>CARXXK010000002.1:5971318-6571318 GCA_949089665.1 Macrosiphum euphorbiae | reverse complement strand
AGTTTGGATGCTAAGAATTTATTTGGATTTTTGAATCGATTATCAACATTTTTTAGTGAATCATATAAACGTATGCTTGTTTGGTTACAAGAAATTAATTCAAGTTTGGGTTCAAATAAATTAAAAAAATTTCAAAAAATAGGGGAAAATAATACACGATGGTGGCCTCGAGAAAAAGAGTTGTATTGGATATTTGATGGAGATCAGTGTCTCTTTCCAATCTTTATTTGTGATTTACATCATATTTCCATTTCTAGTAACTTTGAACCTAAAGTTTGTTTTGAAGCATCTTCTTTATTACATGTTTTATGTAACTTTAAAATAATTCTTACGGCTCATTTATTTTTGAATATCTTTAAAATTGTTGGACCAACTTCTCGTTACCTTCAGACAAAAGGTATGGATTTATTATCAGATTGGGGTATGATAGATTCTATAGAACAAGAAATTGGACGGCTAAGTTTTGACTGTATTTTAAACAAATCTATAAATTTTTCGAATAATATTAATGATTTACTTAGTAGTATGAATCTCCCTGATGATATATTAGTTTCAAGTACGTTTCCTGTTACAAGGAAAAGCAGAAAAAAGAGAATGTATGATGAAATATGCGAAGATGAATCACCAGAATTAAGACTAGACAAGTTTATAGTAGATACATATCAAACAATAGCTGACCAGATAACTATAAGTTTAAATGAACGTTTTACTGACAACAATAAATTGATAGCAGATGTTCAGTACTTATTACCTAAAAATTTTAAACTAATTGAACAAATGCCAAATACTGCATTAACACATTTGGCAAATTTAGCAAATTTAGAACACATACAACTTGGTTTAGAACTTAAAAACTTTTCTAAAGTTTATCCATAGATAAACATGTCTACAATAGATAAAACTAAACAAATATACCATCAGCTTGATACTGAATCAGATGAAAATACAGATGACAATGAAGAGAATATGTATGAGAATACAGCATTTCCTTGTAAGTAAAATTAAAATAAAAAACGTTTAAAAAGTAGTGTTAATAATTATAATAATGTATAAAAGTTTTTCGATATAGACATTTATTTCCACTTATTAATTATGATTATTATTATGCTGTGCATTTGAATTAAAGTGCATTTTATTTTGGTAATAGTGAAACTTAGTTTTGTAAGTACATAATTTGAATTATGTAATTACGCATTGTCGGACTGGTTCAAAAAGGCCCAGTCTGCGATTTGAAAAAAGGGCCCAGCCAACAGGAAATGGCAAATGTTTGATCAGCCCAAAAAAAAACTCGCTCTCAATCCAATTTTCATGTACATAGTCACATAGAACATTTTTTTTTCAATACAATTTCTATCCTTCATATTTATCATACAGCACAAATAACTAAAAACAACTAAAATTCAATCATTCGATATATTAACTGGTATTACTATACTTTAAATATAAAAGGTATATTAGGCATATTTTCAAATGCTAAGACATTTTCTGCAGGTCGTTAGTAAATTGATGACAAGAGACCTATCTGAGGTTTTTTATTATCAGACAGGGGAAATCCCTCCTATTCAATCCCCCAATTACGCCACTGGGGTATACTGGCTACATCACGTTCTGTGACATCAAACATTATAAAGAAAAACGCCGATTCAAATTGTGTCAAACTGTGCACTAGTACAATACTTATCCAAAATATAATAATTCAGTTAAAATCAGTTATAATGCGAAATAATACCAAGTCATACGCATACGCCCGTATAAATAAAATATAATATTATTTAAGATCATGTCAGAGCACTATTTGTTTTATCTCTCTGGCAAACGCGCAACATAGGCATAACGCATTACGCAGAATCATTTTTTCTATGTTTTGCAGTAATCTTAGAGTAAAATCACCTATTACAAATGAGTTAGAGAATAATATTTTTGAAGGAGTGACATATCGATTTATCTAAATATTTTAATTGCCAGGTAATTATACAAGGCTCTTGATATATTGTTTCAAACACAGATGAAATATATTATTAAAAACCAATATCACAATTTTTTTTTCTAAGTATATAAAGTTTAAATATGGATAAAGTATAATAAAATGTGCAAATTATTTTGAGCTTCTTATTTTGTTGTAATTCAAAAACAAATAACTGGCAATTTCAAATTTAAATTTTATTAGTTTTATTTCTATAAATTCAATAAAGTTTCTTAATTGTTGTTCCAAAAAGCACGAAAATTTGATACAAGGCTCCTGATATTTTGGTACAATATTAAATTGAAAAATATTAAAAATACATATGTCCACATAGTTCGCGCGATGTTCACATTTATGTTTCAGTACATTTTGTGTCATATTAAATAAAGTTAAATATATTAAAATGTCAAACAGTATATTGTTTTTAATGTTCAAAATACAACACTATCTACCAGAAAATATACTGAAGTTTAAATTGAAGTATTTTTTCAACTGCTTGTTGTGTATATATTATACTTGTCTATTATTAAAATGATAATTGTTTCGCAGATCAAGAAAATGTTTTCTCTACATAAGTTACCCTACTATTTTTGCGATGAAGAAGAAAGAACATTTTATGACGATTTAGAGACCATAGAAATCGACATTCAACATTGTTGTATTGATTTGTTGAGATTTTTAAAAATTGAGACAAAATCAAATATTATGAATGACAATATTGATTTAAACTATGACGGTAAGTCTAAAGATAGCGTAGATAAATGATATGGTCTGTGCGAATATAACGCAAAAAGAACGACTGTTTAGCACATTTTTAATGTCGCACTATTTACCCTTTTTTACATAAATCAACCAAAGATCCTTAGTAATTGATGTTTAAATCAAAAGTTAAATACCACCCGGGTCAATCACTTTCATATCTCTTTATCCGATCCTGCAGTATACATACGATATCGATCGATCGTATTGGGGCAAATAATAATAATGCTCGTGAATGAGGGTAGGGATTTTGAGCTCTGAAAGTATTTATTCAAATAGTAGTGCCAGGTCGTTTGGAAGATTTCTCCAAATATGTTGTTTAATATATTTGTTATAATGGTCAAACTTTATTTTTTTTTTTAGAATACTCGATGATTGAGTAGGTCACAGGTAGTTCGCCGAAAGTCACGGGTTCCCATGGACGTGAACCGTATGCATGCTGGCGGCTGCCAATAGACAGCTCGAGTGCCTTAAGTACGCACACGACCGGGGCTGTCCATGGGACGAGTCGGTATGTGAGTACGCCACGGCCAACAGCAACCTGGAGTGCCTTAGGTACGCCCGAGAAAAGGGTTGTCCATGGGACTTGTACGCGTGTGAAAAAACGGCCAGAAGTAGGCAACTTGTGTGTCTGGCGTACCTTAAAGAGAACGGCTGCCTTTGGGACATGTCCACGTGTGACGAGGCAGCGAAAACGGGCACGGCCAATGTCTGGAATACGCGCTGGAAAACGGTTCGCGTAGAACGGACGCATTCCATGTTAATATTATCTCAATGTATTATCATGATAACCAAAAATTCATTGTCTATCCTGGTTGAAATCGAAATTTTGTATTTTTTCATTTTAATTCAGGTGAAATCGGGTTATGCAACTAAAGTTGGAGTTCATCCGAAGTTAACAGCCTCAGAAAATGACTAGACGGTTTTCAATAAAAGTGTACAGTGTAACCTTAGTGTAAATTTTAGTATATTGCAGTTGTTCATGATTTAGACATTTTATATAGCATACAATAAGACGTAATAGTTGAAATTAGATAACAAAAGTTTGGATAGACCCTGGTCCGCCTGTATAATACTTGCTTTGGAGTTCTCATTTTTTTAGAGATTTAGAGACCATAGAAATCGACATTCAACATTGTTGTATTGATTTGTTGAGATTTTTAAAAATTGAGACAAAATCAAATATTATGAATGACAATATTGATTTAAACTATAACGGTTAGTCTAATGATAGCCTACATAAATAATATGGTCTGTGTGAACATAACGCAAAAAGAACGACTGTTTAGCACATTTTTAGTGTCGCACTATTTACCCTTTTTTACATAAGTCAACCACTGATCCTTATTAATTGATGTTTAAATCAAAAGTTAAATACCACGCGGGTCAATCACCTTCATATCCGAGCCTGCAGTATACATACGATATCGATAGATAGTTATTTAACTATTTTATTTTTTGTAACCAAGAGCAACCTTATAACAAACGAAATACAATTAACATATTATTTTTTGGCCGAACCTGTTGTATTTTTGGCATTCTGATTTACCTACTTTAAATTTAATTAAAAGGTTTTTTTCATACAAATTTTTTCTACGGCCACAAAAAAAAAAAAATTAATTAGATAAATAAGGTGATGCGTTTACAACCATTTGTTGCCTTTGATTTTTATTCAAGTATAAGATAAAAGAATGACAATCCAAAAAAAAAACCTTTTCTATGTAAATTGGTCCATAAGTACTTTATAGATGTATTTAAAAAACTATTAATAAAAAATTTATTACACCATAATTTTGTTAAGGAATCAAGCAGTTTTATTTTTGCATTCGATTTAATTTTTTTTGTTTTCATTGGATGTACAAAACAAGTATTTATAACGCGTTGAACACGTTTATTTAAATACAACTGAGTGGATCATTCTAATATTCTATTTGTTTAATTTTTTATTTAATGACCTCGAGTAGCCTGTAACTTATTAATTACACAACAACAATAATTACTAAATATCTAATTTGGACAGCAATCATACTGTAATTTATATTTTAATATTTGTTACGCCCTAAAAACTCCAACGCATTTAAAGTTCGATTTTGACAACATTTATTAAATTTAAGATCTAAAAACGATTACGTAGTTAATAATGTATAAAATGTTCAACATATATAACCATGGGTTCAATATTTAAGACATGGTTCTACTTTAAGGTTATACTTTAACCAAAATATCTCAAAAATACATATAAAAACACAGTTTAATTTTATAGTTATTTTATGTTCCAATTTGGATAAACCTAATTACATATTACATAAACACGAATAATAATTTTAGGTAGTTATTTTGTTGTTATTGTGTAATATTAATTCAACTTAACGTACTTTTAAATTATTAAAAGAGAACATTTCTAGTAGCGTCAAAAGCATTGGGAAAAACAATAAAAAAATAAGGAAAAACGATCATTTCTATTTCAGGTTTTGACAAAATATATTTTGTTTTTAACAAAAATTTGAAATCAACTGTAACTACTTACTTAATTGTATTTGTATTACCAAAATACATATTAAGTTTAATGTTACAAACAGAAATATTTTTAATTCTAAAATAATTAATATTGCAATTAAATTATGGTGTTCATAAATTCAAATTTTGCAGTGCCATTTACACATATTATACTAAAACATAGTCAAACAGTCGCGGATGGTAGGTAGGCACTAGGCTGTGAAAATAATCGTAAGATATGTTATTTATCAAAGTATCGCATTTATGTATTCGATACTTCATATGATTGTACCGAGATACAAGATACAATCGTATATAAGATACGTGCAGATCAGGGGGGTGTTGGACACAGTTATTTCAGGGGCCCCTTGAAATGTATTTGTATTTTAGAGTATAGATAGGAACACTTATTTTAGAGTAATTTTATTTTTTTAAGCTGTGGGTTCACCATTTTTTTAATTGCAATCGTGTACCTATGTCCGACGCACATCGCTTTTGTGCATTGCGATCGTACATACCCTTTACGTATTACATTAAATGTTATAAGAAGGTATTGTGTTACGATTCGTTACGAGATCCATTTGAATATAATTACCGCATATATCTATATATTACATATTATATAACTATAGGTAATATGTAATTATTGACTAGTACTTACAATTCTAGATCTACAGGCCACGGACCCCTACACTCTTAGTCGATTCATCGATTTATCTATAATTAGTACTAACAATAACGTATTTTCTGGCTCATGATGATTGTCGTACGTTATGTACATTTTAAGTAAAATATAGCCGTTTAGAGAAAATGATATAATAATATAATATGTAGGTATACAATATAAATTGTGATAACTCATTTGTTATAATAATTAGTTTATAATAAATTATAATATTTGTACACATGCGTGTCTACTAGTACATTGCATATAACATATACCTAGTTTATCATCTAATATTCATAATAAACCGTAGACAATAAATGAACAGTTTTGATTGTCTTTTTATTATTTTATTATTTTTACACCAAATCGCATGTAAAATAAATATCGTATAACTATATCCTAACTATGCACGCGAAAAAAAAAACCTGTAATTTATCTAATATTCTAATTATTACATTAAACTGAATTTTATAGTCTTTTAGATTCTGACTGGTACGATGAATGTATTGTTTTTACAATGATGTGTGTTTATTTATTTTTATTTTTGTGTCTCATCACGGATTGTGGCAGTAAAACTGCTTCGATTTTCTTCAGCAGTATCTTGTTCGATGGGAAAGTGAATCTATTTGGTGAACACGGGTGTTCAAATTTTAAAATCCCCAATAGTTTTCAAAAGCGCCAAGAAAAACAACATAAAAATTAAGGAAAAACAGGAATTTTTATGCAAAATCGACTATGGTTTTTGGTGTAACTTTGAAACAAATGACCGTAGATATGAATTCTTAACTGGTTGTTTATATTTGCATTATCTATACTCTATAAAATTCTCAAAATATTTTGATTTGTTGTTAAAGGTCTAGGGACATTTTCAGTTTCCAATTTTCTTAGTTTTTTTTTCTATGAATGTCAATTAAACTTTATTTGTTGTATAAAAATACTTGGAAATGTAATACAAGACTCCTACTATATTGTTACAATGATATTTGAAAAATATTTAAAATTCTTAGGCACAGTTTTTTTTTTTTATAAGCATTTAAAGGTCAAATTTTTAGACCATTGTGTATTCACTCGATTTCTCATGTAACGATTTTCTTATTTTGTTGTAATTCAAAAACGAATAACTGTAGATACATGCAAATATTACTGAATGTTTATTTTATCAATTATTATACTTGATAAAATGTTCAATATATTTTGACTTGTTTTGGGCAGTTTAAGGACAATTTCATATTTCAATTTTTTTATTTTTCTTTCTATGAAAATCAATAAAGTTTTATCTATTGGGCCAAAAAGTGTATAAATTTAATACAAGGCTCCTGATATATTGTTGCAATAGCAGATGAAAAATATTAAAAATACATACTCATTATTTTTTTTTTTTATAAGCATTTAAAGATCGAATTTTGAGAACATTTATCAAATTTAAAATTGAATAATAATTTTGTAGTTAAATATTTATGAAATATTCAACTTTTATAGCTAATGATTGAAAATTTAAAACAACATTCCACGTAAGTAGTTAATTTTGTTAAAAAATCTAAACAATACATAGACACAGTTTATTTTTATAGTCATTAATTAAATTTGGAAGAAATTACATAAAAAAAAACCTAGAGTAACTATTTTATTTATTTTGTTATGATCGTATAATATTATTTGTTTGTACTTGGAACTTTTAAAGTACACTATTATATGTCTATGATAGTATCAGGGTTTGTTGTTGATGTATAAAGCGTTATAAGTATCGAATGAAAATTGTGATATGATTAATTTGGAATTTATTATAGGTACCTATTATATCTATTTCAATTTTTTTTAATACCATAGATAAGTATATAATATATATTTTTATACCTAGACTGATATACCGTCTCCGCTCAGAATCGTATCAATAACATATTTTTAATGGGTGCAAAAGCTTAAAAATTTAATAGAAGGCTCCTAATAAAATGTTTCAAAGACCGATGAATATATTAAAAATCCTTAGTCACAGTTTGTTCTACAGCTGCATGTCAAGCACGATGACGCGTGGGCGGCCTACGCGTCGTATTTTTTAATTATGTTTTACCATATATGTTTTGTATTGTAATTTAAATAATTGTTGAACACCTATAGAGAAATATAAAAGTTGTACCTGGGGCCTATATACATAGGTCCAGACAAGTATAACAACGAGCAGTGTCCGTTATTTTGCCGTCGTGGACGCCGAGCCGTCGTAGCCGCCGCCCGACCCTACATTTGGTAAATCCGTTTAGCCAGATTAAAATTCGTTTGTGTCTGGGGCCTATTCCTATTTAGGTTCACACAGTACAATTACAAATATCGTGATACCGCTGTCATACGAGAACGCCGAGTCGAGTCGCCGCCGTCCGTATCGAACACCGCTGTATCAGTTTAATTATCATTGTCAATAATACAATAATATTACGCACCGTCATTAATATATAAAGTAGGTAAAAAACGAAATCGTATTCGTTAAATAACGTTGCCACCGTGTACCTATCCGGACACCCGCATAACGCTATCAATACATCGCGAATAAGTGCCGCCGACGTCAAAACATGGAAATTTCACTGTATGTTTATATTATCA
Source organism: Macrosiphum euphorbiae (assembly GCA_949089665.1). Lineage (NCBI taxonomy): Eukaryota > Metazoa > Arthropoda > Insecta > Hemiptera > Aphididae > Macrosiphum > Macrosiphum euphorbiae. The sequence goes on along the minus strand of CARXXK010000002.1, from coordinate 6,562,841 downwards.
ATTATTATACTTGATAAAATTTTCAATATATTTTGACTTGTTTTGGGCAGTTTAAGGACAATTTCATATTTCAATTTTTTTAATTTTCTTTCTATGAAAATCAATAAAGTTTTATCTATTGGGCCAAAAAGTGTATAAATTTAATACAAGGCTCCTGATATATTGTTGCAATAGCAGATGAAAAATATTAAAAATACATACTCAATATTTTTTTTTTTTTATATAAGCATTTAAAGATCGAATTTTGACAACATTTATCAAATTTAAAATTTAAAAATAATTTTGTACCTAGTTAAACATTTATAAAATATTCAACTTTTATAGCTAATGATTGAAAATTTAAAACAACATTCCACGTAAGTAGTAATTCTGTTAAAAAATCTAAACAGTACATAGACGCAGTTTATTTTTACAGTCATTTTAAGTTCAAATTTTCACGAAATTACATAAAAAAAACCTAGAGTAACTATTTTATTTATTTTGTTATGATTGTATAATATTATTATTTGTGGGTACTTGGAACTTCTAAAGTACACTATTATATGTCTAAGATAGTATCAGAGTTTGTTGTTGATGTATAAAGCGTTATAAGTAGGGTAGTTAAGTTATTGCATTATAAAACTCACTAAATTGATTGCATTATTGCATTTAAATATATTAAAAATTAAATATGATTCATATTTTTTTTTTAAATGGCTGATTTAATAGGTTTGACTTTTGGCATTTTAACTGACGAAATAGATGCGACAAAGTATAACGAACGACTACTACAGAACGGGCCACGAAAACTGGCGATCATTCTAGTGCCCCAGAGTACTGTACTGTAAATCTATTAACTGTTATATCTATAATATTACTAGTAACAATAGGATGTCGGTATTTTTAAATATAACTAAATGCTGATAATATATTTTATTGAGGGACAAGTTGTTATCTTAACGATAATCGCTCTATACAAATATAATAGCTACATAACCGCTATATAGAAATATTAATAAAATAATAAGTAGGTATTACAAAAAATGTATCAATTTGTCCACTACCGACCGATGAAAATATTAAAAATCCTAAGTCACAGTTTGTCGGATAGTTGCACGTCAAGCCCTATGACTACTTTTAATTTCTAAAGTACACTATTATATGTCTATAATAGTATCAGGGTTTGTTGTTGATGTATAAAGCGTTATAAGTATCGAATGAAAATTGTGATATGATCAATTTGGAATTTATTATAGGTACCTATTATACCTATTTCAATTTTTTTTAATACCATAGATAAGTATATAATATGTCTTATAAGTAGACTGACATACCGTCTCCGCTCAGAATCGTATGAATAAAATTTCATTTGATCAGTGCAAAAGCTTAAAAATTTAATAGAAGGCTAATAATAAAATGTTTCAAATACGCTTATGTATTTAATTACCTACGATTATACAATTTATTTATATAATGGTACAAAATATTAATCCAGTGGTAAATTTGAATAAAAATAAATATGGGCCGGTCAGCGATCACTATTACAAGTTCTCAGTAGTAGATATAAAGATTATAATATTATTTTTGGGAGCAATAGTAATAGCCGTTGATGAATTAATTTATTTTGTCAAACAATATAAAAGTATAAATTTCTAAAAAAAAAAATTGTTCACGTTAATTCTATGATATCATATGCATATAATTAATGTTCTTATACCTAAAATATGCGAATTTGTACAAAAAATCACGAAATATTCAAAATTATGCAACAAACATTTTTGTATTTGTAATATACTTACTATGAATCAAATTTGTATCGAATCAGATTTTCAATATGCACTTTCTAAACAAATATGCAAATACTTAAAGTTCCGAACCTTGGTAAGACTAATAACATACTTACATACCTATACTTTCATATTATGTTTGAATCAACTTAATATTAAATATGTATATCATTTCTAAACGCTGCAAAATGACAACATTGATTTCAAAAACTTGTATGATTAAACCTCGCATTCAACATAATGTTGAATGATGCATATAAAATCAAACAGATTTTGAAAGAACATCACCTTTTCACAACATTAAGATATGATCAATCTAATATTAAATTATAATAACTAGGGCTTGGATGTTGTTACATTAATTTTATTAAAATATTAATAATTCATTTACTAAAGACTAAAGGTTATGGCTAGACTTAGAGACTTAAAAGCTTTAAACACAAACATATACGCATAAAAATATGAGCAAATATGTATACTCTAGAAGTCTAGAACAAGACAATTTTGACTGAATTTATTAAAAATGCATTTAATTATTATTAATGTATTATCAATTTTTCCTTTTTTTTAAATAATTGTACCTATTGCTCCAATGGCTTAAGCAAAAAAAAAAAAAAACGATAGGCCCTAGGAGGGTTTAACATCTGTAGCATGGATCATCACATGGAAGTCACACAATATTTACACAACGTTGGTGGTAAAATATGTATATCACATTTGTGTAAGCAATTTAATTTTTAAACTACATTTTTATGAAATTTTTTTTTTCTCTAATAAGTAGAAACCTTGTAACCTTATTAATTAATTATAACAACATCAAAGTCCTAATCATGACATCAAACATAATTATCAAGTATTTTAAATATGTCAATTGCACCAGTAAAAATTATCGTAATATATTCTGAGTGGTGAATAAGGTTAGGTTTTACTGGTTTTAGACCGGGATTGAATATTTTTTTAGAAGCATTTTCAGTTTGGATTTAGGGCAATTTTAAAACTTTTAACTTAATTTTAATAAATAAATATAGATTTGAAATGTGTACAATTTTCATAAGAAAGGAAATAAAGACAAATAATTGTTGAACCATTTAGTACATTTTAGTATATTCAAATTAGCAAGGAATATGCAAGATATGCATGGTAAAATACATTTTAAAGCAAATTCATTATCCATTTTAAAACTTAATTTAGTATTAATAAATGTGAATACATTTGAACTGTGTACAATTTTGATATGTAAGGTTCAATATTCACTAATAAAATGATACATTATTGTCGTCATTTAGTAAATTTTATTATACCTACTACAATGATTGAGCTATTAAGTTATGTATGATAAACTAAATTTAAAAGCAAATTCATTATTCGTTAATATCTAATATAGGTAGGTATCTAAAGAAATATAGAATTTATGAAAGTCAGCAGTTTAATAAATGCCTAATAAAAACATACTTCACAATTTAAACTTAGTGAACATTGTTCGTACAAGAGGTGCAATCGAATAATAAATTATATGTATATTTACTATTTCGCTATACTATTTATTACATTATTAAATGGGACTAATGTTTAAACAAATTACTTTAAAAAGTATTCATATGCACAAATTGGTTAAAAATAGTTGGTTTTGTGCAAATAACCTTGTAAAATATAACTACAGTCCTTTAAAAAGTTGTTAAAAAGTTATATCATTATAGGTACCAACTATTTGTTTAAAACACTCGCATACTTTTATTTTCAACAAGTGTATACTCTCAATACAATATAATTATGACTGCCATTTTACTTGCAAAATTTTGGTCCACGCCAGAGGTTTAAATGAGTTCAATCGTCTTCTAAAGGTATTGGTATACACTATTAATTAATGTGACCAATGATTATCAACAAGTGTATACTCTCAATACAATATAATTATGACTGCCATTTTACTTGCAGAATTTTGGTCCACGCCAGAGGTTCAATCGTCTTCTAAAGGTATTGGTATACACTATTACTTAATGCGACCAATTTTTAAACAAATTAGTAGAAAATAACTATTAGGCTTGTATGAATAACCTTGTAAAATATTACTACATTAAAGTTTTAAAGTCAAAAAGTTATACATTTTATAATTTTATTAACATAAACCAACAAAAACCCATAAATGCAAATATTTATTAAGTAAATTATTGAATTCTATGAAATTAGGTATTACTCATAAGTCATGAATCAGGAATTAAAGTAAAATAATGTTAAATACATTAGCAAAATAGCAAATCTAGATATAAGTATCTAAAATATTCTGATTTGTTCCACTTTTCATTATGATATCATTATGGAGAATATGATTTAATAAAAACAATGATGTCACATTAGAAAACTTAGGAAATTAAGAATACACTTAGATTTGTGATGAAAAAGCTAATTTGAAATTTGAAATCCTAGATATGTATAAATGAACAATGACTTTTAGATATAGATATTTAGGTGCTGAAATAATTTGAATTGTTCCATTAAAGTAAAAATATATCATCAGACACAACAACGGCACAATATGAATAATATGGAGAATATTATTTAGTAAAAAAAATGTTGTCATGTTTGAAATCTTAGGAACCATGACTTTTAGAGAAATTAAATGTTGTTTTTTCATAATAATTTACCATACATAGAATTGCAATGAAAAAGTTAATTTGAAATTTGAAATCCTAGATAGGTACAATAATGAATAATGGCTTTTAGATAAATTGAAGAATAATTTTATTGAGAATAATGACGACTATGAAATTTAAAAATGTCTTATTCAAAATGGTTCAACTTGTCTACATTTCAAGAATTTAAAAAATGTTTTAATTCTTAAAAAAGTAAACATTTTTCTTAAACTGTTTGAAGAAAATGGATCATATCCAATAAAACAGTTTTAATTTAAATCAATGGGCTAAATAAAAATTAAGTTAACTCATGAGTCAGGAATCGAAGTAAAATAATATTAAATACATTAGTATTATATAGATATTTAGGTGCTGAAATAAACTGAATTGTGCCACTTAAATACTTAATATAACACTGTATAAGGTATAATGTATTGATAATAGATAAGTAAATGTATTAACATTACCACTCAGAAAATAAAACTGGATTAAGCATTCTATATTATGTTATTCTTAGATATCTATCTTGCGTAGGTACGTAAATTGTTATACTAACATAATTAAATACGACTGAAGGCATTTACAAATTGATAAATAATCAAACTATACATATCCTCAAATTTTAACTAATGATGGTGATGAATACAAATATAATTTTTCTATGATACAAACAAGTACCTTCTTAGAGTAAATAGAGTTCTTAGAGTCTTCTGATGTCAGTTTAAAATAAATGCAAACATTTCCAGACGATAACAACCAGTTGACGAAAATTCAAACGCACTAACTACAATGACTTAAAAATATCAACCAGATTGAAATAATGAAATATTTAGATATTATTTATTTGAATTTATATTTAATTTAACTTTTAAGTTTAAAGCATTTTCGTGGTTTTAAGTGTTTTAACTGTCATATAAAAATTATGAAGTAAAAATTGACAAGCGTTATCAATTATCATAGAGATAGCACACGTAAACACGATTTATAGACCTAACCTTGGAGAATGTATAGATTAGTATATCAAAGATAGGTACTATCACTGAGTAGCACTATGACAATACTACATACTAAACCTAGGTATACACGTTACATTGGTAAACATCAAATAATTTTAAGGTTATAAAATATAATATAATTTATCATTGATAAAATTATATGATAGTTATAATATCAAACCTTAGATTATATCTGAGTATCAAACGGTATACTGTAGTACTTTGAACTGACTACTGTATACTGTAATAAATTGATAATTCGATACCCGGATTATTAAGGTCGTATAACGGAAGCACTTTTAGTATTATTCACTGTTGACATTTTATAAATTAACACCAATATTCAGATGTCGATAGCTCCTTCAATTATTATCACATAAATGTAAATGAACCGTCAACATTCATTAAAAATTAAACTGTGCACGAATCATATTTCAAAAATATAGGTTTCCATTTGAATTTTAAAAGTTGACCCTCAAACCTCCCCATCCTAATTAATAAAAAAAATATTTAATATCAAATTAATTTAGATTATATGATTCAAAACAGTTTTCACATGAGTCATTTTCCCCTAATTTAAATATATCATGCTGAAATCTGCTGTCACTTGAAATTTGGAACACCCTGTATATATTATTCTAATTCATTAATTAATTATACATTTCAAAATTACATGTACTAGATTTATTACATATTTTCTTCCTGTACAACACAGTATGTGTGTAATCAAATCATTACTGTACGAAGAACAACTTCACCAAATAGTGTAAATGTCCACGGCATTTTTTTGTGATGTATTAAAAACACCTCCAAATAATTTTTTCTGTTGTTTCACGTTCTTTTTGAAATAAGAAAGATTTATATTTTAATATTATTCCTCCTTTTTGGCTGGTAATATACTCCATAATGCAAGCTGTGTGCCGTGTTATATTGTCAAACGGATAGTGTCGTATACTGTCTGTACGAAGCAAACCAATTAATGTTATCTAGTAACTAATCTTGCAAATAATAAAATATATTGCGATAATAATGACGCGCGAGATTATTGATGTGCTATGAAATGAACCGCGACGTTACTTCCGCGACATTATTTTTTTTTTTTTTTTTATTAATCAGAAAAACAATATTTAAGAAGATTACATATTAAATAAAACCTTAAATTGATTTATCTTTCTCCTGTAAGCTTACGCGTATTACCGCGACGTTACTTCCGCGATATTATTACCGCGACAATATTGTCGCGATAATTTGACGGTACACCTTTCGATACTATCTACTTTCTCTAGATGATTTCTAACTCTTTCTTTGTTGTAATTCGGCTTTTTATACTCGTTTTTCTTCCCAAAAATGAACTTTCTCTTCTAACTTCATACATTTTTTTTTTTTTTGAATAACCTGACTTTAGAATGACTAAGATGCTCTGATTTTGGGCATTTGCATAGTTCTTGTCGTATAAGTTTATTTGGCTTTACGTTAAAATCGCTTGCTTCGCTCTTTAAATGAGACATCACTGTTTAGTGATGGTTTCTTCAACTAATTAATCATGACTATTTTCACCATTTATTGAAATTACTGTTTTTAAATTGGCAGTTAACTTAACAGTGAGAGCGTGATTACGATTCATGCAACGAAAACTTTAGTTGTTTCTTTGTTTTCTCTAAACTCACTAAATTTACAACTATTAATCGCAACACACTTTTATAAACATCAAAAATGTTCACGTCCATAATTACAAAGATTAAAATAATCTAGCCGATTGAAAATAAAAAAAGGAACTGAACATTAAGACATTGAAACATATGTCCTTGTAACTGGAGTTAACCGAACTTAATTCACAATAAAAGCATATAAAACTAAAAACCTTCCCTGTCTGGACCGTTTGGAGATCCTCGAAGATGCTCTCGCCGTCAGTGGCCTCGGGAGGCCGGCCCAGACGAGCTCGTAGCCCATCTCATGGGCCGACCCAGTTAGAGCAGTTTAAGATGATGTGGTCCGCTTTGTCTGAGCCACTCTGGCAGTGCATGCAGCAGTATCTAAGGGCGCATTCCATGCGGCACAGCTAACACTGAAAGCACCCGTGTCCGGTTACCACTTGCGTCAGGTGGTATTATCAATGGATCTTAGGGGCGTCCTATTCTTCTATCTTGCGATGTTCAGAATTAGATGACGCCTTGGTGGATTCTGTCTATTTCCTTTTCCATTCGGCGATGGTGACCATCCTCTCCTCTTTCTTGATCTTGCATATCGAAAGTGGAGGGTTACCCGATTTCCACAGAAAAAACGTTTATGACATTATTATTTTTTCACATTGTTTTTACTTTCTTAACACGTTGATGGACAGTTTTGTGGCCGCAGTGGAAAAACAAACGATCTTTAAAACGTCAATTTTAGTACTGCTGTAGGGTTTTATGCTATAGGGCAGTGTAAAATTGTCCACTGAGATGTCGGGGGACACAATAATCTATCCCCTCATAAGACACCATTGAAAATATCACTGCTATTTAAGTGATGACAATTTTTGGAAGGTTTTTATGATACTGCTATAGCAGTAATATTTAAGTGTCCCCCGACATCAATTTTTGAAATTACTGCTAGGTAGTACTACCCACCAACGTGTTAACAGTCTTGTCATTACCAACCTTTAATAGTTGACCTTTTACTGGTCTCCTATAACATGAGTGTTATCACTTCATGTTCCTCTTTTTTTTTTTTATTCATATATATATATTATTCTAATTCATTAATTAATTATACATATCAAAATTACATGTACTAGATTTATTACATATTTTCTTCGTGTACAACCCAGTATGTGTGTAATCGAATCAGATTTAGTATAATGTATCTCTTCACAATTGTCACAAATTACACTTTTTTATTTTTCCGGTATGAATCTTTGAATGTCTTGTGATGAGTGCTTTTGAGTTAAATAATGTAACAGAATTTGAAAATGTTTGCCTCAAATGCGCTGTCTCATCTGTATCCATATGAACAATTAATTCCGACGAATGGCATTCTTTTTTTCGCGTTTAGCTCCCATTTGTAAATATTGATTATGATTATTACGATCTGTATCATGTACAAATTCTGGTTTCACAACACTATTGAATACCACATCATCACAACTAATAAGTGGAATATTCGATACCCGGATTATTATGGTCGTACAACGGAAGCACTTTTAGTATTATTCACTGTTGACATTTTATAAATTAACACCAATATTCAGATGTCGATAGCTCCTTCAATTATTATCACATAAATGTAAATGAACCGTCAAAATTCATTAAAAATTAAACAGTGCACGAATCATATTTCAACAATATAGGTGCCCATTTGAATATTAAAAGTTGACCCTCTAACCTCCCCATCCTAATTAATAAAAAAAATATTTAATATCAAATTAATTTAGATTCTATGATTCAAAACAGTTTTCACATCTGTCATTTTCCCCTAATTTAAATATATCATGCTGAAATCTGCTGTCACATGAAATTTGGAACACCCTGTATATTTAGTATATCATATCTCTAACAAAATTAAATTATATTAATATTAATCTAAACACAATACTACTGTCTAGTTAATATGCTTGTATAGTAATATAATATTATATGTACCAAAGAATTTAGCCGACCTCTGTTATTTATTATGTATAATGCATGTATTGTAATAATTATGCACCCTTCAATGTATGTATAAATGTTCAAGTACAGTACAACCATGAACTATAATGATACTATAGTAATGGTCTTAAGATGTAAAAGGTTTTAAATTTATTTTTCAAATGCTGATAGAAACCTAATTGTATCTTATAATATTCCTCAAAATGTTACATAACATATTTTTTAATTTACCTGTTTATAGGTACTTAATCTTTTTTACGTTCATGTGCCTTATGTCACAATATCAGTGAATTCTATTTATTTTAACAATAAACCATTCTAGAACATTGGTTTTCAAACTGGGTGCCGCAAGCATTCACTGAGGTCTTTCGGATAGTTCAACTATTTGTTCAAGAATAAAATTATAAAAAAATGCACACATTTCTAATTAAATGCAGGTACATATATAATTATAATTCAAAACAATTTTGTTCATCCAATTATTTAGTGCAAAAAAAAAGTCACTGTGCAGTGAAAATTTATTGAGAAGCACGGTGTGCCGTGTTTAATAAAAGTTTGAAAACCACTGGTATAGAATCTAGAGGTATTGGCATTTGCTCAGCTATGGTACGTGCTTTGGTGGATTTGTTTGTAACATCTCAAACGAGTTAACCATCGACGGCAGTCTACAAATATTGAATTTGTAGAGTAATTATTATGGTGCACTACCTTATATATAATATTATCTTGATTTCAGATTGTATATATTATAGACTATAGTATTATACTATAACAGACTAGTACTAGTAGACTACCTATTTTAATATGATTTATGATCTGAGTATCACATAAAATATATTTAAAACGCCAATTTAGGTGATAACGCTTGCAAAATTATGTGTATATTCTATCACACCAAAAACACATAACTAAGTGTTACTATGTAACTATGTAACTATCTAATTTGTCATGATATTATGTACAACTAAAATTTTTATTACCTACCCGCCATTACGAGTCGCCGATATCGACTTACGTATTATTACAAGTTATCAGTATAATATTAATATATTATGCACCATCCTATTAACAAAAAAAAAAAAAAATTAATTTACTATAGGCAAACATTTATATTAGGTAGTTATAATTGTATAAATCTTTATGCCTGTTTGGTATATTTGAGTATTTTCTTACAAACCTAATTAGCTTTTGAAAATTGTATAAAACAATTAATGTATTAAAAATATGTTTCCCTATTTAATTAAATATGTTGATATCGACAATGAATTTATTATTTAAGAGGTATACAATAAAAGGTAATGTAATATTGTTGAATATGTATTCTTGTGTCATTTCCAATGAAAACAATTTTTAATTTTAAAAAAGTGTTACTGTCACATATCCAATGACTAAAAATATTTGGTCTCCGGACTCCTGGTAAAAGTACAGAAATATGTATTTTAATAATACCTAATGACTAACAGTGTGAACAATACATGTCAACATGTTTAACACATATTATATTATAGTATATAGCAGTGGTCTTCAACCTTTTTGGACTTGCGACCCACTTTTTTAGGCCTACACTTTTTGCGACCCACGTAAGCTTTTTTAATAAAAGCTAAATATGCTTAATAATTTGCAGTAGTGCTATTAAAACTGAATAAAGAAAAATTACATTTTAGTAGGTAGAATATTTAATTATTATTAATTGAAAATGTATAGAATTTATATGAAGTAATAAAATTAAATAAAAATATGATACAATCAATTTAATTTGAATTATTTTCTTACCTTAGGTACATAATTTTATAAATTTAATTTTTATTTTAAAAAGAAGAAATTTCAAATCTTGCAAGACCCAAAAATGGATCGCAACCCACCGTTTTTAGAAGACCACTGGTATATAAGTTTCACATCTATGGCAATGATGTTATGATGATTGTAAAAACTTAAACAAACTATTAACTTTATATTTTACGTCACATTTTAATTTTGTGGTAACTTACCTATGGCTATACATATACAATAAATATAAAAAAAAATAAAAATAAATTAATATATAATATTTAAAATATAATATGGTTCCATTACATTAGTCAACATTATTCTAACATATTTTCTTGAAAATAATATAGGTTTTTGTTCTTATACGTTCTCTATTTTATGATGTTCTAAATCTTTAGTTTAGTATTTATCGTTCGACAGTTTATTCAAACCTTGCAATGAAAACAATTTTGGTCTTATTTTCAAAAACGTTTTGAAATATATGCCACTTTATTTATATTAAGTCAGTTTATTCTTTGACATCTATCATTATGCAGTTCTTTGATGAGAGCAACTTTAAACTATCCAACCACCGGTGAACAAATTGATGGGTTGTTTTTAATGAACACAAATTTATGATATACTTAGGTACATTAGTAGTCACTGGAGTATTCTATTGAAATTAAATGTATCTGTACTTACAATTTTTATTGTTTGGAAAAATTACACCAAATAAACGTTTTTTACTCAATAATAGTACAATAGTACCTACCAACCATTTTGTCAACCGTCAGGAATCTTACTACATGGTATTATATTATACCGTTATCACGTTATATATTGGTAATAATATATATTACTAATATATTATTTCAACATACCATACCTATACATATTGTATTAATTGCAATTCATACCTTTATTATCCGTATAGGTAGGGGTAGGTACTACATTAACTACCTACTGATTTTTTTTTATAAAAATACAATACTAATTAATATTAATAATTTGCAGATAATGAGTGAAATTTGTGAAGGAGTCTTCTGTACCTGTAGAGCATTCAATATACTGCCCATAATTATGAAGAATTTTGTAATATATATTTAGTATATCATATCTCTAACAAAATTAAATTATATTAATATTAATCTAAACACAATACTACTGTCTAGTTAATATACTTGTATAGTAATATAATATTATATGTACCAAAGAATTTAGCCGACCTCTGTTATTTATTATGTATAATGCATGTATTGTAATAATTATGCACCCTTCAATGTATGTATAAATGTTCAAGTACAGTACAACCATGAACTATAATGATACTATAGTAATGGTCTTAAGATGTAAAAGGTTTTAAATTTATTTTTCAAATGCTGATAGAAACCTAATTGTATCTTATAATATTCCTCAAAATGTTACATAACATATTTTTTAATTTACCTGTTTATAGGTACTTAATCTTTTTTACGTTCATGTGCCTTATGTCACAATATCAGTGAATTCTATTTATTTTAACAATAAACCATTCTAGAACATTGGTTTTCAAACTGGGTGCCGCAAGCATTCACTGAGGTCTTTCGGATAGTTCAACTATTTGTTCAAGAATAAAATTATAAAAAAATGCACACATTTCTAATTAAATGCAGGTACATATATAATTATAATTCAAAACAATTTTGTTCATCCAATTATTTAGTGCAAAAAAAAAGTCACTGTGCAGTGAAAATTTATTGAGAAGCACGGTGTGCCGTGTTTAATAAAAGTTTGAAAACCACTGGTATAGAATCTAGAGGTATTGGCATTTGCTCAGCTATGGTACGTGCTTTGGTGGATTTGTTTGTAACATCTCAAACGAGGTAACCATCGACGGCAGTCTACAAATATTGAATTTGTAGAGTAATTATTATGGTGCACTACCTTATATATAATATTATCTTGATTTCAGATTGTATATATTATAGACTATAGTATTATACTATAACAGACTAGTACTAGTAGACTACCTATTTTAATATGATTTATGATCTGAGTATCACATAAAATATATTTAAAACGCCAATTTAGGTGATAACGCTTGCAAAATTATGTGTATATTCTATCACACCAAAAACACATAACTAAGTGTTACTATGTAACTATGTAACTATCTAATTTGTCATGATATTATGTACAACTAAAGTTTTTATTACCTACCCGCCATTACGAGTCGCCGATATCGACTTACGTATTATTACAAGTTATCAGTATAATATTAATATATTATGCACCATCCTATTAACAAAAAAAAAAAAAAATTAATTTACTATAGGCAAACATTTATATTAGGTAGTTATAATTGTATAAATCTTTATGCCTGTTTGGTATATTTGAGTATTTTCTTACAAACCTAAATAGCTTTTGAAAATTGTATAAAACAATTAATGTATTAAAAATATGTTTCCCTATTTAATTAAATATGTTGATATCGACAATGAATTTATTATTTAAGAGGTATACAATAAAAGGTAATGTAATATTGTTGAATATGTATTCATGTGTCATTTCCAATGAAAACAATTTTTAATTTTAAAAAAGTGTTACTGTCACATATCCAATGACTAAAAATATTTGGTCTCCGGACTCCTGGTAAAAGTACAGAAATATGTATTTTAATAATACCTAATGACTAACAGTGTGAACAATACATGTCAACATGTTTAACACATATTATATTATAGTATATAGCAGTGGTCTTCAACCTTTTTGGACTTGCGACCCACTTTTTTAGGCCTACATTTTTTGCGACCCACGTAAGCTTTTTTAATAAAAGCTAAATATGCTTAATAATTTGCAGTAGTGCTATTAAAACTGAATAAAGAAAAATTACATTTTAGTAGGTAGAATATTTAATTATTATTAATTGAAAATGTATAGAATTTATATGAAGTAATAAAATTAAATAAAAATATGATACAATCAATTTAATTTGAATTATTTTCTTACCTTAGGTACATAATTTTATAAATTTAATTTTTATTTTAAAAAGAAGAAATTTCAAATCTTGCAAGACCCAAAAATGGATCGCAACCCACCGTTTTTAGAAGACCACTGGTATATAAGTTTCACATCTATGGCAATGATGTTATGATGATTGTAAAAACTTAAACAAACTATTAACTTTATATTTTACGTCACATTTTAATTTTGTGGTAACTTACCTATGGCTATACATATACAATAAATATAAAAAAAAATAAAAATAAATTAATATATAATATTTAAAATATAATATGGTTCCATTACATTAGTCAACATTATTCTAACATATTTTCTTGAAAATAATATAGGTTTTTGTTCTTATACGTTCTCTATTTTATGATGTTCTAAATCTTTAGTTTAGTATTTATCGTTCGACAGTTTATTCAAACCTTGCAATGAAAACAATTTTGGTCTTATTTTCAAAAACGTTTTGAAATATATGCCACTTTATTTATATTAAGTCAGTTTATTCTTTGACATCTATCATTATGCAGTTCTTTGATGAGAGCAACTTTAAACTATCCAACCACCGGTGAACAAATTGATGGGTTGTTTTTAATGAACACAAATTTATGATATACTTAGGTACATTAGTAGTCACTGGAGTATTCTATTGAAATTAAATGTATCTGTACTTACAATTTTTATTGTTTGGAAAAATTACACCAAATAAACGTTTTTTACTCAATAATAGTACAATAGTACCTACCAACCATTTTGTCAACCGTCAGGAATCTTACTACATGGTATTATATTATACCGTTATCACGTTATATATTGGTAATAATATATATTACTAATATATTATTTCAACATACCATACCTATACATATTGTATTAATTGCAATTCATACCTTTATTATCCGTATAGGTAGGGGTAGGTACTACATTAACTACCTACTGATTTTTTTTTATAAAAATACAATACTAATTAATATTAATAATTTGCAGATAATGAGTGAAATTTGTGAAGGAGTCTTCTGTACCTGTAGAGCATTCAATATACTGCCCATAATTATGAAGAATTTTGTAATATATATTTAGTATATCATATCTCTAACAAAATTAAATTATATTAATATTAATCTAAACACAATACTACTGTCTAGTTAATATACTTGTATAGTAATATAATATTATATGTACCAAAGAATTTAGCCGACCTCTGTTATTTATTATGTATAATGCATGTATTGTAATAATTATGCACCCTTCAATGTATGTATAAATGTTCAAGTACAGTACAACCATGAACTATAATGATACTATAGTAATGGTCTTAAGATGTAAAAGGTTTTAAATTTATTTTTCAAATGCTGATAGAAACCTAATTGTATCTTATAATATTCCTCAAAATGTTACATAACATATTTTTTAATTTACCTGTTTATAGGTACTTAATCTTTTTTACGTTCATGTGCCTTATGTCACAATATCAGTGAATTCTATTTATTTTAACAATAAACCATTCTAGAACATTGGTTTTCAAACTGGGTGCCGCAAGCATTCACTGAGGTCTTTCGGATAGTTCAACTATTTGTTCAAGAATAAAATTATAAAAAAATGCACACATTTCTAATTAAATGCAGGTACATATATAATTATAATTCAAAACAATTTTGTTCATCCAATTATTTAGTGCAAAAAAAAAGTCACTGTGCAGTGAAAATTTATTGAGAAGCACGGTGTGCCGTGTTTAATAAAAGTTTGAAAACCACTGGTATAGAATCTAGAGGTATTGGCATTTGCTCAGCTATGGTACGTGCTTTGGTGGATTTGTTTGTAACATCTCAAACGAGGTAACCATCGACGGCAGTCTACAAATATTGAATTTGTAGAGTAATTATTATGGTGCACTACCTTATATATAATATTATCTTGATTTCAGATTGTATATATTATAGACTATAGTATTATACTATAACAGACTAGTACTAGTAGACTACCTATTTTAATATGATTTATGATCTGAGTATCACATAAAATATATTTAAAACGCCAATTTAGGTGATAACACTTGCAAAATTATGTGTATATTCTATCACACCAAAAACACATAACTAAGTGTTACTATGTAACTATGTAACTATCTAATTTGTCATGATATTATGTACAACTAAAGTTTTTATTACCTACCCGCCATTACGAGTCGCCGATATCGACTTACGTATTATTACAAGTTATCAGTATAATATTAATATATTATGCACCATCCTATTAACAAAAAAAAAAAAAAATTAATTTACTATAGGCAAACATTTATATTAGGTAGTTATAATTGTATAAATCTTTATGCCTGTTTGGTATATTTGAGTATTTTCTTACAAACCTAAATAGCTTTTGAAAATTGTATAAAACAATTAATGTATTAAAAATATGTTTCCCTATTTAATTAAATATGTTGATATCGACAATGAATTTATTATTTAAGAGGTATACAATAAAAGGTAATGTAATATTGTTGAATATGTATTCATGTGTCATTTCCAATGAAAACAATTTTTAATTTTAAAAAAGTGTTACTGTCACATATCCAATGACTAAAAATATTTGGTCTCCGGACTCCTGGTAAAAGTACAGAAATATGTATTTTAATAATACCTAATGACTAACAGTGTGAACAATACATGTCAACATGTTTAACACATATTATATTATAGTATATAGCAGTGGTCTTCAACCTTTTTGGACTTGCGACCCACTTTTTTAGGCCTACATTTTTTGCGACCCACGTAAGCTTTTTTAATAAAAGCTAAAAATAAAGCTTAATGCTTAATGCTTAATAATTTGCAGTAGTGCTATTAAAACTGAATAAAGAAAAATTACATTTTATTAGGTAGAATATTTAATTATTATTAATTGAAAATGTATAGAATTTATATGAAGTAATAAAATTAAATAAAAATATGATACAATCAATTTAATTTGAATTATTTTCTTACCTTAGGTACATAATTTTATAAATTTAATTTTTATTTTAAAAAGAAGAAATTTCAAATCTTGCAAGACCCAAAAATGGATCGCAACCCACCGTTTTTAGAAGACCACTGGTATATAAGTTTCACATCTATGGCAATGATGTTATGATGATTGTAAAAACTTAAACAAACTATTAACTTTATATTTTACGTCACATTTTAATTTTGTGGTAACTTACCTATGGCTATACATATACAATAAATATAAAAAAAATAAAAATAAATTAATATATAATATTTAAAATATAATATGGTTCCATTACATTAGTCAACATTATTCTAACATATTTTCTTGAAAATAATATAGGTTTTTGTTCTTATACGTTCTCTATTTTATGATGTTCTAAATCTTTAGTTTAGTATTTATCGTTCGACAGTTTATTCAAACCTTGCAATGAAAACAACTTTGGTCTTATTTTCAAAAACGTTTTGAAATATATGCCACTTTATTTATATTAAGTCAGTTTATTCTTTGACATCTATCATTATGCAGTTCTTTGATGAGAGCAACTTTAAACTATCCA
Source organism: Macrosiphum euphorbiae (assembly GCA_949089665.1). NCBI lineage: Eukaryota > Metazoa > Arthropoda > Insecta > Hemiptera > Aphididae > Macrosiphum > Macrosiphum euphorbiae. The sequence goes on along the minus strand of CARXXK010000002.1, from coordinate 6,545,552 downwards.
ACCACCGGTGAACAAATTGATGGGTTGTTTTTAATGAACACAAATTTATGATATACTTATTTACATTAGTAGTCACTGGAGTATTCTATTGAAATTAAATGTATCTGTACTTACAATTTTTATTGTTTGGAAAAATTACACCAAATAAACGTTTTTTACTCAATAATAGTACAATAGTACCTACCAACCATTTTGTCAACCGTCAGGAATCTTACTACATGGTATTATATTATACCGTTATCACGTTATATATTGGTAATAATATATATTACTAATATATTATTTCAACATACCATACCTATACATATTGTATTAATTGCAATTCATACCTTTATTATCCGTATAGGTAGGGGTAGGTACTACATTTACTACCTACTGATTTTTTTTTATAAAAATACAATACTAATTAATATTAATAATTTGCAGATAATGAGTGAAATTTGTGAAGGAGTCTTCTGTACCTGTAGAGCATTCAATATACTGCCCATAATTATGAAGAATTTTGTAATATATATTTAGTATATCATATCTCTAACAAAATTAAATTATATTAATATTAATCTAAACACAATACTACTGTCTAGTTAATATACTTGTATAGTAATATAATATTATATGTACCAAAGAATTTAGCCGACCTCTGTTATTTATTATGTATAATGCATGTATTGTAATAATTATGCACCCTTCAATGTATGTATAAATGTTCAAGTACAGTACAACCATGAACTATAATGATACTATAGTAATGGTCTTAAGATGTAAAAGGTTTTAAATTTATTTTTCAAATGCTGATAGAAACCTAATTGTATCTTATAATATTCCTCAAAATGTTACATAACATATTTTTTAATTTACCTGTTTATAGGTACTTAATCTTTTTTACGTTCATGTGCCTTATGTCACAATATCAGTGAATTCTATTTATTTTAACAATAAACCATTCTAGAACATTGGTTTTCAAACTGGGTGCCGCAAGCATTCACTGAGGTCTTTCGGATAGTTCAACTATTTGTTCAAGAATAAAATTATAAAAAAATGCACACATTTCTAATTAAATGCAGGTACATATATAATTATAATTCAAAACAATTTTGTTCATCCAATTATTTAGTGCAAAAAAAAAGTCACTGTGCAGTGAAAATTTATTGAGAAGCACGGTGTGCCGTGTTTAATAAAAGTTTGAAAACCACTGGTATAGAATCTAGAGGTATTGGCATTTGCTCAGCTATGGTACGTGCTTTGGTGGATTTGTTTGTAACATCTCAAACGAGGTAACCATCGACGGCAGTCTACAAATATTGAATTTGTAGAGTAATTATTATGGTGCACTACCTTATATATAATATTATCTTGATTTCAGATTGTATATATTATAGACTATAGTATTATACTATAACAGACTAGTACTAGTAGACTACCTATTTTAATATGATTTATGATCTGAGTATCACATAAAATATATTTAAAACGCCAATTTAGGTGATAACCCTTGCAAAATTATGTGTATATTCTATCACACCAAAAACACATAACTAAGTGTTACTATGTAACTATGTAACTATCTAATTTGTCATGATATTATGTACAACTAAAGTTTTTATTACCTACCCGCCATTACGAGTCGCCGATATCGACTTACGTATTATTACAAGTTATCAGTATAATTTTAATATATTATGCACCATCCTATTAACAAAAAAAAAAAAAAATTAATTTACTATAGGCAAACATTTATATTAGGTAGTTATAATTGTATAAATCTTTATGCCTGTTTGGTATATTTGAGTATTTTCTTACAAACCTAAATAGCTTTTGAAAATTGTATAAAACAATTAATGTATTAAAAATATGTTTCCCTATTTAATTAAATATGTTGATATCGACAATGAATTTATTATTTAAGAGGTATACAATAAAAGGTAATGTAATATTGTTGAATATGTATTCATGTGTCATTTCCAATGAAAACAATTTTTAATTTTAAAAAAGTGTTACTGTCACATATCCAATGACTAAAAATATTTGGTCTCCGGACTCCTGGTAAAAGTACAGAAATATGTATTTTAATAATACCTAATGACTAACAGTGTGAACAATACATGTCAACATGTTTAACACATATTATATTATAGTATATAGCAGTGGTCTTCAACCTTTTTGGACTTGCGACCCACTTTTTTAGGCCTACATTTTTTGCGACCCACGTAAGCTTTTTTAATAAAAGCTAAATATGCTTAATAATTTGCAGTAGTGCTATTAAAACTGAATAAAGAAAAATTACATTTTATTAGGTAGAATATTTAATTATTATTAATTGAAAATGTATAGAATTTATATGAAGTAATAAAATTAAATAAAAATATGATACAATCAATTTAATTTGAATTATTTTCTTACCTTAGGTACATAATTTTATAAATTTAATTTTTATTTTAAAAAGAAGAAATTTCAAATCTTGCAAGACCCAAAAATGGATCGCAACCCACCGTTTTTAGAAGACCACTGGTATATAAGTTTCACATCTATGGCAATGATGTTATGATGATTGTAAAAACTTAAACAAACTATTAACTTTATATTTTACGTCACATTTTAATTTTGTGGTAACTTACCTATGGCTATACATATACAATAAATATAAAAAAAATAAAAATAAATTAATATATAATATTTAAAATATAATATGGTTCCATTACATTAGTCAACATTATTCTAACATATTTTCTTGAAAATAATATAGGTTTTTGTTCTTATACGTTCTCTATTTTATGATGTTCTAAATCTTTAGTTTAGTATTTATCGTTCGACAGTTTATTCAAACCTTGCAATGAAAACAACTTTGGTCTTATTTTCAAAAACGTTTTGAAATATATGCCACTTTATTTATATTAAGTCAGTTTATTCTTTGACATCTATCATTATGCAGTTCTTTGATGAGAGCAACTTTAAACTATCCAACCACCGGTGAACAAATTGATGGGTTGTTTTTAATGAACACAAATTTATGATATACTTATTTACATTAGTAGTCACTGGAGTATTCTATTGAAATTAAATGTATCTGTACTTACAATTTTTATTGTTTGGAAAAATTACACCAAATAAACGTTTTTTACTCAATAATAGTACAATAGTACCTACCAACCATTTTGTCAACCGTCAGGAATCTTACTACATGGTATTATATTATACCGTTATCACGTTATATATTGGTAATAATATATATTACTAATATATTATTTCAACATACCATACCTATACATATTGTATTAATTGCAATTCATACCTTTATTATCCGTATAGGTAGGGGTAGGTACTACATTAACTACCTACTGATTTTTTTTTATAAAAATACAATACTAATTAATATTAATAATTTGCAGATAATGAGTGAAATTTGTGAAGGAGTCTTCTGTACCTGTAGAGCATTCAATATACTGCCCATAATTATGAAGAATTTTGTAATATATATTTAGTATATCATATCTCTAACAAAATTAAATTATATTAATATTAATCTAAACACAATACTACTGTCTAGTTAATATACTTGTATAGTAATATAATATTATATGTACCAAAGAATTTAGCCGACCTCTGTTATTTATTATGTATAATGCATGTATTGTAATAATTATGCACCCTTCAATGTATGTATAAATGTTCAAGTACAGTACAACCATGAACTATAATGATACTATAGTAATGGTCTTAAGATGTAAAAGGTTTTAAATTTATTTTTCAAATGCTGATAGAAACCTAATTGTATCTTATAATATTCCTCAAAATGTTACATAACATATTTTTTAATTTACCTGTTTATAGGTACTTAATCTTTTTTACGTTCATGTGCCTTATGTCACAATATCAGTGAATTCTATTATTTAACAATAAACCATTCTAGAACATTGGTTTTCAAACTGGGTGCCGCAAGCATTCACTGAGGTCTTTCGGATAGTTCAACTATTTGTTCAAGAATAAAATTATAAAAAAATGCACACATTTCTAATTAAATGCAGGTACATATATAATTATAATTCAAAACAATTTTGTTCATCCAATTATTTAGTGCAAAAAAAAAGTCACTGTGCAGTGAAAATTTATTGAGAAGCACGGTGTGCCGTGTTTAATAAAAGTTTGAAAACCACTGGTATAGAATCTAGAGGTATTGGCATTTGCTCAGCTATGGTACGTGCTTTGGTGGATTTGTTTGTAACATCTCAAACGAGTTAACCATCGACGGCAGTCTACAAATATTGAATTTGTAGAGTAATTATTATGGTGCACTACCTTATATATAATATTATCTTGATTTCAGATTGTATATATTATAGACTATAGTATTATACTATAACAGACTAGTACTAGTAGACTACCTATTTTAATATGATTTATGATCTGAGTATCACATAAAATATATTTAAAACGCCAATTTAGGTGATAACGCTTGCAAAATTATGTGTATATTCTATCACACCAAAAACACATAACTAAGTGTTACTATGTAACTATGTAACTATCTAATTTGTCATGATATTATGTACAACTAAAGTTTTTATTACCTACCCGCCATTACGAGTCGCCGATATCGACTTACGTATTATTACAAGTTATCAGTATAATATTAATATATTATGCACCATCCTATTAACAAAAAAAAAAAAAAAAATAATTTACTATAGGCAAACATTTATATTAGGTAGTTATAATTGTATAAATCTTTATGCCTGTTTGGTATATTTGAGTATTTTCTTACAAACCTAATTAGCTTTTGAAAATTGTATAAAACAATTAATTTATTAAAAATATGTTTCCCTATTTAATTAAATATGTTGATATCGACAATGAATTTATTATTTAAGAGGTATACAATAAAAGGTAATGTAATATTGTTGAATATGTATTCATGTGTCATTTCCAATGAAAACAATTTTTAATTTTAAAAAAGTGTTACTGTCACATATCCAATGACTAAAAATATTTGGTCTCCGGACTCCTGGTAAAAGTACAGAAATATGTATTTTAATAATACCTAATGACTAACAGTGTGAACAATACATGTCAACATGTTTAACACATATTATATTATAGTATATAGCAGTGGTCTTCAACCTTTTTGGACTTGCGACCCACTTTTTTAGGCCTACATTTTTTGCGACCCACGTAAGCTTTTTTAATAAAAGCTAAATATGCTTAATAATTTGCAGTAGTGCTATTAAAACTGAATAAAGAAAAATTACATTTTAGTAGGTAGAATATTTAATTATTATTAATTGAAAATGTATAGAATTTATATGAAGTAATAAAATTAAATAAAAATATGATACAATCAATTTAATTTGAATTATTTTCTTACCTTAGGTACATAATTTTATAAATTTAATTTTTATTTTAAAAAGAAGAAATTTCAAATCTTGCAAGACCCAAAAATGGATCGCAACCCACCGTTTTTAGAAGACCACTGGTATATAAGTTTCACATCTATGGCAATGATGTTATGATGATTGTAAAAACTTAAACAAACTATTAACTTTATATTTTACGTCACATTTTAATTTTGTGGTAACTTACCTATGGCTATACATATACAATAAATATAAAAAAAATAAAAATAAATTAATATATAATATTTAAAATATAATATGGTTCCATTACATTAGTCAACATTATTCTAACATATTTTCTTGAAAATAATATAGGTTTTTGTTCTTATACGTTCTCTATTTTATGATGTTCTAAATCTTTAGTTTAGTATTTATCGTTCGACAGTTTATTCAAACCTTGCAATGAAAACAACTTTGGTCTTATTTTCAAAAACGTTTTGAAATATATGCCACTTTATTTATATTAAGTCAGTTTATTCTTTGACATCTATCATTATGCAGTTCTTTGATGAGAGCAACTTTAAACTATCCAACCACCGGTGAACAAATTGATGGGTTGTTTTTAATGAACACAAATTTATGATATACTTATTTACATTAGTAGTCACTGGAGTATTCTATTGAAATTAAATGTATCTGTACTTACAATTTTTATTGTTTGGAAAAATTACACCAAATAAACGTTTTTTACTCAATAATAATACAATAGTACCTACCAACCATTTTGTCAACCGTCAGGAATCTTACTACATGGTATTATATTATACCGTTATCACGTTATATATTGGTAATAATATATATTACTAATATATTATTTCAACATACCATACCTATACATATTGTATTAATTGCAATTCATACCTTTATTATCCGTATAGGTAGGGGTAGGTACTACATTAACTACCTACTGATTTTTTTTTATAAAAATACAATACTAATTAATATTAATAATTTGCAGATAATGAGTGAAATTTGTGAAGGAGTCTTCTGTACCTGTAGAGCATTCAATATACTGCCCATAATTATGAAGAATTTTGTAATATATATTTAGTATATCATATCTCTAACAAAATTAAATTATATTAATATTAATCTAAACACATACTAATGTCTAGTTAATATAACTGTATAGTAATATAATATTATATGTACCAAAGAATTTAGCCGACCTCTGTTATTTATTATGTATAATGCATGTATTGTAATAATTATGCACCCTTCAATGTATGTATAAATGTTCAAGTACAGTACAACCATGAACTATAATGATACTATAGTAATGGTCTTAAGATGTAAAGGTTTTAATTTATTTTCAAATGCTGATAGAAACCTAATTGTATCTTATAATATTCCTCAAAATTTTACATAACATATTTTTTAATTTACCTGTTTATAGGTACTTAATCTTTTTTACGTTCATGTGCCTTATGTCACAATATCAGTGAATTCTATTTATTTTAACAATAAACCATTCTAGAACATTGGTTTTCAAACTGGGTGCCGCAAGCATTCACTGAGGTCTTTCGGATAGTTCAACTATTTGTTCAAGAATAAAATTATAAAAAAATGCACACATTTCTAATTAAATGCAGGTACATATATAATTATAATTCAAAACAATTTTGTTCATCCAATTATTTAGTGCAAAAAAAAAGTCACTGTGCAGTGAAAATTTATTGAGAAGCACGGTGTGCCGTGTTTAATAAAAGTTTGAAAACCACTGGTATAGAATCTAGAGGTATTGGCATTTGCTTAGCTATGGTACGTGCTTTGGTGGATTTGTTTGTAACATCTCAAACGAGGTAACCATCGACGGCAGTCTAAAATATTGAATTGTAGAGTAATTATTGGTACACTACCTATATATAAATTATCTTGATTTACGCCCGAGAGTTTAACCGTAACAGTCGAAGGACCACTCGGTGATGCCCGAGAACAATTTGTTGATCAGGAGAGTGTTAGACGTTGCCTGTATCACTCCTATCGCCTACTATTGTGGTTGATAGGCAACCTTAGGTGCTTTCGCCTGATAGTTGGTGGGTAGGCAATTCTACGCACGACGACGACAATGACGAGGATGGGAAAGACCTATTTGTAGGAGTGAGAATGGTGCAGGTTAGTTATGGGGAGGGGGTCTCTGTGGCCGATTCGGTTTGGTGCAATGACCACAGAGCTCACAACAATAGGGATAAAACTTAAAACTACCTTAACCCTACTGCAGTCTTGAGATGACCCACTGGATTAACGCTGTTGGCATTTGTCGACCTGGACGACCTGGGGCGGCCTCTCACACAACGTACAGACCTACGTTGCTGGCGGACTTACGCGCGGAATCTGACGGCACCGACGGTGACAACAACGAGCTGCCAAAGATGATGACGAGAGAGATAATGATAAATTAGACTTACGAATTTTTGTTGAAGATCGTATTTTTTATTGTAATAAATATAATGAAATTATTTTGTTCTCGCTTTACTAGCGGACCACACACACCATTCACGGATCGCTATACTAGCAGATCACAACAAATAATATTTATATGAATTATAATAATAATAATGATCGCTATATGAGCGGATCACACAGTATAAAAAACAAACAAAACGTATGGACGCTGTAATAGCGGACCAAAAAACACGAATAATAATTGAATAATTGAATAATAACAATACAAAAAAAGGGCGTTGGCCGCAACAATAATAATAACAAAAACAAAAGTTTTATCTCATAGAGATAACATTGACAACAGTTGTCTGAGGCAAAAGGCCGACAGATAATTTTTATAAGAAAAACAAAGAGAGTATATACAATATGAAGTATAACAATCGTACAATTATTATAATTTGCATAATCGTTGCTCTATAGTAACGGCAAGAGATACTGGATGAGTGGACGGAAGAGGAGGGAAGATGTCGCCGTCGCGCAGATTAGCGTCCCGCGATAAGCAATAATTGCTTGGCGCGAACATCACCGCCCACTTTGAAGGAATGTTCCTTCAAGACATTGGGAGTGGACAGAGCTTGACAGCTGGGCGTGTCAATGGTCCAGAAGTAGTTTCTAAAGTGGCCACTCTGGAAGTCCCATCGGAGCCAGGATGGAGTTCACGTATTCGTCCAATCCGCCACTGAAGAGGATGCGTCGCTTCTTTCACGAGGACAAGCTCGCCAACGCTCAAGTTTTGACCTGGTTCTGTCCATTTTCTACGAAGTTGAAGACTACTGAGGTATTCGTTCTTCCATCTGGTCCAGAAATGACGATGTAAATCAGTAATGAGGCGCCATCGCTGGTACTTTGACATAGGTTGATTGACAAGACTTGGTTCTGGAAGCGAGGTGGAAGGTTCAAGAGTCAAAAAATGACTGGGCGTCAACGCTTGTAAGTCACCAGGGTCGTTGCTGATAGCACACAATGGGCGAGAATTCAATGTTGCCTCTATTTGAGTGAGAAGTGTCAAAAATTCCTCACTTGTCAATTTGTGCAATCCAATGGACCGAAGAATTAATGACTTTGCGGATTTTACTCCGGCTTCCCACAAACCACCAAAATGGGGAGATGCGGGAGGATTGAAGTGCCAAGTTATTTGGTGTTTAGCGAGGTGCTGATGAACACTGTCTTGAAAACTTTTCGAATGAGTGAATTGATGTAGGGGTGTCAATAATCGTGACGCTCCGACGAAATTTGTCCCGCAGTCACTGTGTAATTCCTTGATGGGTCCGCGTCTGGAAGAAAATCGAGTAAATGCCATCAGAAAACATTCTGTGGACAAATCCGAACTCAGCTCTAAATGGAGCGCTTTTGTGGTGGTACAAACAAACAGGCAAATGTATGCTGTCTTTGGAATCGACCTTCGTCCACGTGCTTCCTTTAACGTGACTGGTCCAGCATAATCCACTCCGGTTATTGCAAACGGTTTCACTTGCTGCACCCGAAAACTCGGCAGACTGGCCATCTTTGGCTGAACAGCACGGGGCCTGGTGCGGAAACACGAGATACAGAGCCGTATCCGAGATCGAATAATCTTCCGTACAGACGGTATCCAAAATTCACGTTGTAGATGCGCTTGAAGGGATGCGCATCCGGGATGCTTCAGTCGCTGATGATGATAGTCAATGAGTAACAACGTTAATCGACTTTGACATGGCAAGAGAAGTGGATGTTTGTGAGAGTACGGAAGATCAGCATTCGTGAGACGCCCGCCCACTCTGAGAAGTCCATTTTCGTCAATGAAAGGATCCAACTTCCTAATGGCAGGGGAGCAACGCAGTCCGTTTTTTAACGAAGATATGTCTTCGGAATATGATGTTTGTTGGACAGAATACACTAAGCCCAACAAGGCTCGTTCTCGTTCACTCGCATTAACAATCTGTGTGAATGCAGAAGGACGTGATTTCGAGAAACGAAGACAGTAGGCGACAATGTGAAGAATTTTATCGAACGACGAGAAACGATGCATCACATCAGTTATTGAGCATGTAGTCTTGGTTAGGAAAACAGTACATTTTCGAGCTTCAGTGGAAACATGAGCATCTGTGTTGTCTGAACGAGGGACAACGGTTGGCCAATGTTCCGGTGATTCTACCAAGAACGCAGGGCCTGTCCACCACAACGGGTGATCAACAAGTTCCGACGGGAACAGTCCACGAGAGGCACAGTCAACCGGATTGTGCTGCGTGGGGACGTGATGCCAAATGTCTGGTGAGGTGAATTCATGAATTTGACTTGTTCGATTTGCCACGAACGTGGCCCAACGATGTGGTGACGATTGTATCCAAGCTAACGCAGTGGTTGAGTCCGTCCAAGCATGCAGCTCATCGATTTGAAGACTCTTCGAGTAAGTATCAGCAACGAAACGTAATAGTTTGGCGGCTAATACAGCTCCACACAGCTCAAGACGTGGGATAGTAGACTTTTTTAGAGGTGCTACTTTAGATTTACCTGTTACAAGGTGACAATAAGCTGAAGTAGCTGTTTGTGTTCGAAGGTAAACTGCCGCCGCGTAACCTTTCTCTGAGCTATCCGAGAAAGCGTGAAGTTGCACTGTGGTAGCTTCTTCAACTGTTATACGACGAGGGATAGAGATCGATTCAATCAATTTCAGTTCTGATTGATATCGGGTCCACACTTGAGCAATATCTGTGGGTATTTTGTCATCCCATTTGAGACCAGCGGTCCAGAGCAACTGCATGACGTGTTTTGTCCAGAACGTAATGGGAGACAGCAATCCTAACGGATCGAAAACTCTGGCAATGTCAGAGAGAACTGACCGCTTTGTCGGGTCAGTTGACGATGGTTTTGTATCAAATGAAAACACGTCAGCTCTCGGATCCCATTTCAAACCCAGGATTTTTAAGTCACATTCATTTTTGTCATTGTACAGGAGTGCTGGAGACATTGCTTGAGCTTCTGCGGGAACAGCGTGTAAGATATTACTGTTATTGCTGGCCCATTTTCGTAGCTCAAACTTGGCTAACGAACACAATTGTATAAGCTGCGACTGATATTCAAGGGCATCCTTCTCGGTGTTAGCTCCAGTGAGAATATCATCCACGAAGGTGTCGTTCAGGAGAATTGACGCAGCGATGGGAAATAATTTTCCATCAACGATTGCCAATTCCTGAATTGTACGAAGAGCTTGATATGGTGCCGCTGATGTGCCGTAAGTGACCGTACAGAGACGGTATTCCTGCACTGTGTTATTTTTCGAAAATCTCCAGAAAATTCGCAGGTAATCTCGATCTGCAGGCCGCACCACAATTTGCCGATACATCTGTTTGATGTCTGTCATGAATACATATTTCCACAACCGTGCACGGAGAAGAACAATTTGAATGTCGGGCTGAAGCTTCGGACCCGTATACATGCTCTCATTCAAGGAACACCCAGCACTTGTACGAGACGAAGCATTGAAAACGACACGAAGCTTGGTGGTGCTACTGTCCGGTCTAAGTACACAATGATGCGGAATATAATAATGAAACACATTGTCTGTGTTTTCGAGTGGAACCAGCTCCATGTGACCAGCGTCCAGGTAGTCTTGCATGAAGTCTGCGTACTGGCGTTGAAGGTTCGGATCATTGTTCAGTCGGTTTTCGAGTGCCTGGAAACGGCGAAGGGCAACAGATTTTGAATCACCTAACAGAGGTGATGCTTTTCGAAATGGAAGAGATACCATAAACCGTCCAGTACTCAGCCGAGTTGTTGTATTTTTATAAATTTCCTCGGCAGCACGCTCATCTGGACTGAGATGGCGAACAACAGGTAACTCTTCAAGTTCCCAGAAACGCCTGATAGACAAGTCAAGAGTTTCAGAAACAGATAAACACATAGCGGTGACAGTTGACCGAGCACTAATGTCGATAGGTCCCATCAGAATCCAACCAAAAACAGTCTCGAAGGCAATGGGCTCGCCAGGCTGGCCTGTGGCTTTTCCATTTAGAAGTAGCATTGGCAAGATATCGGCCCCCAACAAAAGATCAACTGCCTGAGGACGATGGTATAACGGATCAGCGAGGGAGAGGTTTTGAATATGTCTCCATTGTCCCGGCACAATAGGAGCTTGTGGAGTTGGTCCTGTGATTTGTGGGACGATGTAAGTGTCCACGCAAAACGACGGTGCCTGTTGGCCACGTGGCATCACAGTGATGGTTGTTTGACCACGGACTGGGGATGTTGTACTACTGGCAAACGTGGTAATGGCTACTGTCGAATGATGTCGCTTTAGCATCAACACACATGCAGTTTTTTCAGTTATAAAACTCGCTTGAGCACCACTGTCGAACAGGGCTCGAATTGAATGACGGGTGCCATCAGCAGCGACCACATCGAGTAGGACAGTTGAGAGTAAGACTACGTTCTGAGGCTGTCCTCTGACAATCATTGCTTTGGCACTCTGACCAGCCTCGGGTTGGTCTACTGAGAGAACCGTGGACGAGGAGGGAGGCTTCTCCTTTGAGTCAAAGTGAAGCAAACTATTATGAGACCGATCACAAGTTGTGCATTTGTATTTTGAAGGGCATAATGAAGTAGCATGTCCTGTGCCCAGACAATTTATGCACAAACGGTGCGTCTTGGCTAACTGGAAACGATCATTTGGTGATTTTGAAAGAAAAGTTGGACACTTTCGGACCGTATGTGGTTTTGTACATAATGGACAGGTAACCACGGTGGATGAGCTGGTAGTAGCAGCTAGAACCTTTGGTGCAATCGGGTGACGAGATTTGGAAGTCAATGATTTTTGAGGAGGTTTTTGCTGAGACGTGAACGACGTCAGACTCGACGAGTACTGTCCAGCACGTGCTTCCGCGGATCGTACATGACTTCTGAGAAATTCAAGAAAATCGGCAGTCGACGGTTGATGTCGGTCACCCACAGTTATCTCCCAACGCGCTCGGAGGTCATAATCCAAATGATTTTCAAATATGTGGACCAAAATTGGGCTCCACTGCCTCGTAATAAAGTCCAAATTATCCAAGGCAGCAGTGTGCTCTTGAATAGATGTGATTAGAGTTTTAATTGAAGACGCGTCGTTTGCCTTGACTGTATGTGGGGATAACAGAGCATCCAGATGGATACGAGCTAAGTCACGCTTATTTCCGTATCGCGAACGTAATACTTCCCAAGCCTTTTGGTAGTTTACCGATGTCAAAGGAATATGTGCGATAAGCGTCAAGGCCTCACCTTCCAGCGAAGTTTTTAAAATCTCGAATCGCTCGACGTCCGTAAGATCAGCTGGGGCATGGGATAGAATTGACGTGAACAAATCTTCGAAACCCTGCCATTCAGTCAGAAGTCCAGAAAATGTAGGAAACTTCCGTGTTGGAAATTTGTAAGTTGAGAGGTTTCCGAAACTGGCTGAATTATTTTGTACTGACTGACAAGAGGATGAGTCGACAATTTGAGTCAATGGAAGGTTATAAACATCTGCAAACGCAACCAACTCGTAGTACAAATTATCAAACTCAGCAGAGAGCTTGAGACTAATAGAGTTATCTACCACTTCAATTGGTGCTAATTTTTAGCCAACAGAAATCTCCATAACTTGGATGTCGGATTCTGCAGTCAAGCGAATTTCTTTCAGCTCCAATAGCATGGCTGAAATTTTTGCTCGTTTACCAGGACTATTTTTATCAGATGAAAACTCGCCGGCAGCCTTGACAAAGGCGCTGACTTTTGCAATGGCACGAACCATCCGTGCCTTTGCATCGACATACGTCATCGAAACTTCAACAACCATGATGACAGAAATACAATTTGGTCGATACTAAAATTGGACGACAATGAATTCAATTCGATATGTCATGGTAGTGTAATAAACGAAGAAAATATAATGAACGTGTATTCGTTCGGTCACGGTTTGTAGGTACATCCGGTTCGAAGGACCAAAATGTTTACGCCCGAGAGTTTAACCGTAACAGTCGAAGGACCACTCGGTGATGCCCGAGAACAATTTGTTGATCAGGAGAGTGTTAGACGTTGCCTGTATCACTCCTATCGCCTACTATTGTGGTTGATAGGCAACCTTAGGTGCTTTCGCCTGATAGTTGGTGGGTAGGCAATTCTACGCACGACGACGACAATGACGAGGATGGGAAAGACCTATTTGTAGGAGTGAGAATGGTGCAGGTTAGTTATGGGGAGGGGGTCTCTGTGGCCGATTCGGTTTGGTGCAATGACCACAGAGCTCACAACAATAGGGATAAAACTTAAAACTACCTTAACCCTACTGCAGTCTTGAGATGACCCACTGGATTAACGCTGTTGGCATTTGTCGACCTGGACGACCTGGGGCGGCCTCTCACACAACGTACAGACCTACGTTGCTGGCGGACTTACGCGCGGAATCTGACGGCACCGACGGTGACAACAACGAGCTGCCAAAGATGATGACGAGAGAGATAATGATAAATTAGACTTACGAATTTTTGTTGAAGATCGTATTTTTTATTGTAATAAATATAATGAAATTATTTTGTTCTCGCTTTACTAGCGGACCACACACACCATTCACGGATCGCTATACTAGCAGATCACAACAAATAATATTTATATGAATAATAATAATAATAATGATCGCTATATGAGCGGATCACACAGTATAAAAAACAAACAAAACGTATGGACGCTGTAATAGCGGACCAAAAAAACACGAATAATAATTGAATAATTGAATAATAACAATACAAAAAAAGGGCGTTGGCCGCAACAATAATAATAACAAAAACAAAAGTTTTATCTCATAGAGATAACATTGACAACAGTTGTCTGAGGCAAAAGGCCGACAGATAATTTTTATAAGAAAAACAAAGAGAGTATATACAATATGAAGTATAACAATCGTACAATTATTATAATTTGCATAATCGTTGCTCTATAGTAACGGCAAGAGATACTGGATGAGTGGACGGAAGAGGAGGGAAGATGTCGCCGTCGCGCAGATTAGCGTCCCGCGATAAGCAATAATTGCTTGGCGCGAACAATGAATGAATAGTGTTATACAAGATTTAATGATATTAATATTTTACTTATACATTTTCGGAGGTAATGATTTAACTATAAAAAAATTTACAATAAAATATAAAATTTAAAAAGGATAACTTTGGTATTTGTATCGAGTAACGTATTCTATGAGGGTTTTTATCAAGTTAATTAAATGTATACGAAGTCACTAAATAAAATAAGATTTTTCATTTATTCAAGGACAATAATTTTTAAAATTAATTGCAATACACACAGCAAGACTGCTGTATATGTCTTTCCATAATATTTTTCATTTTCATTTTTCATTTTTCATTTTTCATTTACCCGCTTATCCCCACTTACCTTTTATAGATATATATTTAAAAGAAAGCGTGTACCATGTAGAATATTTACAATAATTGTACATGGTACATCACTTCTCACTCGTCATGAGTCACTTATTGACATTGACCACCAGTAAAAATAACATAATACTCTTAAACACATTGAGTTTTTCAAATTTTGCAGTTTACGTCCTGCAATTATAAACGACGGTGAAACAGTAACAATATACTCACTGTTCGAGCGCCGAAGTCGATGCACAGCCAGTGGGTATATGAACCGGTCTTGCCGTCCCCTCCCCTCGTCTAGTATGAAGTCGTTGATAAGGCACGTAAATAGACCCCATATACGCCCAACCTATAGTCACTAGTCACTGCTTATATTATTATTATTTATTTGTCATTAATTTACTTAAACAATAAATTATAGTATGTGCCTTGCCAAACGTGCACATTATATATCTTAGACTCTAAGACTTAGAGTATAGTTTATGGGGTCATAGACTGACAGTCCCAGTGTCACATTGGTCCTGGTATCACTTTATACTGTTGATTTCGGTGGTGTAGTCAATGAGGCCGACCACTAAAATCGTAGGAGCCTCCTGACTAGACACTAACAGAAAGTCATACTATACCTATATATGTATTTTTTTGATTTTGAGAGTAGCGATGGAGGTATTGATTTTACAATGATTTGTGTTTTTTTTTTTTTTTTGGAAACACTTTTTATAGTTGAGCCTTTGATAGAGGTTTCTAGTGAAAAATTGGATCTAGTTGGTTTTAATTAATTTCCAAATTATCGGGGTTTTGATGACTTTTGACCAAATTTTAACTTCAGATGCTTATAAAAAAAATATTATGGATTAACGCTCAACTCTATTTTCAATGTCCACTAAGAACAACTTGTGAACAACTATATTATATTTTCAAGTTTTTTGACTTTGACTTTTAAAGATATTTTATCGACATAAGTTTAAAAAAAAAAAAAAAACTAATTAAAATCAAAAATATTCTTGTACTTATAAATGCTTAAAATGTTCATTACTTTAAAATGTGATGACAGACACCAACGAAAAATACACATTATTTTAAAATCGGTAATGATTTTACATACATCGCTCCGCTTGGAATCTCATATGCAAAGGAAAAACTATTTGACGACAATATTTTCTTACAATTCAGGGCTAAGTGTACTAAATTTGAAGCGAAGAGTAATATGCTAATATTATGTATTAAAATATTTTGCAACTTCCAGGTCATGAACTCAAAATATATATACCACTTCTAGAGAAAATCTTAAATAGGTACATGTCAGGTATTAAGTGATACAAAAATGAAGAGTACCTATATTTGATATTTACATTGATTATTATAGTATGTGTAATTAAAAATACTGAATGCATTGAGTAGAAATAGTATTTATACACAAGATACAAAATACAAAATACTTTAGAAGTTAAGAAAATACCCAGAAATAAACACTGAAAAACTTGTTTTTAACAAGACGCAATATTATTATACTTCAAGTGCTTAATAATTTAAATCCAAGTTTTTCAAATACTGTTCATTCTTGCGAGTCGCAAACAGCAAGCGATTGTTGAAAATATTCGAGCGTAAGTAATTATTAAACATGCCATGAGCACTCCCCCTCCCCAATCTGTATCAAATCTCAAATCTGTACGCCGGACGCTCTAGCCACCTACCACTCGAAACAGGTAAAATCGAAACTATGTAGTGTTTCGGAATGACATAGAATTATTTAAAACTAAAGTGTTAACATTTTTACTTATAATAATGAATGAAGACACTTTAATCGATGCAATGTAATTTAAAGGGCTGCAAAGAGGGCAAAAATATCACTAGGCATTCTCCTTTGTTGTGAGCTCTATAATTTAATATAATATATAACTTATTTTCCTTATTAAAGCATTATTTTTCAGCTTGAATAAAAATTGTTTATATTATGCATTTCATATAATTTATATTAAAATATTTATATTGTATACATCACAATAAATGCACAGTAATGGTTATGCTCACTACAAATATAGTAACTATTAATTTGATGTATTTTCGATTAATTCTAAAAACTTTCAACTAGTGTTGTATAGTGCTTACGAGTTAAGATTAATTATTGATAAATTATTTGAAACTGTCACCTTCTCTACCACTATATTTTTTTAGATCGAATAGCTAAAAACATAATTGTATATATTCAGCCAAAAACAAAAATAATAATAGTCCACTACATAATATATGAATAGAGGTTTATGTTATTATTATATAATAAAATTGTTAAATATTATGTTTAGCAAAGTAGGGATAAGAAAAGTCATGGAAATTATTGTGTAGTGTGCTGTCTTATAACAGCATGACACTTAAGGTAGTTATGTCTATCTAAGTTTATTAAGGATATATATTTATGTAATACTATCGTCCTCAACGGCGAAGTTATAACTCAATTTTTACAGCTATTCAGGGTTCCAATATAAAGTTTCAAAGTTTAATTTCAAGTATGCATTTTTTTTGTTTTTTAATAGTTTATTTATATTTCCATTTTTTTAAATGTGCAATGGAAACGGTTGACGCATTTTGCCATTTTCATGATTATAGATATCCAAAAAATCATATAAACAGAGTTACGTCCTTCCTCAAGGAAAATTAGATATAGTTAATAGGTACCAGGTACTTAAGCAGTATGTAGTAGGTTTGCATGTAAAATGATGATTTATGAGTAATGAGCATTATTAGAGTTGTACATATAAACAATGTTAAAAAAATATCATTGTCCATCTAGATATATCTTAGCACTTGAAATTATCAAATAAACCCACTACTTTTTATGAGGATTTCTGAACTCCAGCTAATAGTTACCAACATTTCAAACTTTAAATAATCATGTTTCACTATTTTGTGACAAATTAAGATTACGCCACATGGATATCTATTGTCTCCGTCTTCAAGCGTATACCATGGCAAATTTTACCTCACAATAACTCATTTTACTCTTTTAAGATAAGATTATCTAGGGTATCTCGGAAGCTTTTATTGATATTTTAAGAAGCAACTTATGACCATTATAAACTGTATATTTTAAAATGATCATTACTTACTTAAAAATAATAATATCAATAAAATCTTCAGAGATTCCCATGATAATATTATTACCTTTAAATTTTATAAGAGATGAATTCACTCTAGTTTTAGAAAAATACAGAGTAAAATTTGTTATTATGACGTAAAATTTGCCATAGTGTACGTTTGTAAGACGGAGACAACAAATGCCCATGTATCATCAGTATAAGTATGATATAGAGAGTTCAAAAACCTCATCCTGCTGGTAAGCATAGAGCATTCCTGTTCATGCGCTCATCCTGCTGCTACGTACGTACGCATGGTAAGTCTAATGCGTGTCCATTAGATCGAGTAAATTCTAATTATTCTCCAGTTATTTATAAAAATTGTTGGTTTGGATATAGTAAACCAGTGAATCTAAAATAACACTAAAAATTATACATAAAACAAAGCAGCTAAGTGGATGTCGCTCTGCTGTACAGTAGATTACAAGTGGGTTACTGTATAATGGATTGTATTCAATTTAAATTCAATGATATAATATCAGTGTATACGAAAAACGATTCTGAGCGGAGACGTTTTGTCAGTCTGGATATTATTTTATAGTATTACCAGTTGGCCCTGTGCACTTCGTTGCCCTTAAAAAATGACAACCCTGTACAAAATTGTGATTGTTCAAATCCTTTTGAATGTAACTCGCAGCAGTAAGTGCAATTCAGCCACCCTGGTAGGCAATCCGACTACGTCGGATCGAGAACATTGACCGAAATGGCTTGACCGAAACTATATAATGTTCTAATTAATAATAGATGTATAAATCTCTAATGAAATGGATCAAGTATGCTAGAGAAAATCGGAATAAACATTTACCAGACTTTTTGGAGTACTTACGGTTACCAATTGTTTTCCATAAGGCATACATTTTTTGAGTGTACTGTTAATAAAGAACCACTTTTGAAGTTAAATAACAATTATTGCAACTATATATATAATATTTTTATATTTGATTTTCTTATTTTTTCAAAATATATTATGTTGGTATGTAGAAACTATTTAGGTGAAGCTTATGCTGTTCATACAGTCCTTGGTATTGAGTTAGAAGCACCAAATTTTACTGGTTGGAGTATGTTTTAATTATGAGCAAAACAGCCAAACACCATCTTCCTCTTTTGTTTAACATAAACACAAATCAGTGGATAACTATACCAATAATTATACCACTGAATAATTATGGTGAAACTTATTTACTATCGATGATGGTTTGAGTCAAAAATATGACCGGATTTAAGAAAATATTGAGATTTACTCTTAATACCACCAAAATAAAATATGCGACCATCGTCGAGTAAATAAGTTTCACCATAACTGTTTAGTGGTATAATTATTACCCTAGAGATCCCCCCAGAGATTACCCTCAACAACGGTAACTAAAAACTCCGCTTTACATAATATAGTATAGATATAGATTATTAATTATAGCTTGTAAGTTGAATTAATATTTAAATTAATAACAACAAAATAACTAATATCGTTATTTTAATATTTATTTTTATTCGTTTCTATGGTGATTAACAAAGAGTTAGAAATTAAAATCCTCTTTTTAGCTGTTTTTCGTAATTTGTCGGTGGTTTTTCCCCGTGGCATTAAATAACTTTTGAGAAAATCAAAAATTACATCTCTAAAGTACCCTCTTGATCCAATTTCTAAAAGATAAGATACTAAATGTTGAAATCGAAACACTCCTTCTGATGTAAATATTGAATAAAGGATAAAAAAAAAATGTAAAAAAAAATAAATAATTTAATAATCATTGCAAAACCACTAGCTTTCTGGCTCCGCTCAGAATCTAAAATTGAATTAGTTTGAAATTATTAATCTGTATCTACATGAGCTCAATTTTATCTCCATAATGGGCTTGTATAACGTTATAATGGTAATCGTACACGAAGGTCTTAGAAATGTGAATGTCCAAACCTGCAAAACCTGTTGAAAATTAAAAGAATATTAAAATATAGTTGCTAATAGAAAATAATTTACCTATATATTTACCTATAAAAATAGGCTTGCAAAAATCAATGATTTTATTTTCCAATGATACCGCATCGAGAGTTTCATCGTATGTAGTACGAATAAAAAAAAAACAAACAAATAAATAAATAAATAAAAAGGTTACCTTTTTCCACAACAATTTTTTTTTACAAGCATTTAAAGTTCAAATGTTGACAAAATGTAATAATAATTTTGTAGTTAAAAATGTATAAAATGTTCAACTTTTATAGCTAAGGATTGAAAATTTAAGACAAGATTCCAAGTAAATAGGTTATATAATATGAATTACTTTATTCACCTTAATATCATCAAATTATACAAATATTACTTAGTAATACCATAGGCTGACTGACCGTTTTCGCTCAGAAAATTTTTTCTTATACAATGATATTATTATCATTGAATTCAAATTTAACACCATCCATTACAGTGACCCACTTGTAACCTACTGTACAGCAGAGCGACATCCACTTACTCACCTTTTTGAACTTTTGAGCCACGTGGAAGACTATTTTTCGGTAGGAATTCAAAGTCATTATGTTTGTTAAATTATACCTTTTAATATGTGTATGAACTAATAACAAACAATATATTTGTTATAATTTAAAAATGATTTGATTGTATGGAAATATAGATCTAAATAATTTACACAATAATAAATTATACTAACCATTTAACAACAATTGAAAAACAAATAATAATTAGTATAAAATAAAAGAAAATAATGTATTCCTAATTTCACATAAATGATTACACTTATATAGGTAAGTTATATTCAAAATGTATACAAATTAAACTAGTTGGCCTAAAGGTATATTAACTATAAAATCATAAGACCATAATTTATTGATACACTAGAGCTTAATTCTGAAAATTAATAAAATAGCGTGTTATCTATCATTTTATCAGTTATTTACTGCGTGCTATCGCCTACCACAATATTAATATAAAGAATAGTAAACTCTAATGCTAATAAAAAAATATTGTGACTGTGTGTTTTTGATATTTTTTATTTGGTTTGTAACATGTTATCAGAAATCTAGTTTTGCTTTTATCGACGCTATTGAAAAACACTAGTAATCTTCAATCTTAAACCCAACTATATTCAGTTTGTACCAGAAGGCAGAAACCATCTTCAGAGTTTAAAATCAATAATTTTTTCGACTACTTCTCCTCTACCTACATACGCACACACACACACACACACACACACACATCATTGTAAAATCAATACATTCATTACTCCATTCAGAATTTAAAATATGAAAAACAGAAAATTTAACGAACATTTTCTTATCTTGTTGTAAATATACCTAAACGAATAACCTTAGATATTTGACGTTTTCACTGGATATTTTTTTTAGTGTAAGGGCCCTTCTTACATTTCTTCGATGGGCTCAAAATGGCCTATCCAATCCTGGTCTCGTATACTCTAAATACTCGTAGCTTCTCATTTTCTGTCGTAGAATTCCAGCCGATTCCCAAGTTTGAATTTTGTTTAGTATTTCATATAATTGTGTAAGTACATTATTATTACTTGAATTTCACAAGCAATAACTACTATTTTATGAACAAATCACATTAATTACACGCTTGAGTACTTGAGTCTCTTATAAACTCAAATTTTTCTTTTTGAACAAGACACGATGATCATAATAATAATATTATTAGGTACTAGCTGCGTACAGATAGTGTTACGATGCAGACCACACGTTGCCCACCGCACTCATGATAATAACACTATATTATCATACTATGACATTTTCGTTGCAGTCACGATACGTTTAAAATTTCCAAATGTGGAAGAGTCAAATGTAATATGATGATGATGAAGTACCTATATTATTATTATAGCCGGTCGCACGTGTGCTGTTGAGCTGTCATTTTTAAATTCGCTGAAACGTGACTATATTTTTTCCAATTCACCCCCAAAATGAATCGCTCCCGCGGTGTTTTATCGTACATGTACGTGTTATTCGGAAGTGATTTGCACAGCACGTTCTAAAAAACGAAGCATCTTAACCCAGTTTCAGTTTATGTAATTATTGTTATTATAAATATCCCCATATTATCATGATGTTATATCGTGTAAAAATATTAGTTACGCTGTGTATAATATTTTGTGCTATTGTTCAAACATTACAAATCGCATCTGCATTCTGCAGTTTAATGGAAATCGTAATTGCCATCTACACTTTAGTCTATATCTAGTGCTCACTGAATTTCATAATATTATAAATGCATATTATTATTTTTTTTTTTTTATCATACCATAAAACAGTAGACATCACTCAACTTTGCTAAATACTTTAAAACATGTCTGTAAATTATAAACTAATTCCCTCGATTACAAACTTAGTCTCTTATATATTTACAAAAACAAAACAAAAAAAATCAGGTGAGGTAATAATATAATATCACTAGGATAAAAATATCCACAATCGTCCGAGAAATGAACGTCATTTGTACCTACGGTAAACACAATGTAAACATATACCACGACGACTATGATATAAATTATAATATAGCCTGCTGATTTTATTACCCTGTAAATTATCATTGTTGCAATGTTGCCTTTAACATATTAATTCGTTAAATTACCCGTACATCAGACGATAAAAGGTTAGTGGTACATCATTTGGAATCATTAAGCTATCTCATAGGGCACTTAAGTGTTTTGTGGCGAAAATTAATTTATTTGATATACATATACATAATATTATGTATATTCGTCCAATATAATAGTGACACTTGTGGTTGCCGTACACTTTGTAAATATTATTGCACAATTTAGTTATTTAAAATAGAATGACCTCGACACAGACCACACCAAATAATTTTCTTTTTATGCCAAATCATGAATGATATCCGCATGAATGAAAGCATTAAATCGTATCAATAATATAGTACTATGGAGGTTGTAAGAAACGGTATTTGATGGTAAAACGCAGATCACAAAATTGTACGTATTGGTAGAGATGACAGTGTTGTAAACTTACCGATACAATAATTTTTTCCCGTAAAAGAATTTACCGTTAATTTTACCAATTTCTTTTTTCAGGTAAATTATTTTTTACCCAAAAAAAAATATTGTGTGGCCACTCTAATCAAATGCAATCAAAAAAGCCTATGCTGAGTTGCAAAGAGATAACTTTTTTTATCAACTGATAATACCAATACAATAATTATTATATTTATCATATTTTATATTTTCTCAACACTATAAGTAATAGTTAAAAGTAAACAAACATAAATGTTTTGTCTTTTGAACATAAAAAATAAAGAAAATTATGTGTTCATTTTGATTAATTAATATTAATTATTGGGGGACGGAGTGGCCGAGTGGACTAAGGTGTCGGCTGCGACGCAGCTGACCTGAGTTCGATTCCTTGGCCACAGACTGTATTTTTCTTCGGACAAGTTACGGTGTCCGGAGAACAAGTGCCCCCACCAGGGCAAGGCAAATACCTACGGGTGCCCAATCAAAAATTCTGCCAAACACAACACACTCGTGTAAAAACCCCACCATTACAAACCCTACTACCTACAATCATAAAACCCCATAGTCAGCTAATGGCCATGGTCACCCGGCTTTAAAAAGATCAAAAAAAAAAAAAAAAATTTTAACTATTTATTAATTGTATTATGAAAAATTAAACATTCATAATATGTACCGTACATAAAGTAATATCTAGTAATATTACTCTATGGTACCAATACAGAACAATAGATCCATTTTAGTTCTTAATTGTAGTTATTAGAAAGAACTGAATTTGTAAGAATATAACAATAATAATAACAATCGTATTTACCAATAAAAAAGATGGCTCTAAGAAATCGTGTTGTTTAATCTCAGATCAAATTTTATTATTTTTACTAATTTACTGGTAAATGTACAGATATTATTTTATTTAGTTTGGTTGTTACAGCATTGCGTATTTACCTACCGAACTAAATTTACAATAAAATAAAAAATTTAAAAACGATAACTGTTGAATTTGTATCATGAAATAATGAAATTTATTCTATGAGGGTTTTTATCAAGTTAATTAAATGTATAAGAAAGCAATAATAAAATAAAGCACACAGCAAGACTGCTGTATATAAAATACTAGTAGCGTATACCATGTATAATATTTACAATACTTGTACAAAGTACATCCCTTCACTCGTCTTGAGTCACTTATTGACACTGACCACTAGTAAAAATGACATAAAACTCTTAAACAGTTTTGAGAATTTTGCCATGTACGTACTACAATAAAATTATGAACTTCAGCGAAACTATAACATACTCACAGAAAGTCATATTATACCTATAAGTTTTTTTTGGGGATTTTGAGAGTAGAGAGGGATGGATATTTTAATTTTACAATGATTTGTGTTTTGTTTTTTTTAATAACCAGGAAAAACAACACAGAAATACCAAAATTTGTTAACATTTTAATATTATTATTAAAATAACTGTTTCGTAAAGTTCTTTAACTTTTCGTTTTTTTATATAATATTATATATTTTATTTAATATATTGCTCCTTGTTAATCATCTTTGCACGTGCTTGTGTGTACCATAGAATAATATGAGAATAACAAAATAATAGTTAGCATATTATATATCATCAACTTCGTATGTGGTCAAAGTCTGTTTGGGGGAGGACAGTCTTTGCCTTTTGTTAAAAAGAGACAGTGACTACATTGTCTCGACGCTTTTTGACTTTATGTACCAAACAATGAAAATAATGGGCTTCATATTATAAAAAGCTTATCACCGAATTATATACACTAATACTCCATTACACATACATGTGTATGCAGATTGTGTTATACGGAAAGAATACATAGAAGTGGACACAAAATAATAAATATTATGCATATAGGTATAACCTAGATTGTTTTGGCTAGAAAATGTTTGACTTTGAAATGTTGGCCATTAAAAATCGGACTGTACAGACATTTGTATAGATGATAACTACTGAGGCATTTAGTAAAAATAATACGAAAATGATAGGTCATCGAAGTACGTAATATAACGGAAAATTAATATAAATTAAGCCCAATGACGGAAGAATATTTTAAGTTACGCACAATACATTTAAATTGCTACCTATACATTTTAGATTCTGAGTGAAACGATGAATGTATTGATTTTACAATGATGTGTGTTTTTTTTTTATTTTTTTTTTTTATTTTTTTTTTTATTTTATTTTTTATTTTTTTTGTGTCTGTGTACACGATAAGTAGTCGAAATAATGCTTCGATTTTCGACTTCAGTATCTTGTTCGATTGGAAAGTGAATATCGTTGGTGCATTGGGGAGGTCAAAATTTAAATTTCCCAGTAGTTTTCAAGAGCGCCGGGAAAAACAAAAGAAAAATTAAGGAAAAACGGGAATTTTTACGCAAAATCGATTTTTCAGAAAATTGAATTTGGTTTTTGGTGTAACTTTAAAACAAATGACCGTAGGTACATGCAATTTTCACTGGTTGTTTATATTTGCATCTTCTATACACGATAACATTTTCAAAATATTTTGATTTATTTTGAACAGTTTAGGGACATTTTCATTTTTAGTTTTTTTTTAGTTTTTTTTCTAGAAATATCAATAAAATTTTATTTGTTGGTTGCGAAAGCTTGAAAATTTAATAGAAGGCTCCTAATATATTGTTTCAAGGGAAGATGAAAAATATTAAAAATCCTTAGTCACAATTTTTTTTTATAAGCATTTAAAGTTCAAAAATTGACAAAATATGGAAAAATCACGAAAATTAGCAAATTATTTTGAGTTAAGAATTCGTAAAAATTTTTCTTTTTAAATCTAAGATTTGAAAATCTAATACAAGATTACTCATAAGATTGTCTACCTTTATCAATAAAAAAATCTCTACCGGAAAGTCAAATTAAATTTTTATGAGCGTTTGAAATTCAAATTTTTACAACATTGGATATTCACTCGATTTCTCATGTGGCAATTTCCTTTTTTTGTTGTAATTAAAAAACGAATTACTGTAGATACATGAAAATTTCACTGAATGTTTATATTAGCATTTCCTATACACCATACAATTTTGAAAATATTTTGACTCTTTTTGAGCCGTTTACGGACATTTTCAGTTTTCAATTTTTTTAGTTTTTTTTTTCTATAAATATTAATTAAGTTGTATCTGTTGGGCCAAAAAGTGTAAAAATTTAATACAAGGCTCCTGATATATTGTTACAATATCAGTTGAAAAATATTAAAAATACATAGGCACAATTTTTTTTTATAAGCATTTTAACATCGAATTTTGACAGAATTTTTCAAAATCTCGAAAATTATTAATCATCGTAATTAATAAATTATAAAATGTTCAGTTTTTATAGCTAAGGATTGAAAATTCTTAAGACGAAATTACATATTAAAAAACCTAGTTATTTTGTTGTGATTATATAATATTATTCGTGGGTACCTACTTGAAACTTCTAAAGTGTACTATTATATATATATGATAGTATCAGGGTTTGTTGTTGGTGTATAACGTGTTATTAGTACCTAATGGATATTGTGATAATGTGATATGATTAATTTGGAATTTATTATAGGTCAATTTTTTTTTAATACCATAGATATGTATATAATTTGTCTTAACCTAGACTGACATACCGTCTTCGCTCAGAATCGTTTTTCTTATACAATGATATTGTATCATTGAATTCAAATTTAATAGCATCAATTATACAGTGACCCACTTGTAACCTACTGTACAGCAGAGCGACATCCACTTACCCACCTTTTTTAATTTTTTAGTAGTAAATTGCAGCCAATATATTTCAGAAATATTGCTATGATGTGCCTACATTGCGTGAAGCAGACGCTATTTTTAAGTCATATTATTTTTATTATGGAAATTTAGCACCCACTAGGCGGCTATCAAAAAATAGTTTTGGTTTGGTTAATATAAAAAAAAATTAATGAAAAATGGAAAATTTAATTGTTTTATCTAAATACGACTATGGGTGGATATAATACCTATGTTATGTTATTTAAAAACAAATTGTTACTTATGTTACTACATATTATAGTATCGAATGTTACCTGTACAGCTTGAATACTGTCAATTGTATAATATTGATTCATATTATATAATTGTTCTTATTTTTAATTTTAAGCAACTAAACATAATTACTACTTACAAATTATGTGTTTTCATTTAACATAACGTGTAAGACTATCAGTGCCATAGCCAGGGGTTGGCACTGGGGCGCACGTTCCCCCTCCCCCAATTTCTTTTTGGCTTGATTTATATCATAATATAATATGTTTTATTAGAATTAAAAGTTAAGACTGTCAAAAGTGAATCATTTTGAAGGGGTCGGACTTAGGAAATATTGTACATATATCGTTAGTGCTGTGTGTGTAGTGACTGATCATTAATGTGTGTGAGTTCCCGAACGCTTTATTGAATTAAAGATAAACGACGGCTAAGATGCTTGGACCTCAGTAACATACATACGCGCAGTCACGTTACTATATTTTGTGATATAAAAACTCATGAAACTCCCAAAAAGCGGAAGAAAAATACGCTTAGTACATAAAGCCCTATTTTAATTTTGAAAAAATATTTGAATTCCTTAATCTCTTTCCTTCGAATGTTGGCATGGGCAGCTCTACCAGGCTCTGTTTGGTCATTGCTGGGGTGTCCGTTTTGTTTGCTATGCTGTTCATATCTTGCTTCATTTTCTCCATGATTACTACCGTTTTTGTGTCATAGTCGTTTATTAATTGATGCAGTGCTTCGATGCGTGTGTTGAAGTTGTCTTGCATTGTGGTCATATTAATTGTCAATGTTTTTATTGTGGCCTCAGTCGGTAGAGCACGAGACTCTTAATCTCGGGGTCGTGGGTTCGAGCCCCACGTTGGGCGCCAGTTGAAACGGCACGGTCACGATGGACCGGCCTCCGAAATAATAACGCTTGGGTTTTTCGTTATTACATCTTATCCTGTATTTTTACACAAATATATTTTGTACAATGTGAGGGCAGCGAGGATCACGGGTGTGACGGTTGGTCTATTGGAGACGGACCGTCGCGGTGAGACCTCGGCACGGCCAGCAATTGCTAGGCCCTAATTACAAATATAAAGGGAATGTTTGGGGGGAAACGGACGATAGCAGTCGCCGTATGGACGGGGTCAGTATACCACGGCGCGTGACTCGTAAGAAGCGGCTACTGTGATATACTAGACCCGGGTTTCGACACAACTTGATCAAGTGGCCGTAGGAGGGGACGTATGGGTGGTGTTTTAGTCTCCGACTGTTGGAGTCGACGGCGACGGTGGATACCGGCGCAACGCGGCAACTGCTTGGCTCCTGGTACTCCGTGCGGTGGGTACTTGCCGGTCGGGAAGGCGTGTGTGCGGCTGGTTCTCCGAGTACGACGCCGTGGGCGTATTGAAATGCCGTCTACCTCGACGTGGCTCTCCTGCCGGTTGCGTGTGGCGGTCGACGATTGGCTGCGGTTTTGAATGATTCGGGCTTGGATCGACTTGTGGCCGGCGTTCGTCGTTCACGATGTCCCGCTGGTTGTCGGCGACTTATGACGGCTTCGTGGATCGTCAGGTCTTCGGGTCTTCAATTCTTCTGGTGTTGAAATGTTGAAGGTTGGTGTGTTGAGAGAAGACTGATGTCGGTGCGGTGAAAAAGTCCGGTATATATACCCGGCCCCGTACCGACTAGTAAACTCCCGTGTTGCCGCCGCTGTCGTTGTGTTTAGGTTCTGTGCGGGAAGTGGTGTCGTCCGCACAGTTTTGGGGCTCTAGGTATGGGGATGGTTTTGTTCGATGGGTCTTGTTCTCACCTTTGGATCCCTTGTTTTCCAGAGTGTGGAACAACCCCGGACCCCCGTACTGAGGGCGCAAAGTCATTCCGCCGGGCTGTGCTGTCGTGCTGGGCCCTGATTGGTGGACCGTTTTATGTGTATGACGGTGTACTGTTACAACTGTAAACAGTCGGATATCAAGTGTAACAGTTGTACCTATTACGAATAGCAGTCTCGATGATCTCGAATATATCTGTTATCTGGATTTCAGCAGTTTCTCCTCAACAGTAGGTAGGTACTTGTTCCGGCGAGGAAAATAACAGTGGACTGTATAATTTTGTAACTTAAAACGATTCACTATAATTCTGTATTGAAATTTATAAAACGAATCTTTGTACAAGACGTCACTCATGGCAACCATTTATTAACAATACGACGTCACTCGTGGTAACTATTTATAAACAAAAATTTCCATCTGAAATCTCAAAATTCCCGTTATAGCAAACCCCCCCCCCCCCGGGGTTGCTTATATCAATTTTTTTAGTATTTGTTGTTATAGCATCCACGGAAATACATAATCTGTGAAAATTTCAACTTTCTAACTTTCATGGTTCATGAGATACAGCCTGGCGACAGACGGACGGACGGACAGCCGAGCAAAAGTAATAGGCTTCCGTAGGCAAACGTACGGAACCCTAAAATAGCGGAGAAATTCTTATATTTTTTCGAAATTTAAATTGGACTTCTGGAAGCAAATTTTTTTCCACTTATTGGTCTAAATGCACAAAAAATTACCAACTTTTAATAGTCCTAATATTATCTTGTATTTTTGTTAGTTAACTTTAATAATAGGTATTTGAACAAAAAAATACAATAATATTAATACATTGGTATATTAAATGTAAGTTTCATAGTTGTTAACATAAATATAAAGTCACGAAAATAGTAGATACACTTAATGAACAAAGGGGTGATAATTGGATATACTGGCATTTGAAAGGTTAGAGAAAAAAATTAAGTGCCCCCCCTAATACAAATTTTTCTGGCTACGGCACTGAAGACAATTGTGGATAGTAATCTCAATAAATACGCAGGAAAGCTGAGTTATAACAATTATCTATCAAGATTTAGATCAGCTCAACGAGTTACGACTTATGTTTATGAGTTCTGAGTTCTGAGTTTATGACTCAATATAATCAAAATATGTGTACAATTTTAAAGCTAGTACCTAAATGTAATGCTGAGCGCTTAACCTTTGGTCTGAGTCTTGAACATTAAATGCCTGTGGTGTGTACGTATGGTATACATCTGGCTGTAATCAAAAAAAAAAAAAAACCTGGAGTTTATCGCGCTATCGCAGAAAGTATACAAAAGTAGCCGGAAATATAAATCAATATTATATTCAAATTATTTTCACCACTTTCTTGAACAAAACTGCTGGGTAAACGTGTACGGTGCCCATTACGTAAGTTCATTATTATGCATGTTTGAATGTTCAGTTGATTGTGACACCAAAAGAGAAGAGATCGCATAAACAGGTCATTATCGAAATCGTGCCCTACACCATTATAATTAAAATATTCCACACCCATTTTACAGTTCACGCTCAAAATATACTTCAAGTAATTAACGCGGCCCCTACTTATTTTTCAAGTACTGAAATTGCCCGAGAAAGACCATCAAGGAGACGTGCTAAACATACTTACGACACATAATTATTATACGAACAACAAACTATTTATTGTTTCACTACACACAAACGGCGTGGCTTGATACATTACATTAACGTTTACCGTCCATAAATATTATTTATTTTTTCACCGTCGGGATAAATTGGGTTAATTAAGCTTACAATATTATATAGAGAAAAAATTCCATAAATATCAAATATCAACTCGTCACCATAGTTAAAATTGTATAATAAACAACTTATATTATATATTATTTAGGTATATAATATTGCACTAAAAGTGTCAAAATTATAAATGTATAAATGCATAAGACATAAAATGTAACCCTTTTTCCTAATAAAAACAATTATAGGAACTATTCCTATTACCTACTACCTTCTAAACAATATAATTAATAAGAATAATTGTAATAAATTAATAAAAAAACTTATTAATTATTGGTAATATTATTGAAAACATTCGAACTCAAATTATCATCAATATTGGTAACAAAAAAAATACAGCCAAAACAATGAAACTTTTAACATTTCAACCACTATACAATATCACTTGTAAACCACAAAAGATTACTCGAGCTATCTTACTTTTTTTATATACAGGATGATTCTTCTAACGTAAGACAGTAACAAACTCAAAAAGTATAAATTAATATTCAAACATTTGAAAGTGTTGATGTTTTTGAATTTTTTTTTTACATTATTTATAGTCGTCATGAATTATTTCGACTTAAATTAGTTACAAGTATTTAAGTATTAGATGACTGGAGTGGAGCGCATGAGGGTACCTACTCCAAAAAGTCTTGGCCCTCCACTCGGTGACACTCGAATTGCCTCCCAAATGTTGGTAGGTGACCTTTTTTTACTCGAAGGCCTCCCATAATACCTGGATTATTAATTATTGATTAATATATCGATAGTTTTACATGTACTATCGATTATTATATTATTCAGCGATGTTCAAAAAAAAATGTTTAAGACATACCTACAGTATTTCCAAGACCGATTAATTTTTCGAATACAATAGTCTTATCCTCAATTAGTGATTATCAGCTAATGATTACCTACTGATGATTGTATAACAGAATGATATTTTGTCATTATCATTTTTAATATTATTAATTATTACTACTGTTTCAGTCTATTTATTATAACATTTATTTTATACAAACTTAAGTTTTTGACTGTATGACAGAATGATATTTCATCTAAATTATGTTTGATATATTTTTTTATAAATCGATTCATTATAGCTATCGCAGCCGATTAAAGTACAAGAGTAGGTAAGTGGTATAAAGTGACCCTCTTAGAAGGCAATTCGAGTGAATAATATTTTTGAAATCGGGAAGCAATTCGGGTAACCTTTTAAAAAAAAAACTCATGAGAGGCAATTCGAGGGTAAGATGGGAGGCAATTCGGGAGCACCCCACCACTCTGTGCATACAAATCTTAAATATCTACGTAGGTATAAGTTATAAGGTATTACTAATGAATTAATAGTTCGAAATTGGTTTTTATGCATCAATATACCAAAAAAATTATTTTAATTTGGAATGTAAAATGAAAGTACTATGTTGTCGTTAAAAAAAAAATGCGAAACTTACAAACTGTCAATTGATAACAATAAAAAATGTGTTAAAATATAAGTGTATGGAATTTTTTTATTTTTTTAATGACATTCAATAAATAGTGTAAGAAATAATAATAATATTTTCAAAATAATGAGTTTCGCGTTATAATAGATTCACCCCGTTTATATCAATAATAGTTGTAAATTCAAAAATTTAAAAATTGTTCATAGATGAAATTGTAGGAACTCTTAGAGAAATATATTGAATGGGCTTGGCGGACTAAATAGGTATCAACTCCAAGAGTAAGCAACCTCTGCATGGAGCCAACATGCCTGCTGCAGGATTAAATAATCTCTGTACTTTTTATCGCCATTTAGTATTTTTTTTTCAGCAGTTTAATATTTAGAATATAATTTCACATTTTTCCTGCTCTATTATAAAATCTGAAAGAAAGAAAATTACTTTTTACATAGGATCCGCTGCGATCAAGTCCAGAGAGAAAACGCTAGCAAGCAACAAGAAGATGATTAAAGAACTGTAGGAAGGAAAAAAAACTACCTCAATACTAAAAGCGTATATTATGTGTAGGACGTAGGTATATATATATACACTCGCATCCCATAGCTTTGGCCTGATTACAATGTAAAAGTGAGTTCCCCAAAGTCCTGTTCTGTAATAGTTAGTGAAATGCCTGACCCGCCATTAATATTGCGCTACTATATACAATGTCGTCATACTTCATTGGTCATGATAATAATATAACAGACTATACCATCCATGTATAATAATTGTATCCTGGAAAAAAAAACATAATAAACCAAAAGAATATTTGTGTTCACCATAATATAGGTACCCGACAAAGAAATTTGTTCGAGTCTGTGTTATACTTCAAAATATGTAACATAAACCCATGCAAAATATTTAATTATATTAAATTATACTATATTATATAAACACGAAACGAAATCCAATTAAACTATAATATTTATTTAGTATTGTACCTATTACTGTATTGTTTGATTTTCATACGATTTTGGACTTACTATATTTTTAACTAGTTAATTATAAACCTACATAAACACTGGGATAAGACGTACTTTTCTGTTTTGACAATGTTAAAAAAAAAAAAAAATCGAGTAATCGTTAAATAAGGATGACCGTCATAATAAGATGAGTAGGTAAATTATAAGTACTTAAAATATAGAATAATTATATAAAATTAATCCGAATTTGGCTTTTATATTATCAAAATCCTGTATTTATGATAGGTACCACAGAAAGTATTATAATACAATAACTAGTAGTTTAAGATAAATATTAATTTAGATGTTGGGAACTCAGAGTGAGTTGACGTGTTGGGTAAGGTGAATCGAAAAATAACTAAAATACCGATACTCAATAATTTTATAAAACTAACATAATGAACTTTAAATGCTTAAAAAAAAAAACTGTGATTAAGGATTTTTAACATTTTTCATCTGCCTTTGAAACAATATTCTAGGAGCCTACTATTGCATTTTCAAACTTATTTAGCCAACAAATAAAATTTTATTGATATTTGTAGAAAAAAAAAAACTAAAAAAAAAAATGGAAAATGAAAATGTCCCTAAATAGTTCAAAATAAATCAAAATATTTTGAAAATGTTATAGTGTTTAGAAATTGCAAATATACACAACCAGTAAAAATTGCATGTATCTACGGTCATTTGTTTTAAAGTAACACCAAAAACCAAATTCAATTTTGTGAAAAATCGATTTTAGGTAAAAATTCCCGTTTTTCCTTAATTTTTCTTTTGTTTTTCTTGGCGCTTTCAAAAATTACTTTGAATTTTAAACTTTGACCTCCCCAATGCACCAACGATATTCACTTTAAAATCGAACAAGATAATGAAGTTTAAAATCGAAGCATTATTTCTACTATACTTATCGTGTTGCACAGGCACAAAAATTAAAAAAATCACACATCATTGTAAAATCAATACATTCATCGTTCTACTCAGAATCTAAACATTTTTATGACAATTTTTAAAACCTTTATAAATATTTAAGTATTTTTAGTAATAAAATGAATAGATAATATTATACAAGGTTTAATGATATTTATATGTTACTCATACATTTTCGGAGGTAATGATTCAAATTTAACACCATCCTTTACAGTGACCCACTTGTAACCCACTGTACAGCAGAGTGACTTTTTTTTTTATGAATTACACTAAGTACAATTTATTTTTAAAAGTTATTAAAATGTATTAAAAGTGAATACAACATTATTTTTCATTAATTATGTGTATTTAAATATATATTATAATATCAATTCGTATTGTTATCATGTCAACTTTCCCAATATAAATGTTGACTTACCCACGGGTTAAAAAACTTAAAGACTTAATATTAAACTCCTGTACTAATTTTATATGATCATTATAATATGTGTAAGAAGATATTTTTAGCATAATTGATGTTCATAAAAAGTATTAAAAAAATAGTTTACCTTAACTTACACTGACTTCCTCTTAAATATTATAATCGATTTTGAGGGATTATAGCAATAGCAGCTATAATATATTTACAACGATAATATGTATATTGTATGGTATTAATTTTAATTTTTAACGGAAAGCGCTTATTATTG
Source organism: Macrosiphum euphorbiae (assembly GCA_949089665.1). Lineage (NCBI taxonomy): Eukaryota > Metazoa > Arthropoda > Insecta > Hemiptera > Aphididae > Macrosiphum > Macrosiphum euphorbiae. Next base: position 6,510,560 of record CARXXK010000002.1, on the reverse strand, counting down.
AGACAGAAAATAATTATTCTGATAGGTCCACGATGCTGAATTTTTTGACGATTCCGAAAGTGGACTCAAATATCATCCGTAAACTATTTGTTTTTAATAACAAAATAATACACAGATATTATTTTTTTTGCAAACGAACAGTTAATACATTAGATTATAATATACATCAATAAATAATTTGTCAGCACACTTTCTTTAAACTAATACTTGTACAATTCGGCTGTCTAAAAACATAACATAGTAACTACCACTTTAAATATTTTGTAGGAGAGCCAGTTTACGAAACTGATAATTTTTGCTTATAATTTTTGATAACGAGGTATAGGAATTTTGTATATAGTAATGTAGATACTGTGTTTTGGGTTTTTGAAAGACCTTCCCATACAAATAATATGGTAGTTACTGGTTACTAAATCCGGATTTTAACAAGGAATATGAATATGTAAAAACTTACATTCTGATAAGAGTGATCTGTGATACTGTGTTATGTTTTTTGGACAGCCGAATGGGCGGGTGGTTTTTTGTTTTCAACTAAATTTAACTAAATTTCGTTGATATAATATCCAAATAATATTACCTAAGTCGAGTTGAGCTTTGAGCATAACGGAAACACAACATATATGTCAGTGATATTGTTTAAAAAATTGAATGGACATTTTTTTATTGGTACTGCATATTGAACAAAAATAATATCTTAAAATTTCATTGTTTTGTTCGTGTATGACGGTGCTTAAATTATTACGTTTAATGATCCAACAATACAATTTTAGTGTAAAGTAGCTTTGTATTATACAGCTTGTATTGTAGAATATAAGATATATATATATTAGTATATTATAATGTTACGTACATGCGTCTATTTATTCGTGATTTATTCATATTATCGGGATTTCTTTCGAGTAAAAGATTAGACAATTTGTGTTTCGATAAAAACCATTAATTTCTTTTTTTTGTTATATATATATCAAGACTCGACATTTTAGTCCAAGGTCAATATCATATACCGACTCATATTATATTATAATATTCTAACCGTAAGCACAACGTAAACAATATTTGGTTAAAAATAAATGTCATTACAAGTTATAGTTGTAGGTAATAATTGTCACGATACACAAAAACGTATCCGTATAATAGTGTAAAATATTATACAAAAATATGAATATTAGGGTTATAATAGATGTCCAATAAGTTCCTGTCAAGTCTATGATTTAAGGTGAATTTATTTTCTCCGAAAAGTCATACATTTACCGACTTTATTGGGCTTTAAATTTAAATTACATAATTGTTTGAATTCACGTTGATGTATTCTGTGTGATAAATATTTAATAATATGCAACGTCGTTGATGAAAATGTAAACAGACGTTCGTATAAACACGATTTACCCCTAGTAATTCGCCCACCTAATCATAAATTATTTTCTTACTTTTTTACATGATAATTAATTAATAATTATCATGGCTACGCCGTATGCTAATTTCCACGGCATTACAATATTGTACTAATAATTATTTACCTAGTCGAAATATTTTTATATATAAATATAAAATATAAATATTTTGGATTCTGAGTGGAGCGAGGAAGCTATTGGTTTTACAATGATGTTTATTTTTTTATTTTTTTATATCCTGTGTACACAATTTCTACCAGAAGGAGTGCTTCGATTTCAAAATATAGTACCTTATCATTTAGCAAATTGCATCAAGATGCTACTTTAGAGAGGTAATTTTTCGATTTTATCAATAATTATTTAATTCCACGGGAAAAACCACCGAAAAATTACGAAAAACCCCTAAAAATGGGATTTTAATTTACAGCGGTTTGTTTATCACCATAGAAACGAATAAAAAATAATAATGTTATAATATTAATTCAACTTACATGGTATAATAAATAATAACAATATAAAATATCCAGACTGACAAACCATCTCCGCTCAGAATCGTTTTTCTTGTACAATGATATTATATCATTGAATTAAAGTTTATTACCATCCATTATACAAGGACCCACTTGTAACCTACTGTACAGCAGAGTGACATCCACTTAACCGTGTTTTTAGATTGTTATACCTATATAGTAACCATAATAATATATACTGCAGTTTTTTATATTGTTTTTTTTTTAATAAATTTCAATAAGTTTGTTCCCCCGAGATTGGGTCTTGTAATGTCATACAATACAATATTTAATATTACAATGATAATAATAATAATAATAACGCATATTAGGTACCTACTCGGATATATTGACAAATGGCCTTAAACACACGTGGCAATAAATATCGAGATCCGATCAGAATCGTCTCTCGAATGCGATAATAGTAGATTTAAAATTTCATATGAAATAAATAACACACCCGCCTACGCGTCCCACCCGGAAAGATGGGCGAAAACATTGGCCTATCTAAAACGTTAATAATCTACAAGCGACGTGCGAAGAATGCTCACATTCCCAACATTTATAAAATATATTTCTGAAATATGTGTGCAACTTTCGTGTGCGGTTTGTAATTTGTATTTATTTTTCTCGTATATATTATTATGTGGTATGTAATAATAATAATAATAATAATAATAATAATAATAATAACAATAATAATAATAATAATATAATAATAATGTAATAATACTATATAGTATATAATAATGATAATCCGAGTATAAAGATAAATAAGACTTACTGTTTGGGCTGAACAATACGTCGTTATAATTTACGGTCGTACAACAGTGATTTGACAATAACGATTTATCGATAATATTATTATGTTCATGGTTTAGTCGCGGGTTTCAGGACATATTACTATATATATATATTATATATTAGATTCTCATTTCTCAGAGGATCGTGGAGTGTACATAATATTATATTATACATTGTTGAGTTTTTTTTATTTTTAGTGTGTCGTCTCATTTTGGTGCAGAAGATTTGATACAGTTTTTAACTTCGAATGTATATAGTTATTAGTTATGGTAGACCGGCTGTTTTATCTAGTCAGTTTACTATATTGTGATTGTGGTGGCGGGATGTCAAAAGTCAGAAATCAACAGTTAAATTTCGAAAAAAAATAGAGAAAACTAACAAGAACACCAGGTTTCGACAAAACTGATTTTATTTGTTGTTGTTTTGGGTATCTAATTCAAAAAGGAATAGTGAGGTACCGTAAGGACTTGACATTTTCACCAAATAATAATTATAAAATTATTTTTAAGACATTGTTCATTTTCAAAATATTGTTTCTCTTTTGTTAATAGACAATTTCAAAAATAACAAAATTAATTTTTCTTATCCAGTATATATTATGATAATAATAATCCGAGTATAAAGACAAATAAGAGTTATTGTTTAGGCTTAGCAACATGTCATTTTATAGTTTATGGTGGTAGAAAGTGATTTCAACTGATTCAACAACATCAATTTTTTCGATAATATTCATGATTTTCTCGTGGGTATCAGGAAATTATACAATCTTATATCTCAGAGAAGCGTAGAGTGTTAGTATCTATGTATAGATTGTTGAGGTTTCACCAAATATTAAATATATTTAGCATACACGTATTTTAGACGTGATTAATTTTCAAAATATTTTTTCTATTTTATTGTCTATACATATTTGAAATTGAATTGTCAATTTTTTGAAAATCATATATATCCCATTTTTGTTTCTTGGTCAGCAATATTAACATATCAATAATAATATTCATCAGCAACATTTTTGTTATATTTTACGTTTAAAATTAAAATTTCGTAAAAATTGGATATTTTAACGAAAAATAATGACTTAAATTTAAACAATTCTAATGTCTAGTCGTTGTGTTGAAATTAAAAAAATATTAATCATAGATACTTAGGTACTTAAGACTTTTTACCATTACGTATATTATTATTTATTACTATATTAAATGTACAGTAAAAATGTTCAAAATATTTATATTTTAGATCGATATTCGGTATTCACTGTTTAGGTGAAACTACATATTATAATATTATAATACAGGTATATTTCTTATTGGTCATAAGAACAAATTCAATTTGAAATTTAGAGGGTGGAGGAACTGAATCCCTAGTAGGTATAATAATAATATTGAATAAGCTTAAAAAAAATGTAGGGAATGTTTTGGGGAATATTAACATTTTATAGGGGGCTCAGCCCCTAAATCCCCCCTCCTATTTTTGGTTACGTATCTGGTATACAACGTTTTTTTTTATCGATTTAAATATTAAAACAACCCACCGAATCAATAAAATACTAAAAACAATACAAAATTACAATATAAGGCGGCTGCACGGCCACTGAACTTTTTAGCGGGCAGTCGTGGTATTGAATAATCATAGACTGCTGTACAATTTACATCCATAATTTTTTTTACGATGTCTATTGTATATTATAACTAAAAATAATTTTTATATATTTCTTAGAAAATGTGTGGCGTAAAAACGATTCTATAGCGAACCCTCCCCCACCCACGGTGCATACTAGTTGCCTTCCAAAATATACGAATTGCCTCCCATTCATATCGTAAATAAAAATTTAACATACACTATAGTTGCCTCCGATGACCAGGTAGATCAAAATTATATACGAGTTGCTTCCCAAGAATTTCCACACTAGCTGCTTTCCCGTATAGAATTGTAAGTAGACAAGAAGTGGTTCATAAACTTCACTAAAAAATTTAAAATAAATAGATGAATTTATAAAATTAACATAATATATACTTTATAATGTAATATTATATTATGTATTAAATAATAGACATTTGGTTGTATAATTAAAATTAAAAATATATGTACTTAAAATTATATTGTAACATATTTTCTAATATAATATTATATTTAGAACGTTTTTGAATATAAAAATTAAACTAATTTAATCAATTAAATACATTTGACTTTTTCACTAATCATGTTTCGCACTTCACATTGATCCATTCTAAAAACTATCGAAACAATTTAAAATCGCTTAATAATATTTGTAAAAATAATATCGTACAACGAGTGTTGGAAATCAACTAAACGTTACTCGATCATTTACTAATATTATTTACTATAGTCTAGCTCAGGTCTGGTTTGAATTATATATTATCATTACACAAAAGATATATACTATTAATGTTTAGTCGTATAGATATAATTGTATCAAATATAAAATATAACAAAAGTCATAAATTACGACTTTGAAATTACAAACTTATTTTGATATACGTAATGAAATTTGAATATGTTTGGAACCACTTATGTATTTATTAACTGACTATTAGAAGGCAACTATAATAGTACTAGATCCTTTTCGTTTACTTTAAAATTTAGGGTACGTCGGAATACAACTCGTATATAGTCGGGAGGCAATTCGTATAAAAATTATTGACCATTTTCACTTCGGGAAGCAACTAGTGGCCGATTTTGAGTAAAAATTCCTGTTTTTCTTTAATTTTTTTTTTCTTTATCCCTGCGCTTTTGAAAACTACTGAGAATTGTCGCTTTTGATCCCCCAAAGTACCAACTAGATTCCTATCAGAAAATATACTGTTGTTCTAAAAGATGATGACTAGGGGTGGGATTTTGATGCAAAGGCATCTTTTTTCTGGTGTTTCAAAACATTGGTCAGTAAGTATAAAATGTGTCTTAGGTGATACTGATTATTTTAAAGTAATTTTTAGTTTTTTTCATTTTTTGACGATTTTAGTGCATTTTCTTAGTTTTTAGAGCATTTTTACAATTTGCTCATAAAATTAACGAAAATTGTTGTGATTAACAAGAGACTTTCGACAAACTGCCGACTTTACTAATAATAAATTATTTAGCAATTGTATCATAGCTAGTCCTCGATAAGTATTACTGAATTAGTAGTTATTTTAGAATGAATGAATAAGAAAAAAGAAGGAACATTCAACTAAACAAATAACAACGTACGATACTAATAAAAAAAGGAAACCAAAAAAAATATACTGGGTACTGTACTTTACAATTTTTAAGCTAGGTATAATGAATAAATTTAAATTCATTTTTATAGTGCATTTTTTGAATTTTTTAAAAATTTTTAGGCATTCAAATCCCAGCCCTAGTTATGACAGATACAAATATAATAAAAGAATTTAAATAAATTATTAATTAAAACAAAACACATCATTATTAAACCAATACATTCATCACTATCCGCTCAGGATCTTTAATTAAAAATAACAAACACGATTGTAAAATCAATACATTCGTCACTCCACTCAGAATCAAATATTATACTTTTATATTTTTGTTATTGTACGATGATTATTAAAATATAGCGTTTCTCAATGGAAAAATGATAAATTCACAAAAATAATCTATTACATATTAAAATAGACTGTAATTAATAAAAAAAATAATTACTCCAATCCCGTCGCCTATATTTTTAGGATTAAGAGCACCCCATGAAATTTGGAAAACCTGGCACCCGTGCAGCTGGCAGTCATTAGTGTAGTAGCTCAAAAAACAAAAAAAAAGATTTCAATGTTAAGATGCTCATAACTCATATTAATTTCATATAAAAAAAAATAGTAAATATACTATTCACTAGTGAATTGTCAAAAACAATAATTTTACAATAAAAATACATATTGTGTAACTAAAAACAAAAATAACTCGAGCTAAGGTGATTTTAAATTTATATACCTAGATATTAACTATTAGGTACCTACCTGATAATATATATTAGCATTTTCTCATTTTTATTTTATTCGTAAAAACTGTCAGGGTATAGTAGGTACCTGATTAGGAAATATTGGACAAAATGTTAAATTGTATAGGTATTTAAAGTAAGACTCGTCTAAGTGCATAACTATAGACTATAGTTTAATAGCTGAGAAACTATTCGTGTAAATTGTGATTCAGATGTAACAACATTTTTGAAAACAAATCGTCTGTTTATCATTCTCTAAAAAGGTTGGTTCTCATTTCGAAAAAATAAGCTTAGGTGTATCATCGTTTATTAGTGCCAACTCCTTAAATGGCACAAACAATTTTAACTATATTATAATATAGTATATAGGTACCTACAGTCCTGAAAATCAGAATTCAAATAACTTCATTTCCCTAAAGGGACATATGCTTGGTGAATCACCCTGTATAGTGTATGTTCAATATACTTGAAGCATGAGCTTATATATTAGTATGCAATATACGCGTTGGATGTTTTGTAATCGGGGATTTTTATTTTTTTTTTTGTTAACGAATCAATACAATACGACAAGTGAAAATAAACGTGAATATCAAAGTAAATCGTTCAGTTAGTTAAATCGTATTAAGGTTTTAGTGTTTTTACATTCCACTATTATATATTTTGAAATGGTTAACTATATACAACATTATATTATATTATATTATATTATATTATATTAATGACGTATTACCACCGCCATGTGCCATTATAATTTATAATAATAATATTTTGTGTATTGTACTAAATTTCTATTGTACATAGTATTATTGCAATATTATATGGTCCATATTCCGTGAAGGTAACCTTTTAACATATTATTTACTTATTATACCTACATAGGTATACATATATATGCATATTATAATAAGTTTTCACAGAAATACTTTAGCACCATTAGGAACATTTTGCAGTTATCAAATCTTTTGAAAAAATCTCGACTCCAATTAGGTATACACGTCTTCCCTTAAACATTATACCAGCTACTTCGTTGCTATATTTATATATATATATATATAGGTATTATGGCCATTATATGCATATTGTACATTAATATATTTAATGAAAAACTAGAATATCAAAAGAGGATAATTTAATAATATTCTCGTCAAAGGGACTTTACTCGAGTAGTTTGCAAACATCTATACACACAGGCGCTGGAATAGGAACGAAAAAAACCGTAATAATAATAATAATTATAACAACCCGATGACAAGAAGTCGAAACAAATTTCGTTAGAGCGTTTTCCGATTCCGACAAAGTTGTTTTGCGGAATGTTATAAGAATTCCGAAACGGCGTGGAGCAGCTGCAGATGCGATAACGAAGATACTATGCCATAATAATATAATAATATATATAAATCGGCGGAAATAAAATTCTCGCGGGAGAGCGGATAGTTTTGCAGAAATGCGCCAAAAGGGGAGAACACGAGAAAAAAAATACGTGCAGATAATATATAAAATTATAGAACTTTACGGGAACCGTGAATGCGGGATATGATGCATGTAGTCGGTAGGTACAGCAGCGACGAAAAACGGATAAAACCTACAGGATTATAATATACCATAGGTATCTAATTTTAATAATAAAATTTCAAGGAAACACGTTTGGTCGGACAGCCGGTATTGTTGTTATAATAATATTGTTATTGTACGAAGCGCTTAAAATAATTAAAAAAAAAAAAGTAGGTAAACACTATAAATTATAATTAATTATTATATAATATTACTATTATATTATACATTGCAGGTGAGCGGAATACAAAGCAAGGGGAACCCGTAAAAAAACACTGGGCAGTGATCCACTATGCAACTCCGTTCATCTAAATAGTAAATTTTAAATGTTTATAAAAGTATTCTTACGGTGAAATTATAAAATGTAAGTACCTCTCCTATAGAAGTTGCCATAAAAAATAAACTAAAAACCACTGTGATCAAAATTGAGAAAAAAATCGTATTATATAATTTTTGCAAAAATATATGAATTGATTCTTATATGACCTGTATAGTAACATGTTTTATTTTCAAATTTGCAAAAACTGACTTAAAAATTTCGAGTGCAATTAATCACTCCAGTGTTATAATAATATACTTACTATAGCTAGTATCTGCGCTGCAGAAGATATGGACCGTCTGACCAATTAGTCACTTATCGCGATACCCACTACCACGTGTCTGGACAATTATTCCGGAATGGTATATAATATTATTATTATCATTATGTTATATGGTGATTGGTTGTTAGTTTATTATATAGTAGATACAATATTTTATAATAAATGCAGTTTTTGTGTTGTCAAAGACGGACCAGTTTTGGCAATCATGAAATAAGTTGATGATTAAAATCTTGAAAACATTTCGTTTTTTTTTTTTTGCTATATTCTAGTTTTTATAATATGTTTACTTAGTGATATTTAACTCTTTTTGACTCATGGCCCATTTTGGTAATAATACTTTTTTTCGCAACCAATGTCGTGGGTTTATTGATGAGCAAAAAAATTGCTATTGAAATAACTTTTATATTAGTCTTATTGGAAGACGAATGTGCAAAAAATAAATCATAGTAGTTGTCTTCAGCAATTAAGAGTTTATCGAATTAACACACAATTTTCTAAGACTAATTATATTTTAATTTTTATTGCAGCTTATGGAAAACTACAATCGTACAATATTATATAAACTGAAACAGCATTAATTTATAACAAAATCAACAATTTAACATAAAATAATTAACAAATTATTAATGACGTCAATGGACTAAATATGTATATTGTCGAACAATTCATCATCAAAATAACAAAAACAAAGATTATTAATCGAACACAATGTTTGATACGTTTATTACTTTATTGGCTTAACATTTATTTATATAAATAATGCAACGCTATATATTTTGTAAATATGGCAACAATAGACAGTTATTAACATATTTTTACGAAATAACTTCGGTTGTATAATTATTGATTATGTCTCTTTCTTTTTACCCACTGTTTTTTGTTAGTAAAAATGTACAGTATGGCAATACAATTAAATAAATAAAATTTCATTAGTATCATATTTTATAAATACAAATTATCGTATAATATTTCGATTTCATTTTAAAATATTTTTTACATTCAATAATTTTGTTTATATCACAATATTATTTTCGTATTATTATAATTTTAAGAATATTTTTTTTTCAATTGATAGTAACATAAATTTTATTGTGACCCGTCGCAGTTGAACACCACTCATATTGTCATTAATTGTTATAGTTCTATGATACAACTTGTATCGCTGATCTTCTGCGGTGCAATGTATTATTTTAATACATTATCTTCCTATATACTATACTGCAGTCTCTCCCTAAATAAATTGTTTCCTGTAGCTCATCATTGGAAGTACGGTTATTTGTGTTTATTATACAACATCATCATTAGGTATGTATTATAATTTATATATAATTATATTTTACATTTAATATTCGGAGTATCGATTTGGGCAATAATTTAATTAACTTTTTGGTGAGGTTCAAATAATTTTCTGTTAAAAATCGAAAATGTATTATAAAAATATGAATATGTAAATAAAATTCGACCTGCAGAACTCGCATTATTGTGTAATATAATAATAATAATAATAATCAACCGAAATGTACGGAAACCAATTGTGATGATGTGTCATGTATACACGCCCGGGTGCAGTATGACAAAGACAATACGCTGTGTTGCGGTGTCCTATTAATTTTCAACATCTTGCGGAATATACTTGAAAATGCGAGATATCAACGTGTCACCGTTGAAGACCTCCTGTAAAATAATTGTCTGTCTCCGAACAACAGCCTATACACAGCAGCAGAATATTATTATTATTATTATAGTCGTCCACAATTCTATCAGCTAAAGACGGTCGTCGTCACAGTATACTGCTTTTTGATTTCGGATGTCACGCGTATAGTATAATAGTACCTTCCTATTATGTTTTCCGGGCAAAAACAATAATAAGCATAATGCAAATTTTAAATCTTATCCACCTCGTATACATATAGTTCATCGAAGGTACCTAAGACATATTATTCGTCGCTGTTTTTTGTTTTATTCGTTCAAATTTCTTTAAAAAGAGTTGCGGAATGATAACATTGCCAAAATATTATTGTTATTTTTATATTTTATGATAATAATAATATCCATTTACAATAATATTGTAGGCATTAGTCACAATACCGGTTACAGCGGCGACAAGCGAGCGTTCATTTTTCACACTACGCTGACTCGAGAACTATACAATTGGAAAAATGGGTTATATATATATATATAAATGTGTCAATTTGATGAACATTCATCGGGACATACCGGTGAGTAACTGTTGAAGAAACAATCAACAGCCTAGCTAATAGTTGTCGAGTCTATAACGGGGCCATTACACCCACACGTGTTATTATCTCCATCTTACAAACGTACAATATTAAACCAATTTTGCGTCAGCTTATCAGTGTTTCAGTGTTTGGTACATTTATTTTTTACAATACTTCAATTTTTATACGAGTTATCTTCATTTTTAATTTGTTATATTACCTATATACATAGGTACAACTCATAACTCGATTAAAACTAAAATATCGTAAAAAACCAATACATCTATATTACGCTATTAATAATAGATATTATGCGTTCTTAGTTTCTTACAGTCTTACCTATAAGTTTGACAGGTAAATAATTCACTTTAATAGTTACTATTAATAGGTACCTAACCTAACCTATAGCTCACAATACAAAATTGGTTCTGCAGCTGTTACTTTGTTGTACGTCTGTAAGTGGGAGACATTATACATACTGATGAAACACCCTCTGTAATTCGTATTATAATATTGTGAGGACAATTTTTAAGAATGAATGTTAACAAATAGTAGTTAACAAAAGAAATTTGTATTTAAATGTGAAAGTTCTGTGGTGGTTATTTGGTGGGTTTTGCTTGTGGATGGGTTGCGCCCGACACCTAGTGTGGATCCCTCCAAACTGTACGATAATAATTAATCTTTAAAACACCCTAGTAAAATGATATTCCTAGATATATATACACGCCTATGATATACCTATATAATAGTATGTTCGCCGTGGCGGTGAGTCTCGCGGTAATGAGACTGTGGCCGAGAGCTATATAATACGTATAAGGGTAGTTGTAGTGCCATATTATAGGAGAATGTCGTACATGATTAGAGTAAAGGAAAAATGGAAAAAAATAACTCATTTTTACCGGGGGTATCTGTCGGGGTGCGAATGTGGAGTGGTGGCGGTGAAATGAAAAAGAAGAGAAAACGCGTAACGAAAACTGGCTGACGCGAAATGGACGGGCGAAGCGCGCGCGAGGGAGGAAGCGCGACCATGCAGTCGGTGCGGTTTTCGGGCGTCGCGTCGGCGGCGGCAATAGGCGCCAGTCGAGTCGTCCGCGATCCTCTGGCGGCCGGCCGGCATACTACGGCGGCGATGTCGTCGGTGCGACTGCCGGGCGGGCGGGCGAGCGGTCGGCAAGTTATCGCCGGCGATGCGTCGGCGGCGGGTGGCGGGCGCGCCGGCGATGGTGGCGCTCGGCCCGGCGGCGATACCAACCACGGCGGCGGCCGCGTCTCCGCGCCACCGCCCACGCTATACCGCTCGCGCCCGCGACGTCCGCGTCGGCATAATATCGTTTCGTCTGCCCGTCTGCCACCGTCGTCCGTCCCTCGCCCGCCCGACGCCGATCGCCACGCTCGCTATATCGTTCCGGCCCTCCCCCCCTCACTCCGCCATCGCCACAGCCGAAACAACCGCCGCCGCCGCCGCCGCGCCACTCGACGGCGTCGCAACCCGTACACGAGCGCGGACCCGCCACGCAGACCGCGCGACAGTCCGTCGTACGACTACAACTGCAGTAGACCATTGCCACGAGCATTATACCAAGCGCGGTATAACACTGCAGCTCGACGCCGTCGCCGCCGCCGCCGCCGCCGCCACCACCACATACACACACACACACACACACGCCGCCCGTCGCGAGACACCTAGACCGCCGTCATCCCCACCACCCCTGAAAGCCCGCCGAATTTGACAGTCATAATTTTAAAAAAAATTTCCCCCGATAAAATTCGAGTTATCGAAAATTTTGAGAAAAAAATTTTTTTTTCTCTCAGCTTAAATTTTTTGACGTCGTTGTTTTTGTAGTACGTATATTTTATTCATTCCTTCGTCCGCCCGCGAGAACCGGTCCCATTCAGCCGCCGCGGTACTGCATCCTTCCGCCGTTACTTTACGACTGCACCGCCCGCACAAGTTATAACATATACATCATATAGGTAAGTACGAAAAGATAATATTTTATTGCATTATATATTGATTATTACGTTATTATTCGTATAATGTAATATTATAATAAATTTACCTGCACCTAAGACAATATTATTATTCGTATATTACTGTACACAATATATAAACCTATAAACTTAACACAATATATAAAGGAACCTATAAACTTAACACGAAAGGAGGCACAGCAACCGTGCATAAAGTATAATAATTGCACGTCTATATATTGACTTGTTGTGTAATAACTATTATAATAGAATTCAAATTTCCGTCTTATCGCGCGGCACGCTTCGCGTGGGTGTGGGTATGTGTGTATATGTTTTTATTACACGGATTCTGATAAAAAGAAAAAAAATTCCATAATAGTTCTCACGAAACAAACATTATTACCATTTATACGAGTCTTAGATAACGCCGCTTCCGATTAGATGAAAAGTTTTAGCTTTTTTCGATTTTCCATATCGTTTTTTTTTACGTTTTCAAGTCTATAATTAATTTTTTTTTATGTGCCAATCGTGGGGCTCGCGTGCGACTTGACGTGAGCCACTCCACTGTAATAGTCCATCATGGTTATAATATTACCATACTCACACTGTTCTAATGAGACAAACCGTAAGTCGTTAAAAAAATACTGCCTATATTTAGGCTATATTGAAAATTAAGTCGATAAGAAAATGTATATTGGCACTATTTGCAGAGGGGCCCCTGACTTGTATATTAGGTATATAGGTAGTGTTTTACTGCATTGGATATAGTGGAATCCTGTACTATAATATATAACTATTTTATCATTTTATCATATACTTTATTAACTTTTATTAGAATATGCCGGTGCAATCCGGTCCACTCATACGCAAATGCGTTTAATATTACATCCGTATAATCTCAAATACCTAAATCACGCTGTGTGCGGTAAAAAGTTATTATTTAGTATTTTTTTTTTTTTTTTAAATTTAGAGCTAGATTTGGTGCAGTCTATTAAAACATTGTACGCGTATTACACGTTTGTAGTTTAATGTTAACTCGCCAAAATTGTCACTCACGGCAACTGCATATTATATACATTTGGGACACGAGCCGTATGCAGCCGAGCACAGCAAATTATTTAGGTACTGCTGCATACGGTTGTACGGTTTGTATGGTCGAGTTTAAAATAGCAGTTAAAAGTTTGAAAAAATTACCGGTGACCTATATAGTATTTTATTATTATTAAACATTGGCTGAGTATAGGAAGTTAAGCTCCAGAATATCTATATATATAAACTTTATATCGAGTAATATACATCCTGCACACACACACACACACAAACAAACTTATATATAATATGTGTATAGAAAATTTTTTAGGCCATTTAAATGCCGGGTGGAGTAACCCCATTATTTCTCTTGCTTTTGGCAGTATTAAAAAAGACGTTTTAAGAGAGTTCTCAAAATGACGAATTACCATGTTATACCGTAGTAAAATAATTTTTGCGATCTAACTGCGCTTTTTGTGGCACTACGAACATTTAATTATCAAATAATTTATAGAAACAATATTATATGATTGAACACTGCAGGGGTTGTTGGTTTTGATGAATCAGTCGTGGGTACGGTAAAGCTAAAATCATGTCCGTATAAAATATATAATTAATTGAAATCGTATTGATTAAGAAAAAATGTTGACATATTAAATGCATTTTTTAAAGATACAGTTTAAAGTTGTTTAATGATAACTAAACAGTATAAGTAGGTACTTGTATATGTATAATTTTTAGTCACTTCATCGCCGTCTCAGCAGCCAGTCTTCGTTTTTACTTCCATCTTTGTATATTCTATATGCGAAACTTTCGCCCCAACTCAAAATTTTGATGATTTAGTATCGCTCACTCTCTCATCAATATGGTGCCGCGATCCACTTTTCTGATTAATTTCTGAATGGCTGAATTGTCTTAACCGATATCAATCAACAGAATTGATAATGTTGTTAACCCTCGCGGATATTATTGGATGACCAATCGTATTTCGAGGGCGATTGTGTGTGAATTTAATATGGGAAGGTTATCAGTTTAATGAAACTTGAGCACAATAGCTTTTAGCCTCCGCCGATCACCAAATATTTTAACTGTAGAAAAAGAATGAAGTATAATTTATGTGGGTATTAAAATAAATGACACATATATTGTATACTACCGCAAGACCTGACAATCGTTTTTTATTTTTCTTAACCATACTAATAAAGATATTGAATTTAAGTATAGATATAGGTATTTTATAAGATGCTTACCTACCTATATAATTAATGTCAAAAGATAATATTTTTTATACTATAGCTTTAAAAAATATAGGTATGTATTTTTACTATAGGGCGTGCTTATATAGGAGACCATTGTTTGCTATTTGGTAATTATAATGATACTATAACGAATGATATAATGAATTAATTATAGGTAAAGAATTATTTATGTTATACATTATTATTTCATATGTGTGTGTTCGAACATGAAGAGTGTGTTATTAAAATAAGCTAAGTACCTGTGTTTCGTATATTAATATCTAGACATTTTTAATTCTTTAAAAGTTTAAACGCATTTTGTCGAATAATAACAGCTTTTGTATTATTGTAATACCTAGACTGGGAGTGTTGCCATCATAATTAAATTAGTTTTAACATTTTTGGAACGCTATAAGTGTACATTTTCAACAGATACTTATTGACTTGTATTTAATATAAAATATAAAAGATTTAATCAAATTGCACATATCTATACATAACTATATTATGTAAATACCTGAATAATTCAGCCCTTAAAATTCCTTTTTTATCATACAAGGGCTGGTGGAATTAAAATACTTGATGATATATTAATATATACACAATCGTGGAATACGTATATTAAGTAATAAGTATAATATATGAATACAATATAATATAATATATATGATAATATTTACCAAAATTCACATTAAGTTCTATTATATTATAATGAGTCATCAGTTGTTATCATAATAATATATTATAGACATTTTTTTTTTCGTTATAAGTATAACTATTAATGCTAACTTGAAACGGAAATTTTAATTATATATAATTTATCACTTATAGGTACTTAACTACTTTATAATGATTTGTTATTTAGGATTATTATTTTTTAATGCGGCGATTTAAAACTGATTGGTAAAACGCATAAATTCACAATAATTGTATACAAATATTTTAAATAATAGAAACAGTTAAACGTCAATAATTAAGAAACGTACATTTTAGTATTTTTATAGTATTTTAATTTTTAATCATGAAATTCGTTTTATAGCTTACAAAAAGTTGATTTTAAATTTAATTAACTCCGGAATTTACTGAGTGCTTAAACTTCTAATTGCATTCGTCAAAAAGAAATCTTTTACTTTATCTTGTCAAACGAAACAGTTGTAAGATAATATTTTGAATTATTTACTAGCTTTTTTAATTAATACTTAACAAACTTGTTGATTTATACAAAATACTTATCGGTTTAGTATAACGATATATTGTACTAAATATTAATACACCTAATATGTGATAAATGGTTATAAATGTATTAAAATGTATGTATAAATCATCAATAAATGCCAATAACTAGCAGTACAATAATAGGACGTAAACCTTTACCATATTGTTCAAGTTCCTTAAAAATTTTTAACATGATATAATATAATATAATAATACTATTTTATTGATTTAAATTTAAAAAAATTGAATGTTTTTTTTATCAGTCTTTACTTTTTAATTAATTCAAACAATTTACCATACAAATAACTTGAGCACAAAAACCGAAAACTCCATTAGGAATAACGCGGTAAAACCAAACTTTCCAGTAATATATGTACATAATAATAATGTTATTTACGACGCATTTCCAGTGCCGTATAGTTTCACCGTGACTCATAATATAATACATACTCGACACACACACACACACACACACACACACACAATTGTATATTATATTTTGTGTATTTACTATATATTTTATGCATCGTGTACGCAATGATACGAACAAAATATTATTAAATCGTTTTTAAATCTCTTAAACGGCAGAAACAGAGTTGTCAGCGGCAACCGCCGCGTCTTATGGCACGATGGGCGTCTGTCCGTCCGTTCTATTCATCGAGGAAAACCATAATTCCTATTGTCCTTGATGAAAGAAATGTTTTATGCGAAACGTTCGAGCGATTTTTAAAATGTAAAATCAAGTCGAACCCTACATTCATGTTTATATATATATATCGGTGTAATCGCCGGGCTTCGAATAAAATACGGTTAGGCTTCGCTGCCAAGACTGCTGCAGTTTAATATGGCATATAATATTACAGCCGAATGCAGTAAAAACAAGCAACGTATCCCGTTTTTGCAAACATTTGCGTTTTATTTATTTCTCCGGTCGTAACCATTTTCCTCCAAATTATAGATACCATTTTCTTCTAAAAATCAATAAGACTCGCTTTCGTTTTACCTTCGTGGTTGACGTCCCCACCCTCCATTCAAAACAAAAAAAAAACGTTGGTAAATTCGGTTTTGCCCAATTTACATAAACTATTTTTCGAATCCTTTAACGATGATAACAAATAATGTCAGACTTTGGAATTTTAATATTTTAGACAATTTTTTTTTGTTTTCCACTCTTATAATATTATGATCTCCTGCTGCAGTTGTTGTGTGTAGATAGATATTATACAACACGCAGTGTTATAAGACGCATTTGAAACTACTCTGCATGGGCACCGAATGTAAAGCACATAACGTGAAGACAGTGCTGCATGCAATTATGACGCCCGGCACAGCAGCTGTTGAACACCTATTATTATGCCCGTTAATGTGAGCGAGAGTCGATAAATAATAATAATGTCATTATTCAATGCTTCTATCGCTCGGCGGTAATGGTAAATACGATAAACCTGATGGCATGCTGATAGTGGGGGGGAATACAAAAGCATTTGCTGTTCTTCTTCTCCTCGAAACCATATAAATTACAGTATTCCGTTTTATCGTTTAAATTCTAATAATGTCCTTAACAGCGTTATATTATTATACCGGCGCATCTTTATAGAGGGAAAAAAATTCATGAAACACTCGGTTTGTCGGATCGTATGCATACGCTGCGGGATTTATAATATATACCTACGGCTTTGTTTTTCGAGTTAAAAGATTCCGCTGGAGCGGGATGATGTGGTTCGAAAGAGATAGATGGAGAGAGAGAGAGAGAGAGAGAGATAACTGACTACTGTGCGTTGCAGTGACACAAGGATAAAAAAAAATAAATAAACGACAATAGACCATTTAAAATTCACGAATGTAAAAAAAAAAACCTTTATTCAGATTCGAATGGTTGAGGACCGGCTGACCGTCGGTCCGTGGAACGACTCGGGTAAAAAAAAAAAGAAAAAAGTTATAGTGTCTATGTGGAAAAAAAAATAAATGGAAAAAGAAGTATGAATAAACAAGTTTAATACCTATTGAGATTGTTACTTATTATGTTACATATAATTTATTATACAGAAATGCAAATAAGACAAGCGCATATTATTGGAACAAATAAAATAATGTCGTTCGCATCCATATCCGCATTATTACTATAATATTGCGCTGTTTCCGTCGATGTAGTTTTCTTAGCCGCCGAGAACAAAATACAATATAAGTACTTAATAGCTCCTATATAGGTAGGTACCTATCGTTTGTTTGAATTACTGCAGTTGAGATTAAAGGCAAAACCTACGAGTCCTGTCCAAAAAAAAAAAAAAACTATTATGCAATTATTATATTTTCGATCGCAGCAGCGAATTACGACAGTCATAATGATATGCTTAAATGCCTATATAGTGTTTTCGAGGTAAAGTTTCAAAATACGGCCAATTTAGAGGTAACCGAGCTTTTTTGCGCTGGCTATAATACAGTCGCACGTGATTATTATTTATTATTTATCTCTCTCTCTCCCTCCCACTCCCTCTCTGAATGATTTACCCGTATATCCAACCCCAATTAATTAACTCGTAGATTCGAATCTGCTTTTGATTCATGAGGCTCGGTGTCGAGATTAAACAACGCTCGCGTTTAATATGATAATAATAATATGATATCTGTTCATCGATTTTGAATAACGGTGAACACGGGAATAATAATAACCCGTTGTTACACAATTACTGCTACTATACTATTATTATTATTATTCGACGTCATCTGCACTTTTACTACGTGACATTAGTTTGAAATGAAAATATAAACATTTTCACTCATATCAACCGCGTGGTACATTATAATTAATATTATTATTTGTATTATAATCGTATTATGTATGTTATAATATACGCCACGCAAACAACTTGAACCACTCGGCCTTCTCATTATGTATTGAAAATAATAATATTATGCTTATAATATTATAATATACATAATAGTATGTATAATAGACAATAGTCTTTCTTTTTTATTCGCTTCTGTTGTTGTTGTTGTTGATATTATATTATATTGTGTTTATTATAGGTAGTACTGTAGTAGATAAGAAATTATATTATGTATATGAATACACGATATAGTTTAATAACAATAAATAATAAAGGAACAATATTATAATATGTGTGAAACAGATTTTATTGTTTTTTTTATTAACTCGTTTATCGTATTTTACTGTTGTACACTTTTGTGCTACGTTTTGATTTTTAATGATATAATATCGGTATGACGGTTAGTAACATAGTATCGTGTACATTATTGTAAATATTTTAAAACCCGATCGACTTGATAATACCGCCTCCGAGAATTCTTTTAAATTTCCTATTAAATATTGAACCTCTCCCGCAAAATCTTTAACTAAATCATTCAAGTACACGTTTTAACGGGGGAAAAAAAATTGTATCGGAAGTTTCAAGTTTGTAGTGCTTTGAGAAGCGTCCTTAACGAGACGCTCGCGCTGCCTCGTCGATAACAATATAATATAATGCGAAACGGATTATTATTGTATTATTGCCATCACGGTACAGAAGCTTTCCAATCGAACGCTGCACACACACACATACACACACACACACAATACTCGCGTTTATTTAACCGAACGGGATAGGAACTGCATGCACCACGGAAATACGACCGATTTCGTACATTATTATTATTATAATGTGACTAAGAAAATGTTATATTATGCATTGCCTTTTTTACGGATAGAAAAAATAGCGAAAAAAAAAAACAAACAAACAAACAAAAGTTGAAAAATAATCTGAGAAAACCGTGGGAAATGGCACTAGTGAAAATAATATAATGATAAACACTATACCATTATAATATTGTATAGTCTCGCGTTTATTGAAAATTATATTATATTTTATATATATTATACTGCGTACGTATATGTATGCGCATGCCTACTTATAATACTTAAGTGCACATGTATAATATAATATAATAACACGCGTACCTATGTGAAACGGTGTCGTTTGTGTGTTGGCGTTCGAGTGAAACAAAAACGAGCTTAGTACAAAATGAATTTTATATCTACCTTATAATATTATATACAATAATATGATATCACTCGGACGGGATATAATAGTTAAAAACGACTTTGCTGCGTGCGAAACAGCATTGTACTTTAAGCCTTTTGCGGCGTCGGGATCGTCATAAATCGACGAACGCCGCCCCGGTAGGAGGCGGTTTCTGATTTTTTTTCTCTCATTTATTTATTCTCTCTTTTCCCCCGACTCCTATTTCTTATCTCTACCGCTGTCTGCTAAAATACCGCGCAGCGAGTTGGATAATAATATTATTATGGCGGTGGCGGCGGCGTCATTTCAGTATTTTCCTCCAGAAAATGATATAATATTATATAAAGTATACATACCACACATTGAGTACGGTTATATACGGTTTTTTCTCCCCGATTGCTTGGCGCAGGGCTATCATTTTGATTGTGATAACATTGATTTGGTCCGAATTCGACCACAACGAGTGGTGCACTGTCGGGTCCGTCATATTATTATATAGGGCGAATAATAAAAATAATAAATAAAAAATCATCCCCAGTGTGCAATGGTGAAAAAACATTTTCCGATATATATTTTCTATGGCCTGCAGAAGGTATATTATAATAATTACAACATTACACGAAGAGATAATATATTTTTGGCTGTTGAAAACAACATCGCACATGTTGGTTGGTGAAAAAATTGAAAATTGAAAAATGCGACGTTCGACGAAAATAATATACTATTCACAACGTGCAATTTGTCAACGGTAAAAAAATAAATGAGTTAAATGTTCCGGAAAAACGAAAACTCTTATCGATTCGGCCAGATATTGACGACGTTAGTAGTGAGGATGAGTACACGAGAAGACTATAATAGTAATATCGATGAACAGTGTTTATAGTGAATATTATGTAAAATTGTATACGATATTTATCATCGCGGTTTATAATATTATGACACTTATTGAAATGGAGCGGTGGTCGAGATGATTTTGGGAGCATATATGGCCATCATAGATTTTACGTATAGAATTGTAACAATTTTAAGTTTTATATACCAACGACGTTGACAATAATATCACGTGACGACCACCTAAGATGTATATTAGGCAACCTGATCAATATGACAAGATTATTAAAAAAAAATAAAATTCACGATTTAGATAGGCCGCTAATGATATCTGAGATTGCCAGATTGGTCGTTTTTTAGGCCATGGTATTTTTACTTCATGAGATTATAGTCTTGATAGTGGAATATATTTTGAATTTTAGATTGGCCGCATGATAACAAACGATTTTTGATATATACCATGATGGCATTTTGATATTTTATTGCGCAGTAAACATATGTCGTTCCAACCTCCAATTTATAGCAAATAAATCTCACACGTCTTAAAAACACGAATTCGTCGATATATTAATTTAAAACCCAAATTCAAATTTCTATTGGATTTATCATACCGGTATTCTTATAGGCATAATTATAATTATTGTGTTGTCTTATAGCTCAGTCACGCGGTATCGCGTATAGTCACATCCTCTTCATCCGTTAGCCTTAGCGCTCACGTTATTATTATACATTATTATAATGTCTATGATAATATTATAATACTTTTATAATATGTGTACACACCGCGTGACGGGCTAGTCAAGAATGATGTCGTGGTCAACATCGCCACTATGTACAGCATTATACTTGATGATGACTTGGTAACATTGATACCTGCAGTGGCGTATTCTGAGGGCTGAGAGAGAGAGAGAGAGCACGATATGCTCAGATTTAGAGCTATACAGGTCATTATATACACGTTAGGTATATTATATATATTATATAATATGCTTTATATGTAAGCGAGTCATAAGCTATTTACCTACCGTTCCATGTCGTTGTCGCCGCCAACGTAGTAGATAGAATAAATGACAATCGTTGATCATAGAGATGATGCTTATATTATGTTATTATATTTTATATAAAACCTTAGTTTACTCATCGTCGCTAACCGACGACAAAAGTGATGTTACTGCAGTAAATTATTTATTTTATCTTTCGGAATCCTTCTCGCTGTTTTTACATGCGCGGTAGACTGAAAACACGGTTAAGGTCATTAATGGGATCAAGAGAGTCGGATAATAAGTGCAGGATCAGCTTTGTCGCACGTATATAAATCGACAGAAAAAAAGAGTAGGTAGAGGTTGCAGACTGTATAGGTAGGTATTGTTGTATTAATTGGAATTTCATTCCATTAATATTATGTTTTTCGACAGTTAAACATAATATGTTTTCAATTATTGATTAATTAACACTATTTACTGTCTATAACATAATAGTAAACAGTGTTCCATTACAGAGGTGGCTGACAGAAAAACAGCGAAAGAGGGTTAAGTTTTTGCCCTTTCCTCACACTTACCCCCCGAGAAATTAAGTTCAAATATACTACGCCATACCCACTCATATCTGCATAATATTATATACGAGTAAAATGTATATGTTATAATAATATGTTATGATGTTATATTGCGAGGTCGAGGATTTCTTTGTGCTTGTAAATACGACACCTAGACCGACTCGACGGTTATAGTAATATAGATATAATATATGATAAATCCACCGTCGTAAAGTAAAACGCAGTTAACGAGCTGAGCCCTGCGATTTACAGTTTCATTTACATTTCTGACCAATACTTAATTTTTTTAGTTAATAAAAAAACACTGCTTTATTTGAAATTTTGCCCAATGTGTTATAATTCTTATTTTTAATTTATATTAATATTGTAAATATGGTGAAACATATACTGTATTTTACTCTCGAGTAAAACATAATACAATATATTTAATATCTATAGTAATATTGTTGTAATGGACAAATTTATCGAATTCAATTTTTCGGAACAATGCTGCAGCGCAACTTGTGTGAAAACTTATCTTTCCTGTCGCCAGGACTCGGGCGTGTATCTCTCAAAAATCTACCGGAATCAACTTGCGTGGTACCTATATAACCTGATAAAAAAAAGAAAAAAAAACCCCAAGGAACACATTTCCGCGTTTGGGCAACGACTTACTCGTTTTGCAGTCAACATATGAAAACGGCTAGCTAGCGCAAATGCCAGCTGCAAATGTCGTACCGTTTTTAACGGCGGCGTCGGCGGTCTTGGCACCCGGTGCGCGCCGCAGCCATCGCGTCTCCACCGAGCGAGCCGACGACGACGACGAAGGTCCTCCTCCCGCAGCGACGACGGTTAAACCGGCGGAGAGGGTAGGTAGATAGGTAGGTAGGAACTAGGAATATTACTACTGACGGGCGAGCACAAAGGAAGAATATTATTCTATTATCGTGTGCAGAAAAGTTACGACTGCCGAGTACAATGTTATTATTATTATTATTGTACTCGAGCGGTACCCGCTATTTCGTCTATTCACAGCTATTATACTAGTTACTATAATATAATAGTGGTTATCGTGTACCTATGTTTGGCGTTGCGTATATTATAATTTGTATTTAACGTATAATTATCATGTGATTATTTGTTATTGTTTAACACGTTTTATAAGTGCCGCGGTCGCGACTCGAGTGTATAATGAAATCCATACACAGAATTAAATGAAATTCGGTGTAGGTACCTTATAATAATATCATATAATGGTATATATTATAAAATGGCAGACGGAAAAAAATCGGTATCTTACACCTATGACAGCATCGCGAATAAAACCCAAAAGATTATTTATTAATCATCAAATTATTGATATTTTGGGAGCCTTAGCCCACGCCCCCCCCCCCTCAATTACGTATGCGTAGTATAAACTGTAATAACCGGTGTGCTATGTACCTAAATAATATATATATATATGCATAGGAATATAATAATATTAAAAATGTATTACCCCTGAGTACTTAAATTATGAATAATTATAACTCGATTAAGTATAAATAAACTTAAGCAAGTCAAAGAGACAAAGAATAATATTTGATTATAATAAATTTGAAATAGTTAATTATGGAATAAAACTAAAATTTACTTAAACAATATATTTTGTTCACACTGCATAAATTTTACTACAGTGGGCAGTGATGTTGGGGGGGGACGGTTACCCTTTCTACACAAACTAAATAAAACATTAATAAATAAACACAATATTCAATGCTATAAGATTTAATTTCTGATTTGTATATACAATATTTTGTTGAAAACTTAAACTCAATAATTTAAGCTCTAATTTAAAAGTTCTAAAACTCTTTAGGATAATAAATAAACATATGCGTAGTATTGATAGTAAAAATATGTTTTCGAAAATTGAATTTTGTCTATAAGAATCGAAGGTTATACACTCATCGTCATCAAAAAGTACGTAAAAAATTAAAATTAACAACATTTCAAGTTGAAATCTCCAACTCGTCGTTTTGTGTGATGAGGATCTTATAATATATAACATTCTATTATAAATGCTATATGAAAATGGAGTTAAAAACAATTTTGTTCTTTTACCTGCCAATGGAGTCAACTTCCCTTACTGAAGTATTATAATCGTGCAATACAATGGACATCGACAAAATGATAGACCATGGTGGTGGCTTTAATAGTGTTTAGTTTACTATAGGCGAATAGAATAATAATATTATATTATATTGTTATATTCTACTGGAAAGACAGTCATACAGATAGTATAAACGAGACTACAGCTGAGTACCGAATGTACGGCGTTACCTCCACCACCGCCGCCCAGTGACACGTCTTTTTTACGCCGCATTTATTCATAAAGAATACCAAAAGAGGGTATATATTTCGGGATATAAACTCAATTTCAAGGGTGGATTTGAACCTAAAAATTATCCCTAAAATATGACCTTTGTTTTGCACGGTAGCACCTCTGCGGCAGTGTGAATTACGTTATCCTTTGAAACGAGACATTTTTTTTTTCGTATTCGCTTCACCACTTCTCGTCCCTTTCATTATAACGTAATACTATATATTATGTACATCATAGGTATACGCACCGTACTATACCGTGTTTATAGTTTATACCTTCTGACGTATAGAAGAAAAAGCTCCGGAACGCATTAGATATTTACATAATATTGTAATTTATGGTGTAGGTATCGATGCAAAAACATTAGTTTTACGTTTTTCCGTCACGAGTTTGGCGAAATGAATAATATTAGCGAGCAGGATTTGGTCAGGGAGTGGGTTAACTTTTTTAAGGTATTATATTATACATAGATAAGAGTCATTGTATATTATAACAAAATAATAATATATTAATAGAAATGTAGGCACTAGTTATTTTATTAGTTACATAATAGTACCTAATATTTACAACTTTAATTCCGTATGCCAATCTCCTTTTAATAATATTTACAAAAGATACAGTAAGAGTTTCAGTGGCTGTCAGTTTCTGTCAGTTGATGCGTAGACAACGGTCACTTTAGGTTGTCACTATATTATTCGTGAGTAAAGTTACAAATAGTTGTAAAAGGACAAGTAGATAACAATAGTTGATCGATAAGATTTTGTCAGCTTATAAGAATTCGAACGTAAAAAAAATTTGGTATCGATCACAGTGGCCCATTTAACGGCCGTTTACTCGAAAAAATTTGTTGACTTGTGGAAGGGGGAGGGGGGTATCCACCAATAAGCCCACCTAAATTACAGCATAAAGGCCAAAGGTTTTGTGATAGGTATGTATAATATATGCCACGAGCCAAGCATAATTGTTGCGCTAGTCACATCTCATGTTTTTGCCGACCATCTTTTCAATTTCAAATGCACCACTGATCGATCATAATAATAACACATCACACTCTTAACAACAACCTAATATTACACATAAACAATAATAATTATTTATCATTATTAATTATTATGTGGAAAAAGGTAATAATAATGTAATATTATATAATATCGTGTCCACACACTAGAACGTTTTAATATGTTGTGCTCATTATAATTATTTAATCGAAGGGACGTCCGTGTGTGGTGTTGTTGTACACATAAAATGTATATATATATGTTTTCCACCTGCTGTTATTATTATTTTCCCCCGTTATTCGATACTTCAACGCGACTAATTAATTATGAAACTTAATACAATAAGGTACTTTGAGGTCAGACAAAGACTGCTTTTTTTTCTACATAAATATAAATTAGATAACAGTTCAATACCGTCAAATACCCGTTTCAGACATTAAACGCTCGCACCACGGGATTTATAATTAAATTATTTCCATTCACGACCTCGCGCACCGTTTGAAAGCGAATTGTCAGTATTAATTTGGTGTAATTCCGACCGGCAAAAGCGATCAAATTCTCGTTTGACAGAATTTGTCGCTATTTTATTTTTATTTTACAAAATATTTATTAACCATTTCCCGATTAGTCACGTACTTACATCAATTTAAGGGAACGGATGAATATTATATAATTATACGAAATGTGGCCTGTATAAAAGGATAGCTGCTTCCTGCGTATGTTTATACTTATTCAGAACTCTGTAATTCTGGAATAATAATAAATAGAAAATTATCCACGTCGATCATTATCTTCTCTGCTCTGTTATTTAATTTTAAACACACAAACAATTCTTCGGCTCTAAAAACCATAAAGTTCGAAGGCTCTGTGATATTATTATTATACATCAGGTATATCTATAATATTGTTTTCAAAGTTCTCTTTTCGGCTGTTTCTATGCAAACAAAAAGAGAGACGCATATTTTAATCTCTGAACGATTTTAATATCTATTGTACTGGAAAAGTTGAAACCATTATTCTGTTCTATATATTATTATATATTATATTATACATATATATGTATATGTAATTCAAAACAATATAGTTCCTCGAACGTTTGATCTTGGCAGGAGTTTTTTTTTTTTTTTAAGAACCATTAAACAAAACACAATGATTTTATATTCGTTAAAATACAAAGATTAAAAAAGTATAACTAACTATTCAATATTATTTAATATACCGTGAACTAATGGTTATTAAGATTTTATTGTAGGCTTTGTACCCGCAGCCATAATCTGGGAGTTTATCAACGGCACACCATAATTTCCAAAACTTTTTGACTCGACAGTACGTTTTAATTTTTTTTTTTTAAACTTTTATTTTCAGAAATCAGACCTAAACAGTTTTTATATTTTAATTGTAATTTTATTCAACTCGATCATGAATACAAATATATTTTTGTTTCTAAATGCAACTCTTTTTTGTTTGGTAGAACAATAGTCCTGCAAAGTTAAATGCCATTGAAAGTACAGAACTTTCTACTTAAAATCACTGTGGTGAAAATGAAAAAAAAACCCAGATAAAACCTGTAAAATTAATTATATAACGTTATGGACTATAATTCTAGACAGTGTTATGATGTTTATGGCGTTATGATATACAAGCACAAAACAAATGCTCAAGAGATTATTAAAAAAAAAACTGTGTATTTGTAAATTGAAATTTTACATAACAGGTAGTGATGTATTTCAATAACGGAAACGTAAATTAAGTTAATATAATAATAATAATAATAAACAGAACCGTGTCGGTATATAAATGTAAAATAAGTAGAAAAACGAATTCATTAAATCGCTCTCGTCTCGTGCGATGTAGGTACCAAGTGAAAAGTGTGCATAAAAAAAAATAAAACTTCACTGTATTAGACTACGGAGATACGGAAAAGCATCATAATATAGAACAAAAATATATAAGTCAACGCCCTGGCGATGGGCCCTGGATAATAATATTATATGCTGCACTAGTTATAATATTGTGACCCTCGTGCGATGTATATAGGTAGTGAAAAGTGTGCATAAAAATATAATAATACTATATTAGACGACGGAGACACGGAAAAGCGTCATAATATTGAACAAAATACACAGGGTGATCCATTTATTGTAAGATACTTTATCGTCTAACCGTATACTTTTCGTATAATAATAGTGTTTTACGTTAAATGGATCACCCTATATAAGTCAACGCCCTGGCGCGGGGCCCTGGATAATAAATTATGTTGGGTTATATTGTACGTACGTTTCTCTGCCCCCCCCTCCCCCATTCAGAATATACAAACAATTTTAGGCAATTATTTGACATGCTATTAGCATGAATTTGCACGACTATTTTCGTAATTTGTGCGTTTTTAGATTATGCATAAAATCTAAAAATATCTGTGGGGGGCTGGAGAAATTATTAATGCATAATCTAAAAACGTACAAATTAGGTACGTAAAAAGTCGCTCGAAAATTCATGCTAATAGCATGCTAGATAATGGCCTAACATTTTTTGTATATTTTGAATGTGGGGGGGGGCAGAGAAACGTACATTTATATTGTGATCCGTAAGTCATCACTAGCGTATATGACATTATGCCACCTATATGCCTATATATAGAACTCGAAACGTATATAAACGCGATGTCGTTTCCGTCTCGCGTAAGGCGAACGAAATCCGATCAACCGAAATAAAACCGCAATAGAGCGAGCAGACTCCGCCGCGGGGGGCTACCCCTCCCGAGTAAGTACGACGATCTTGTAGGTACCCGCAATATGTGTATTTTGTTCTTTTTTAGCATCGACCACTGCCAGTAGGTACACTGCTGCAAGATTAGCTTACGTCCAATCATTAGGTATTATTATTATTATTAGTAGGTAGATTGATTTGAGTTTTAATTTTCCTTTTTTTTTTTTTTAAAACGCCATATTATTATATATTACCTTTATAATTTTCAAACCGGTCAGTTGGTTTAATATTTTTATAAATACTTTGACGGTAATCACTCCGCTCGCGATGTGTGGAATTCGTTTTTGGCCTCGCGGTAAAAATGTGCAGGAAAGTCGTGCAGGACAATGTGTCTTATATCTCTGACTATACTTTTACACGTTGCTCGTGATGAGCTCACACACAATAGAGGTTTAGTCTTTGGGTCGGCACATGTGTGTGAGTAATTCGAGCATATCCGTGAGTATGAGCCCATATCCTCGTGTGACCATTAATTTAGAGCATATCCAACAGTTATTCGAGTGATTAGACGTGTTTAGACGAGTGATGTTTGGCCAGGGATGGATTGTCTTATTTCCCATCATCGTCCGCAGAAGTTTTTCGGTACCTGAAGTGTATTATCATAACAATATCGTTACTGCAGCGTATAATACAACTGTGTTATATTGTATTAAATAATATTATAATTGCATTAACATCATAATAATATATTCGCCGCAGACGCGTTCGTATATATTTTGTACTTTTACGTTTTCGCGGTTCGTGCTAACCCCCCCCCCCCCCCCATAACACTCGGACGACTTCCATATATTATACAATATTATCGTTTTGATTTATGCGCGTACGTCGTATTA
The DNA here is from genome assembly GCA_949089665.1 of Macrosiphum euphorbiae. NCBI lineage: Eukaryota > Metazoa > Arthropoda > Insecta > Hemiptera > Aphididae > Macrosiphum > Macrosiphum euphorbiae. Next base: position 6,480,739 of record CARXXK010000002.1, on the reverse strand, counting down.
AACAATCATCATCCGAACTTAACCGCGGAGAGGAAGTGAGTACGTATAATGTTACTTATATTATACACCGGCGCAGGCGGTCCCGTCTATCGCGGGACGAGTATAATAATAATAATAATATTATAACACTGCGCGGGCATAACTTTTCGTATAATAATTTCCATCCGACTTCGCCTCCGATATGATTTCGGCACGCCACTATAGCTATAGTAATAATATAGTGTGTGTGTGTGTGTGTGTGTGGTGCAATTTCCGCAGTATAACACTCGTTATACGATATCGTACTCTTTTAGTCTGTATATCATTAGGCGGTACCGATTCGATTAATTCAGGTCTATGTTTTCTACTTAGTATATTATACGTACTCGGGACGAGGGGGGGGGAGGCGATCGGTGAGACAAAACTGTTACCCTTGATGGTGCTTACGCGAGAACTAAGCAATTTTATTATCGGGTCAAAATCTATAATTTAGACCTCTCTAAAAAAAGTAGAAAAAATAAATATTTTCCTATTAAATATTAGAATAGTTGGATCACAATGACTTTGCTCAACTATATATTATCGATCTTGTCCCGTTTTCTACCCTATACCTATCATAATATAATATACACAGTGTCTGAGTCTCATCCCTGTCGTGTCCGACATCTATGTCGGTCCACTAATCGATTATAATAATATGTACCTACTGTATTTATTTATTTTTCATGATAAACTTTTGTCGTTACCAAGCTTGATTATTATTCGACGGATAAAGTTTATTTCGATTTATCGATAGATAACATAATGTTTATTGGGTGTATTTTAATCATTGATTTCAATGTGTTCGTAAAATTATTATAAATATGATATATTATTTTTCTTTATATAATAGTTAACCGGAAACTTCTTGCTCCAAATGTGTGTTCGTTAACTTGTTTATAATACAATTTTATGTCCGCCCGTCTCTACGCTATATATATATAGTATATAGTAATACTGATAAATCAGCAGTATTCGTTTATTTATTTTGCATATATTATATTATGCATATACAGCACACTCGCTATTATATTATGATAAAAACATATTTTATGTAATAATACTAGTTGATAAGAAACCTGTGCATGAATTCTTTCCATCGAGTTGTTTTCTACTTTGCAATTCGTTATAGCATACCTATAAGTTTTTCCATCTTCAAACGAACTATAATTCTTTTCATAAAAACAGATGCACAGTAAGAACTGTGAACTGTTTTGAAAAACTTATTTCCTTTACTGAATATGTTAGTAATAATTCTCCTTTACTGCAGGCGACTACAATTTTGTATGCGACTCTTTTTCATTTGATTTATATATCACTACATACCTATTATAAGTATCGACTAAGGTGATTGCATAGCCATTGTTAATTATCTAGAACGATATATTTTATTCAGATAAACTGCAATAAATAATAAGTATAGATAGATACGAGCAAATAAATTGCAAAATAAGTTACGTAACTATATAGTAGATATACAATAGGTAGGTATTGACCGGACATTAATATCCTATAGTGCCCGATAAACAAATAACTTTTTTTGAAGCTTCACTAAAACAATATAAGTATATTATTATTAGGTACTATTTATTGGTGACATGCCTCTGCGTATAATTATGTTAATCAAACACAACTTCACTGGTCACGTACACACTTCCCGAATCAAATCAATATCCGGGATAAAATTAATCAAAAATAATTGAATTATTCATCTATAAAATTCATTAAATTTATTGCAATAATTTTAATATTATAGTTTACGCAAGTTAAATTATGTAATAATATAACTAAAGACAATACATTATTAAAATCGTTAATTATTGTACCATTTTAATTTAAGTGGGTACCTATATAAAATAGTTGCTTACAATTTTCGTTACATAATCTGAAAATCAGACAAAGAGTTTGTTTTCTGTAACTTTTCGTTTCCATACCAAACCCGCGCCGAACAAAGCTCATATAGTTGATGTATTGTCATTTATCGGCGAATCTACTACTGTACAACAGTCGGCTGTATACATAAATAATAATAATATTAATAGCATTATTTTACGATGCACAACACATCAAAAAATGTCATAACGAAACACACGCGATTCGAAAAATCTAATGTATAATATAATAATATATTGCGCGTGTGTGTACCGAGTATTTCGACCATATTTTATTAATGCGCGTTGAAATATGTATGAGCTGCAAGAGTTGGCCTATTTGAAATCGTCTAATATAATCCTTTGCGTGGCATATAATACCGTTGGTAAACATATGTAGGTACAGGGTGATTCGCCAAACATGCTCACCCCCATTTAATAATGAATTTACTCGAATATTCTTCTTTTTGACATTTTTAAATACATACCTATACTTATAAAGACCTTATTTTAAATTTCTTCGCCTTTTTTAAGTCTACTTAACAAGTGTGCTGCTGTGGGCTGTGCATACAAACTTCAGCTGTTTTCCAGATGAAAACTCAACTTTTTTACTGAACATTATTTAGTGGATACATTTTTGATTACAATTTTGATGTAATTACCTATCTAATTAAAAATTCAAACGAGTATAGTTTCTCAGTTATTAAAATGTTTACATACTAAAACATATCTTAAAATAGATGTACTTACTTAATATATTGGATCTATACTACCTATTTATTATACTTGGGCCATTTTACAAATTGTAAATGCATTTACGGATGCATTTACGGAAAAAACAAAACAGTTGTTTGTACTATAAAATAGTAGGATTGACTGTACATTATAATTGCTATAGGGATAGCTATAAGGTTAGTTAGATTTACTAAAATATCATAGTCAAGTTATTAGAGTTATTCGAAATGAAATATGCTATTTTAACTATATTTTTTAGTTAATTCAAACATTAAAAACTGAGTTAACTATAAAATATAGTAAATATTACCATAACAAATAACTATATTTATATAGCCATAATAAGTAAATCATTTTATTTATATAATATATTTACTATGATATTAAAGTAATTTTTTTTTTCCGTGTGTCGAGACATTAATAATAGTTTTTTGATATTTAATAATAGTCTAAATGCTAATTGAATGGAACAAAAGTTTGTGTCTCCACAGGACATTTCTAAAACGGTATACAAAAAATCTCAAGAATTTGAAAATAAGTTTTTAAACTAGGATATATTAAAATTTCAAAAGTCGAGTTTTGAACAGCTGAATTTTTAAAGAAAAAAAACCGGTGAGCGTGTTTGGTGAATCATCCTGTATATATTATATATTACGCACAGCCATGTAGTAGTCGGGAGTCGGATACAAAACGGTTTCGGTTTTTTTTGTTTTTATGAATTTATAATATTTAATCTCGCCGGCCGCCGCGTGTGCCGTGCAAATTGTTTTAAAAATGCATCGGTTAAAGCGAAAACGACAAACGGGGAAAAAAAACAATTCGCGTGCTGCAGGTACCTACCTATATTATAATATTAAAGGGTGCGACCCGTATTGTATGCGATGGTCTGTGTGCTGAGATCAATATATGAATATTATACCATGGTCGAAGCGAAACGAAACAGACTTCCACGGACGGATATGCATATATGACGGAGGAAGTAGATGACGTGTGCCGACTACGACGGTTCTAATAATAAATGTTTAGTCATTAGTTACTGTTCATTGCAATATTATATTTACAAACCGTAATAGAGTGTTATTATTATAATATAGTTATTAGGTATCAAGAAAAGCCGACGGTCGAGTAGAATTTTTTTCCTCGCCCACGCAATATGTTGACAATTTTTTTTATGAGCGTCAAAAGTGCGTTGCCCACCGCTGCAGGCACAGCAGTGACCTATCCTGTGAACACGTCATCATCGTAGTTTTTTTTTTCATTATATTTTTACTGTGTATTATTACTGATATTAACGCATTATTAAAAAATGGATTTGTTTGTAAAAATATTAAATGTAGGGATAAATTTCAACGGTTCCAGATATAGATATAAAGAATAGACGGATACATAATACATATTTACATATTATATTTTACAATCGCTTTACGGTGGTCGTCGTTGGACTCTTCACTATATATAGAACTGCTATGAAGGTTATAAACAAAATTACGAAAATTCATATATGCTAATATTTATTAAAATTATGCACTTTTTTTATAATATTAAAGCAGTGAAAACCTTTTTGATTGTAAATTAAAAAACACTATTTTGAACATTTAAACTGACTTTACAATATAATATGTTGATAGGTTAAATGGCAAATTAGTAGTGTTAAAATAATATGTAAATGTAATAACATAAACATAGTTTTTGGTATTTTGACGTTGGAATAATATTATTACCCATCATCATGATATAAATCACTAAATTATTATTTTTAACCTAACTCATATCATTAATAAATTATTTCCCAAATAAATATATTGTATCACGTGAAAATATTGAAATACAAATCGAATTTAACTGCATTATAAACCTTGGAGTTTCATTAAAATAAAAAGGGCAAATTAAAATTGAAGGTATATATAATATACTCTCTTTAAAAAATACATGAAACGAATTTGTAACAAAACGAGCATTGTGGAGTAATTAGTTTTGAAAATCAATGCTAAGCGCATTTGAAATCCTATACCTACCTCTACTCATCACTAAAGCAGCTTCAATAGAGGTTAAAATTTAATGGACCATATTAATTAAACTCAGCTTCCCTAGAAATCCGGGCATGAAACCGCTTACGAAAAATTCGGTTACCGGGTCCGATAGGACCCAAACAATTTTTCGTAAGTGATTACCGGTTTTAGGGGTTTTTAGAATTAGTGATAATTGATTACTGGTTAAGAAAATTATCCCTAAAAATGTGGTTATTGGTTTGGAAGCCGTTTTAATTCTTCAAGATTACCGGTAACCACTTCGGAAACGATTTTTTGCATTTATGGTTTTTTTGGAAAATATTAGTTTTACTTTAATTTACAGCTTACACAAAACAAATATCCACTTTATAAAACGATTCAGGGACAAGAATACCACTGACCAAGAATACCTATATGGCTATATTTTATCATTTGAAGATATGGATAAATATAAATTTAAATTAAATTAGTAAATCACATATAACCATCTATTGAAAAATAGTTCATGGAAAAGTGTTAAACAACGGCTTCAATAACAATAAAACTAAATAAATTATAATCATCTAATATTATGTTCTATAATCTATAGTATGTATATTAACCAATGAATCGTATTTAGTATCTACGATTGGTACTTACTACTTATTATTGCGGCTACAGACAGTATACCATCTTTGATCGTACTTATTAGTTATTATTACATTAAACTTATTATCTTGTAAATAAAATAATTAATAAAAAAAATAGAATAAAATTTCCAAAAAAAAAAATATAACGTTATTTTTTATTTGATATTTACTGTTTTGTTGAATTGACCGGTTTTTTTAAAAAAAAAGATTACCGCTGTACGTCACCTCTTAACTGAATTTGGTGGTTACCGGTAATTGTTAACCGCTTCTCAAAATTTAAACTTACAAACCGGGAAGCGGTTACCAGACCCAAAATTGGTCACGGTTTCCGTTAAAAACCGGTAACTTGTTTCAAGCCCTGCTAGAAATCTTATCGAACGTTCGGCCATAGTGTATCTTTCACCTCAAAAGTGATGTGAAATAATATTCGTTCGGTACCAGTGGATGACGTTTTCAATTCAATGCAGGGCGATATAATATTTGATATTGTTTAAATTTCTAGTTGAATTTAATTAAGAGAACACCCGCAAAGTGTAACCACTAAAATGCGTGTAAACAAGTGAAGGTTAGTATTTTCGCCGTATAACCACGTCCGAAGTAATAGGCGGTATTTCATCCGAAACACCACTATCGTCGGTTTGTGCATGCACACAATTTGACTCTTCCAATTAAGATTATTATTTTCAATTTACGAAATTACCACCCCAGCCATATTAATTGTGTAAGTACACGCGTATATGAATGAGAGGAACTCATACGAAACAGGTCATAATAATATGGTATAATGTATAATATAGAGACTATCGGTATAAATATACTTTTAGATACAATTATATTTCACTAACTTTCTAAGTAAATTGATGTTTTTTGAAAAAAAAATAAATATTTTTATACATTTTTACTTAATGCACTAAACAGTATAATATTATGGGGGAGGGAGTTCTCGTTTGATAAACAATGATTTTGCATCATATTATCCTCAGGTCATTCGTACATAAGACGTACACTTACGGTGCGAAAAATCTCAAAAAATTATGTGGTCTTATTAAGACCTATACATATTATAATAATTAGATTTCGAATATTTGCGTTATTGAAGGAGGAAATTGGGGGGGGGGGGCGAACGTATTTTGTGTATCACTCTGTATGTGCTTAATCAATTCCATTAGTATACGAGGTTATATGCTTGTATATTTTATACGTTGCGTGTGTGTGCGCATAGCGTGAAATACTCGCCTGTTGTGAGCAATATAATATATCCCTGCCCAGCAGCCTCCCCGCACCTCCGTATTCGGGCACGAGAAACGATCGTAACGTTTTATCACACTCTGCAGCAGCAGGGATACAACAACGCCGCACTGTCGGTGAGTACATAAACGACATAATATATATTATATTGTATGTAGCGTGTGCGCCGTACGTGTTTGCGGGGCGGGTACAGAGTTTCCCCTCGAAAGTCCACAGGGGGTGTTCAACCTACGCCCCTAGGGCCGGTTCCGGTCGGCCGAGCTCATTCGAACCGGCCCGCCAAGCTGACTGATGTTTTTTTTTCAGCTCTGAGATCCCATACTCGCAGTGCTTTATATCCACTTAATATTATTATACTATCCGAGTTGTTGTAGTTGTTGTGCGAGTCAATGCGAAAAGAAAATCATTTTTCCTTAGTACAATATCGTAGTAGACGGTGGTGAAATAAAACAGGTGTAATGAAATGGTTCATCTGCCTTATTTTCAATCTCATTTCGTCTACTTACAAACCCTCTCCCAAAACAATTATTCGGCCCACGATGCTCTATGTCTTAGATTCGGTCCAAAAAGATCTCCAACCCATGGTCTATATATTATTATAATACATTGTATAATATAATATAAAATAAATGCGAGTCCATTAGAATCTATTGAAATACAATTTTTAATTTGAATTAAAATGCCCTAAAAATGATAGAAATGCTCTTTAAAATGGAAAAATCTGCATTTAAAAACAATAAATTCCGATGGAAAATAAAACTCGATGGATCCATATTGCACACGACGTGAATAGGTTTGTAACAAAACGTACACGACGACCACTATAGAGAAAAATTCAAAGTGCATCGAAATCTCAGCCCTAATCTCATGTACATCATGCCATGTATGTATATGCTGCTGTTCACACATTACACGTACCCATATCCGATACAAGTGAAATATTTATATTTTTTTTAATAATACTTATTTGACACATTACCTACGGTAAATCCGTCGGTACTATTGCGCACGTGCGATCGCGGCTGTAGTAAAATAATAATAATTATAATACGTTTAAATCGGATATTTCGTGTTTTCCCTTCAAGAAAAATAATAATAATATAGTATATGCACATTGTACAACACATACACAATAATATATACTATAGATACACTATCGCATACCACAATAAATGTATATATACGCCGCCGAACGACAAGTGACGCGACTATTTTTATATTGTCTTGGGAGATCGTGGTCGAGTACTATACATATATATAATACATATGAGTGGTGTACGTGTACATAAATCTCGTCTGCACACAACAACACAATATATTATTATTATATAGCGAATTCGTATTCTCGTATCCGGAAATTTTAATTTAAAGTTCGATCAAAAAAATATATACACGTGTAAATATATATGTATTATATTATGTACATACGAGAGATACGTCTTTTGTCGTCCGCAGACCACCACACACACGATCTTAAAATATATCTGTATATTGTTAGGTATATAATATGTGTATTATATATATGTATTGTATCTCGGCGCACTTTTCGCTTGGTTTGATGTGCACGAACCGTATATATTATATTTACTGCGGTGGACTATACGACGACGGTGGATCCGAGTCAATCTCCCCTTTGACCTACACAGACACACACACATTCCCTCGCTGGTCGATGTGGCCTCCTATAAGCTTATTATAATACTATGTATATAATGTATATACATAATATATTATAATATATAAAATTCTCGTGGCACAGTGTTAGTCACCATACTCCTCCGAAACGGCTTGACCGATTTTTTTGAAGCTTTATACTATGCATATTCAGTAGGTCTGAGAGTCGGCTACTATCTATTTTTCATACCCCTAAGTGATAAGAGTTGTCCAGAAAAAAATAAAAACAATAATAGTGTATTAAATATTGGTTGCTATTGGTTGATTGGGGCATGTTTGTTGATTTGTATTATTATTGTTTGTCAATATATATATACAAATAAATGTTTGTGTGTAGATTAGAAATCTGGGAAGAAGATAGCCTACCTAATTTAAAAAGCGTTAAATTTGGTTTTTTTTATTCTCTGGATTTTAGTACGGTTAGGTTTTTGTATTATTATTAATATCAATTTAAATGCATTATCTTTATCTTTATCTAGATAAAAAAATACTTATCTAATCCGAACACTGATTATTATGTAGAGTTTGGCTCGTCGCGATAATTACGACTAAACGCCGGTCCTCCGATCAGTCCGATCATCGTTATGATCATCGTACATAATATATTATCATTATTCATTATCGACGTCGTAGAAATTATTTTTTATTCGTTTAATTGTTTATTAATTTTCGTTATTTATTATACACCGCTTTCGCCCCTGTGTGTCTACACCCGCGTCCACCCCCTCCCATCGTCATCACACAGTTCGTGGCCACCCCCGTGCGGTGTATGATGCGAACCCCGCGCGTATTACTCGTCAGTGGTTCGCGAGTGGTTTCCGACGATTTTTCTATAGTATTTTTACAGCCCGTCAGTTATTATATATGTTCAGAAATAATATATATAATATATATTATGATTTCAAGAAAGCCTTTTACTCGTTTCGCATCCCGTTGGACCGGAAACCCTTTCACACACTTGGTTTTCAATAGAGCCCTATGGCGGTCGTCCGCGCGACGGTCCCGTTTTCTTCGCGAAAACTATTCCGTCTGGAAGGGAAAAAAAATGTTACGGCCTCCGTCCCGATATAGTACGCGCTCGGCCTTTGATTTTTTTTCCATCTTTTATTTCGGTCGCACATAATACATCACAAAACGCGAACGTCATTAATAAACGCTTCTTGTATTTCGTCGGGGGAGGAAAAAAAGACCCCCTCGGCCAGAAACAAACCGTCGATTCCGAGGTTGCCGTTATTATATATATATATATACGCGGTATCATATGATATATTATGATTATTATAAGTAAATTTTAATAAGTACAACGCGTACCGACAACGTCACAGCAGCGTAATGGCACTATAATATGGGAAAACGTATGTTAAACAAATGTCATCCGACGGCGACCGACATGATTCATTTTTTAATTGGGTCGAGCTAAAGATCAAAAACTTCACGGGTTAAATGTTAACATATTAATGTACTATGAATTACAGTCGATTATGGTGTTTGAACAACTCACCATAGTTGAATGTTGATTGAAAAATTAAACGCATCATCTAAGGTTGAGTTGATTATTTTTGCAAAAAAAAAAAAAAAACACACGACTAAATTGCATTACAGCGGTACGACTTCTTGCGGTAGACAGCCGTCGACACAAATTTAATTATAAAAAAAAAATTCACATAAGCATAATATTATATTAAAATGATTGATTTTACGTGTCATATATAACGGGGTACCTAACTTCTGTAGTTATTTGCACCTTAAGAATTTGTTATTGCCTGTATTAATGGCATCTCACCTGTTTCACATAAAATGTCAAATATCCAAATAAATAACACGATAACACAATGATTGATGATAAAACAGTATCAGTGTAACCGTATATAATTAAAAGCAAATGTCCCTAAAATTTATAATCAAACGACACACATATATAACTACCTACATTATAGTATATATATACGACCTACCCTAAAATAATAAATGTTATAAAAAGACGAATTTGAGGCTACGTGAGAAGTACGACTTCCGGCTATCTAACTTATTCGACTTGCAGATTGACATTAAATAATAATTTAAATTGCAATGAAAAATGGCTCGAGTGGAATATAATAACATATAGTTTGTATCTGTTATAACAGTACATAGTAATATGATGAGCAGACACAACGACGGTGCACCCCTTGACATACTGGCGCGTTCTCGTGGTTTGCGCCACCGAAAACTTACCCCAAAAAGACGTCCCCTCTAGAAATGCGACGTGGTCCCAGCCGGGTATGAGTTATGTACGTGTATAATACGTCGTCGGCCGGGACGAGTGGCGCGCACGTACGCCACTTTCGGACGGGTGGCTGAAAAAAATGCGGTCTTCTATAGAATTTCCAATTTACCTTTTTAAACTTAATATTATATAGATAGTGGACGGGCGGACCTCACGGGAATTTCCTTTTGTCAGGAGCGCAACGCTCGCCTATCCATATAATATATATATATATATATATAAACACACACGTATATATTATATTCTACTGCAGACGCCTACGACCAACGCCCCTCGAAAGTGGTCCGGGCTCGAATTACGACGTCCCGTGAGCCATACTTATACGCGTTTATTCGTATAATATATTATTATATCATGCCCTCTAAACATAAATAAAATATACATATTATATACTGTATGTAGGTATATATGGATATACATGGCTGATTTTTTTTTTTAACCATTACTTCATTTGCTCGCCGCTAACATTATAATATTATATACAATCAGCTGCAGTCAATCGGCAGTTGCGGCCGCTTCCGCCGATTCACTTTTCCGCCTTATGAAAAAATGTGTCGGATAGCATTTCAACAATATCCAATGATTAGAGGTATAGCTATTAGAGGGGTGAACAAACATTGTTAATTATGAAAATAAACGATAACAAAAATAGGAATGATTAAATTAAATAGAGAAAACTTGGATTTATGTAGGTAGTATAGGTACCTATGATAAAACATTAAAAATTGAATGCAATATAGGTTTCTCGTGATAGTTAAAAAATGCTCTTACCCTAATTATATTGATAAATATTAAAAATACATAGGTAGTTACTTTATTTTTACAAGCTTACCTATATAATATAAGCTCAACCTTTAACGAAATTCGTTAAAATTACGCGTTACTATGTTAATTATTTTTCCCCTAGTCTCGCATGTTAAAATATAGTAAGAAATAACAGTAAGTTGTAGCATGCGTAATTCATAGATTACACACGATTTCAAACCTACGCTTTTATAGTTGAAAGATAACCAGAAAAGTGAATCGGTGGTAAAGGGAGAGGTATACCTATTTTTGGTGGAAACCAGTTATGCCATAGACAATCGGACTATATGGGACTACAATTTATTTGGCACTATTATCATCTTCACCATAACAGTAAGGCCGAGTTTCCACTCTCATACTTTGGTATATATCATAAATCGCTGAAGCGAATATGCACGCATAGAGTGGTTTTCCGAAGGACATAAAAAATGTAATACTGTCGGCTACTCATTTATTATGATTTTTTAAATTTTTAATACACTTAAATTCTATATTTTAAAAATTCAGATTTTTATGACATTTAAAGAATTGTATACCTTTGGTGATACACACTTATTTTTATTTTCTCAAATGAAGACCTCCACTTTTTTTTTTTTTTTACTGTTATCAGCTATAGGGAGAGCTATTCAATTAAATAACTCCGATATACTCGTCGACATTTTTATTCGAATGTACCCATGAACATTTTCAAAAAAATTATGTACTTAACAATTACAAAAATGAAGGACGGTTCTCGTTTGATAACAATAGGTTTGTATTGCTACAGTATTCTGTTTGAATTGTACGGAAAAAATTCGATTATTTGAAAATGCGGTCCTTAAGTACATTTGAAAATTCCGAAAATTGGAATTTGAATAAATTCATTACTATACTAAAAGAAAATTCTCCCGTCTCACTTGTACTACATCATTCGTTCGCTGTGATATGATGTAATAGGATCTCGTCGGAGTAGGTATACATATCGTACAGGGTTTTCATCGTATTATAATATTAGACACGTGTACAATGTAGAACCTATACCTAACACGCAGTGTGCACAAGATATATAACATTATATTATTATATTGTGCAAATCGATTTTCGCGAATGGAGGTACAATGTGTACCGTACAATACCGATATTATAATAAATATCCCGTTCTGTATCACATAATATTAATATAACTAACCATACGCGACCAGTGGCGGCGTGATAGGGTGTTTCATGAGGCAATTGCCTCACGATTAATTAGGTGGTGGTACCCCCCCCCCCCTCCGGGTACGGATATTAAAAACCACCTATGAAATATGGTCAAGGGGACGGAGTGGCCGAGTGGTCTAAGGCGTCGGTTGCGATGCAGCCGGTGCCAGCTCGATTCCTTGGTCGCGGGCGGCAATTTTCTTTGGGCAAGTCACGGTGAATAAGTGCCGCCATCTCCCACCCGGGCATGGCAAATACCTACGGGTGCCCCAAATAAAAAATTCTGCCAAAACAAACACACACGTGTAACAAATTTACAGTACCACAGGCTAATGACCTAAGTTGTCGAAGCTTTAACCCTAATAAAAATAAATAAATAAATAAATAAATATGGTCAACTAATGTGTAACACTATTAATTATACTAATTTTATAATAATTTTATTATATTTCTGATATTAACACAACAAAGTATATTATCGTTGTAGAATTGTGAATTGGGGGTGTGGGAGCTTTGCCCCCACGGGTCTGTGTGATAAAATTTAGGTGGTGGTGGTGGTCGAGCATTTATACTTGCCTCATAAAAATAAAATAGTTCACGCCGCCACTGTACGCGACGATCGGCAATGTCAAGAACAGAAGGTTTGCACCTTGCGAAAAAGGCTCGAAACTGTTTTTAATTCACACCCACAAGTTGTCGCATTCTTAGTAGGGATAGGTGTAACTACAGAGCCATCGATTACACGTAAGAAACTGCAGATCATGTCAGAAAAAAAACTAACGATTTTGAAAACATTTCTTTTACACGATTTTTCAATGTCTTTGGAAAAAATGATATTTTGCACAATTTTTTATCGTTATTATTTTTTAAGTTTTTTACACTTTTGAAGGATAACATACATTTTAAGTTTCCTAAGCACAATATTAGTCTGCCGAGAATATCGATCTATAAAATCGAATTTAGGACTTAGTTTATTAGTTATAACTATTATATCCTACTTTATGTATTTAAAGTTTTGACGAACGAAGTAGTGGACTTTACATTTAGCGGTGTACCCATCCCTCGCAGTAACACGCTCCACTCGATAAACTTTAAATACTTATAACCCGCAAACTACTCGGGGAAAATTTGATAATTGTATATCGAAGCACTCGTAAAAATATTCTGCTTTAGAATAATTAATGTTTAATGCACGCGTTACCATTATAATTTTTTTTTTTTTAAATAATTTTAGTTTTTAAAATACCTAATAAAATATATTTCTTTGTTGCTAAATGCATCATTCTGTATACGTACCGGTACTACACGTGAAACCCGCACATCACACATCAAAACACACGCAGATACATTATTATGGGTATTAATATTTCATCGACGATCCGACCGCGACTGAAACCTGCACGTTTAATTCGAGTATTATAACTATAGTATATATTTCACGTGAACAACTTACACGAAAATCCCGAAACGAAATTTCGATAAATTCTGAATGTTTTTTCATTCTTCTTCCTTATTTTTATCTGCGCACAAAAATCCGACTGTTTTTCGGCGATAACGCTCGTCCGTTCGTTTATAAGTTTTAATATTTTTTTTTTCCGTCTCACGTCGCCCCCGCCCCGTCGAATAATATGTGCAGCCGCTTAGCTCCGTGAAATCTATTCGGTACACACATAAAGTGCATCATACATATTATACCCCGGTTGATGTATTATAATAATATAACCACAGCCGCCGCCGCCGCTTTATATGTTCCGAGTGCACACCAGCTCGCGGTGATCACTAAATGTTTCACTTGTAATGACTGTGGGCGAGAACTTTAACACTTTTTCGAGTTCGCGATCAATGACGGACTTAAAGTATTCGTAAAATAAATATAAAAAAAAAATGAAAAATACCCCAAACGCTTTGTAAGGGTTTATTTTCCGTAAAACACATTCGAATGAATATTGAAACAGGGGCGGACGTGCCGCGATAAGTCCTGTAAAAATATTGAGCAAAAAAAAAATGTACCCGTAACGCCATTGTGATATATATATATATGGCTATGACGAGGTATGTGGTAGGTAGGTACTTGGTATAGGTGGTATACATATACGAAGGGCGATTATGCGAATCGCCGTGTGCGTCGTGCGACCGATACGCGCAGTTTGGAATTGTTATTTTTTTCGTCTCTGTATAATATAATGATAATAATACAAATATAATATATTATACGATATCGTATTACCTACGTATATATATATATATATATTTTGTAGTGCGACTATATACGAGTGTGTGCTATATTATTACTATTTACTGTCGTACCTATATACACAAGACTGACGACTATGCCCAAAACGGTTTAGGAAAAGTGTGCTGCTGCTGCACAGTAGCAGACACGAAAGGCGCGATAAAAAAAAAAATGTGAATTATTGTTTCGTGTAAATACTATATTGTTGTAGACGTCATAATATTATTTTTACTGCGAGTGCATTATATGTTATAAGTATATCAAGCTGCAGGTGACCTATTTCAACAATAAATCTTTTGAGAAAAGTGTGTACGGATGAACACGATGATGCTCATCGATCGCAGTTCTATTGTCTCGCTCGATTTGGCGCCATTCAAACTTAGCAGTATAGTGTTGTTTTTATAGAAATTATATAATATCATTATCATCGTTATCAATATAGAAATAAATGCTTTCGAAAAATCGATACACCTGAACTGGCATTATTATATTATTATACACTAGCAGTTATTAAAAAAGTTATGATTTTTTGTTATTCAAGATGAACTGATTAAATTCAAAATCAAACCGAAAACAACCACATAATATATTATACGCACATTGGAAAGTTTCAAAAAAATTGTGAAAATGTTTGAAAACTATAATAGTATATTATGATATCACGTCGACTGAAATAAATCAGTATAATCGATATAAATGAGTTATTTTATTTTTAAATTGTAGGATTTAAAATACGTTTTCCCCGCCGATGGGAAAAAGTTCAACCCTGGACCACCTGCATCGAATGTGGTTCACCGCAGCAACGTCTCGGGTTTTCTCAATTTTCCGTAAAACTACCAATCGCAATGATGCTCACTAAAGTACCTACCGCATCTGTGTACGATTTGTTGTATCTGCATTAGAAGGGCTACTTAATGAAACTTTCGGAGCGCTCCTTATTCTACCGGAAGAAAACCGATTACATTCAAAAATGAAAAATAAAACGCATCACTACTATACCGCGAAACCAATAGATTGCTCCCTTCGCTTTGGATCCAATATATATCCTGTAGCCTCCGGGTGTATATATATACCACACATACATACATACATACATACATACATACATACATACATACATACATACATACATACGTATATAGGTAAATACACATATATTTTTATATTGGGGTCGCGTTCTCCGAGTCCTTTTATTAAAAGTACGAATTATTTTTATTACGTCATGCGTAAAACAATAATACGGATACTGGATAGGTATACAACTATATTTGTAAGCACGACTCCGAGTATACGCCATACCTATAGCCTACACATTTGTATAAAATATATTTTAAGACGTATGTATGGGCGAAACGCAGCGATCACAAATTACAAATGCACTTTGCACAATGCACGTATTATAATATAATATTTTTAATAATATATATTAATATGTAACAAATTCCGTACACGACGATTATTTACCGATATATTATAATATTGTTCCTACCTATATATACCATGATGGTTAGGACGTGTATCGTAATAATCTGCGTACACTATTGTATTACAACACTGGTTTTGCAAACACTGCGGGACATAAGTATACATTAATGATATTACATTATGTACCTGCACGCGCGTTGTGTACCTAGGTAGGTATATACTTGCTACCGTGGTACATATACATAATATATACGCGTAATACGATTTGTATCGCGTTAATGGTCGAGATGATACTCTCTGCGGAGAGAGCCGAAATTAAATACCGTCAGAAGCGGTAATTCGTGTCCTTTATGGGTACAATTATACCCCGAGATGAACTATAACTCACACGCCGCTCACATGCACCCACGCGCTTGCAGCGTTTACCCGTAAACCTTTTAGCTCCGCGTTTATACGAACCTCTGCGAAACGGAACAACGCGTATATACCTATAATATTGTGTGTAATGTGATATCAAATGGTCTGGAGAACGGCCGTCTTCTAAAACCGTAATTAAATCCTACGGAATTGAAACTCTTTCCTCGCAATAACGCATATTGGACCTGACCAACAGTTATTGTTATTTTCCTTTTAAACGGGTCTCCGGGCGCTACATATATTATATGGTCTCTTTAAATAGTCTCGTTTTGAGTTCCCTCAAACTCTATACCCGAAAATAGCTTTCTTTTTTTGTCCCAAGTCACACCACTGTTCATGAGGCCATACATATATATATATATATATAACTACACCCTCCACCGCGGGCAAAAACATATATTATACTAACTGAACAATCTGGATTTTATCATATTGCAACTGCCAATTTCCATTAATTCATCTCCACCCACCCTCGAAGAAAAAAAATGTTTTAAGAATAAAACCTCTGGATATCCCTCCCAAGTCAAAGCCCTATGCTTTACCCCAAATTAAATCATCAGCGGGAGTAACCAGAAACAACAGTATACATTTATCTTCACACAGTGTCGTATTTTAGGGAGAAACAGTAAGGGCATCACCCTTTGAGATATTTTTTTTACTCCTCCGTGCATGATATATTATAAATTATAAATATACAGTCACAACATAAGTTTTTTAAACATATTTTAGATTCTGAGTGAAACGATGAATGTATTGATTTTACAATGATGTGTGTTTTTTTATTTTTTTTTTTATTTTTTTTTTTATTTTTTTTTTTATTTTTTTTTTTATTTTTTTATTTTTTTTTGTGTCTGTCATCACGTTTTAGGACAGTAAAAGTGCTTGGATTTTCTTCATCAGTAGCTTTTCTGATAGGAAAGTGAATCTAGTTGGTACTTTGGGGGGTCAAAAGTATAAATTTCCCAGTAGTTTTCACAAGCGCCGGGAAAAACAACATAAAAATTAAGGAAAAACGGGAATTTTTACGCAAAATTGGTTTTCCAAAAAATCGATTTTGGTTTTTGGTGTAACTCTGAAACAAATGAACGTATATACATGAAATTTTCACTGGTTGTTTATATTTGCATTTTCTATACACGATAACATTTTCAAAATATTTTGATTTATTTTGAACTGTTTAGGGACATTTTCATTTTCCATTTTTTTTTAGTTTTTTTTCTAAAAATATCAATAAAATTTTATTTGTTGGTTGCGAAAGCTTGAAAATTTAATAGAAGGCTCCTAATATATTGCTTCAAAGGCAGATGAAAAATATTAAAAATCCTTAGTCACAATTTTTTTTTATAAGCATTTAAAGTTCAAAAATTGACAAAATATGGGAAAATCACGAAAATTAGCAAATTATTTTGAGTTAAGAATTCGTAAAAATTTTTCTTTTTAAATCTAAGATTTGAAAATTAAACACAAGATTCCTTATAAGTTTGTCTACCTTTATCAAAAGAAAAATGTTTATAAGAAAGTCAAATTAAATTTTTATGAGCGTTTGAAATTCAAATTTTTACAACATTGAATATTCACTCGATTTCCCATGTAGCGATTTCCTTATTTTGTTGTAATTCAAAAACAAATAACTGTAGATACATGAAAATTTCACTGAATGTTTAAATTAGCATTTTCTATACACCATACAATTTTGAAAATATTTTGACTCTTTTTGAGCTGTTTATGGACATTTACAGCTTTCAATTTTTTTAGTTTTTTTTTCTATAAATATCAATAAAGTTTTATCTGTTGGGCCAAAAAGTGTAAAAATTTAATACAAGGCTCCTGATATATTGTTATAATATCAGTTGAAAAATATTAAAAATACATAGGCACAGTTTTTTTTTATAAGCATTTAAAGATCAAATTTTGACAAAATTTATCAAAATCTCGAAAATTATCAATCATTGTAATTAATAAATTATAAAATGTTCAGTTTTTATAGCTAAGGATTGCAAATTCAACACAAAGGTTCTCGTAAATAGTTCATACTGTAACCAAAAAATCTAAAAAATATATGAACACAGTTATTTTTTACAGACATTTTAAATTCAAATTTGGACGAAATTACATATTAAAAAACCTAGAATAACTATTTTAGTTATTTTGTTGTGATTGAATAATATTATTCGTGGATACTTGAAACTTCTAAAGTGTACTATTATATATCTATGATAGTATCACGGTTTTTGTTGATGTATAACGCGTTATAAGTACCTAATGGATATTTTGATATGATTAATTTGGAATTTATTATAGGTACCCATTATAGGTCAATTTTTTGTTTAATACCATAGATATGTATATAATATGTCTTATACATAGACTGACATACCGTCTGCGCTCAGAATCGTTTTTCTTATACAATGATATTATATCGTTGAATTCAAATTTAATATCATCCATTATACAGTGACCCACTTGTAACCTACTGTACAGCAGAGCGACACCCACTTGCCCACCTTTTTAATAAATAAATGTAAATTTAATCAATTATGTTTGAAAAAATGTCCCCCCCCCCCCATCACGAAAATAGTAGTCAAAATCTCTACTTTTTACATAACTATATTGCCAATATTGTTTTTAGTTTTATTTCCTCCCTTATTGAATTATATCATCAGCCCTCTAATTACACCACATTACCACAGTACATACTGATAATTAATCTCTTGCCAAATATCATTGTTCAGACTTAATAACCAGCCGAGTATAACATTATAATCTCACTTATAATGCGATAATAATAATATTATTATCTTTCTCGGTTTCTATGCTATTTATCATTTATGTCTTAAGTCCAATGTATATTATAATTTTATAGTCATCAACATTTTTTTAAACTATATATACCGTATTTTGTTTTATCGTTCTTATCATTTTAATTTTCGGGGGTGAAATGAGCCCCGATGATGAAATCGCAATAATCAAAAAAAGTTTGTACGGAATCGCGACATAACACAATACACCTTGTTCGCCGTTTTCCGAGGGGGATGCGATAATTTTCTTTTCCTCGCAATAATTTGCACCACAACTCTCGCCAATTTCCCGCGAACATATAATAATTAACGCCGTCGGGTCTTAAGTAGTGGAAAGGTATATAATATAATATTATATATTACATATAGGTATAAACCGCCCGAGTGGATGGATCATGGATTTACGAAATTTCCGGCCGCTTGCGTCCGTCGGCTAATCATAACTCCTGACGTCGCCGTCGACCCGCCTTTCCGGCGTAATCCGTCATCAATTTTCTTCGTCTGTAATTTGTCGACACCCTCTTTTCAGTGGCGGCGGAACTCGTTAGAACAATGTGGTTTTCATTCGATTTTTTTTTCATTTTTTACCGAATATTCGCGCCGTTTATGTTTAATACCTACCGTCTTTACGTGCCTCCGCGTCCGCCTTACGAACAATATAATATTATTATTACCCGTGTAAGCGTCCGCGGGGAGGTGAATTTTTTATTTCGTCGTTTTCGTCTGGTCTCGCACTGTGGCCGGCTCACCCCCTATTTACCTCCTCCCTTTCACCGGTAGTTGGCTCCGGTATGTTACGCTCAATACTGGGGGGGGGATAACCGCTCCGGTAACTATAGGTACATGTACAGCGGAGGTAATTCCAACTAATTAACCGAAATCCGTTCGAACGCGATTTCTCTCCGAAAATCTGATGGTTTTGTTCTCCCCAGTCTCGAGGCCCCGGCCGTGAGCATTGGACCACACCAAATCAGACACTGTAAGACGTATATTGCTACAATATGGTGCCCCCTCCCCGACGAGGCCTCGGACTTTTTGCGGCTAACCGAATTACTGTATGAGCAGCATTTATGCTATATATATTATATATATTGTATATTATTGTTTATACCTACGAACCTTTGAGGTCCGCCATCGCCTTAATATGTGCATATTTGATATACTTGACAGTAATATACTATAGTGTAACACAGAGCGGGGCTGTGTAATGAGTTGTGATTTTAAAATAACTATATGGCCCGTATAATTCGGTCGTTTCACTGACTTGAAATACATTTGGTATACACTTAATATATTAAATTACGGCCTACGGGAAAAGTGAGCTATCGGGCAATGGAAACTTTAAGCAATACAATCGTTTTAAGATTTATTCAATAAATATATCGTTTATGGAATTATGGCCAAAGAGCTTATTCGGATTATTATAATTTTTTTTATTTAAAAAATCGAAGATATGTATAAAATACATGAGCAAAATGTAATTATTATTAGTAGGTCTCTAAAATCAAAGTCCACCCGGTGGCTCATCACTGTTTATAATATAACGGTTAAAATGTATCTTCGATTTTTTAAATAAAAAAAATTATAATAACCCGAATAATCTCCTGAAAAAACAATTATTCTTGAAGGAATTGTATAAGCTCTAATACACCGCCTATTATTTTCTAGGTGGTAAATATATTTCGAAGAATTCAATCATTCAAATTAAACAGTTTTCATATAAATATAATATACATTTTAACTGTTTTTTTTTTCAAATTTTTACTTAAACATACTATTCAATTCTAAAAGTTGAGTACCCGATAATTGTATGAAATTACCCTTACGTTTTATAAAAAAAAGGTCAAAATTACCCTGACGGCTGTATTCTCCCCTACATTATCCATAACATACGCAAATATCGGTGACAACTCGTACCTTAAGTCTCTAAAACGGCCGTGTACTTCGCCACTATACAATGCGCCGCATAATATAATGTAATGTATATAATATGAAGGTAGCAGCTGAAGCTGTTTATTGCAAATACTTGTTACATATAAATCGGTGCCCGAGGGTGGCAAACGAGTATAATATAAGAGTTTTTCGAGCCGATAAGTGCAATGCGCGAGTGCCAGAGTCCCGAGAAAAATAAAAACCTCTCTGGAAAATATTAATATTATAGATTGCATGATTTCGTTACATACAACTCACGTCTGTAAGTAGGTCGTCGAACGCGTAAAGTAGACGCTACAACTGTGTAACGTGGTGTTGTTTTATACGCATCATAATAATATAATGTCGGAAGGAGGAAAGGCAATACTATATTGGGAGACCTGCAGATTTACGAATAAAAAGATGATATTTAAGGTTCGAACGTTTCGCAGGGTGCGCAGGAGAGCATATATATATATATATATATATATATATCTGAAAAGTCAACAAAATAATATTATATGTTTTCCTGTTATTCGCTGGCCGGTTGTCGATGGTTAATCGTCTTATATAAATGAAAAGCCCGATTATATTATTATAATATTATGCTCAAAAAATATTGGTGTGCGTGTGCCGTACAGTAGAAGTGCAGTGTATGAGAGATGTTACCATGCGAGCAACCGGGAACAAAAGCAATTATGGAAAGGGCCCTGAGAAATTTGTCATTTTCTTGAAGGATACATATCCGTATCGTTCTGTGAACTCACTCATGTATATATATATATATATATATATATGTAATATGTGCGAGAAACATATCGCGTCGTGTATTTATTATAGACGGTTTGGTGCGGGAGAAAGTTTCGGAAAACCGTGTCGGCGCCGGAGGAAAGGAGAGAAAAAACCGACGAGTGGCGGCCGCGGCAGCTGTCAGTTATATTTATATTGTATTGTATACGCGTACTCCAACCTATATATATATATATATATATGTGTGTACACTGTGTTCTAATGAAGTTTTGAAAAATATTATTAAAAAAAAAAACATTCGGAGCGCCCATATTGTTTTTAAGCCATAAAATAATATCATGCGCAGAAAGTTTTTTCGCCCTTCCGAGATGCCCGCTGCAACCGCTATAGACCGCGATGTTGGTATATACCGCGATGCAGATCTGCTGCACCGGGTCAACTGGGCAAACGGTTTTAATACTAATAAATTACTATCGTACCTTTATGTTGTATTTCGCCTGACATCCTCGTATCATTATTATATCGTAAGTCGTATATATTTTTCAAATATTGTTGAGCTACCGAGCACGTTCAGAAAATTCAGGTCTATTATGCCAGGATAACTATTATTATTATTTCGACGAATGCAGAGGTTTTGTTAATTCTTCGTACTAACCTAACCTATCTGATAAACGGTTATTATGACAGAAAATGTATAACAGTTATATTATCATAAATATTGTTAACGACAAGCTAACCGTACTTTTCTATTTGCTCGGGTTACTGTTCCTTAAAGATGTTGGAATTTGGATTTTTCTACGAAGGTGGAGAGGATGAATGTTTGCCAACCTCCATCATCCTAGAAGAATTATCTTGGATGCCTTTCTAGCTAAAATCATGTTTCAATATATCTGATTTATCTAAATGACAGATTTTAATTTGATATTTTTGAATATTTGTACGACCATGTACCTACCAGCCATAGGTAACTATAACTTTTTAACCATTTTCCATTTGAGAAATTAATGACTTTTAAATTAATCCTTTTCCATTTAAGATTTATGTCGTAATTATTTACAATATTCAACATTCGTGCTCATTTTATAATCGTTTAAACGGTAGGCGTTAGCACAAACTAAAGTTTTTGACAACTTTTAGAGGAATATTGTGAAAAACAATTTAAGGCGATTTTGAGTTTATAAAATATGCTTTTAGGAGCATTTTCGACTTTTTGAGCGCAGACATCCTTGCCCTAATTTTCAACACAGCGCATAAACGAGTTAATAAGTAAAACTTGACATTTTTTATATTTAATTGTATTAATTCGCATCGATATTAACATAGCAAATACCGATTGACTTCCATCAAATATTGGTTACGTTCATTTATAAATAATTAAATATTTAATAAATATTATAAAATAACTATTTATGATACAATATAATGGGAAGGTAAACATTTAATTCTTAATATAAATATGTACCTACTTGTTGGTGTTGCCATTCTGCAGGCTAACCGTTCAATAAAAATAACTTATTTTTCATTGGTGGCTTTATATTTTCCAAATTTAGTTTTCTATATATTGTAAGTGTCATAACAAATGCGTACCTATTGACAATGATATTTATTATTTCAAACCACTAAATTATAATGGCAGTTCATAATATATTATTTAAAAAAAGGTACTTGACTAATGTTGTTAAGTTCATTGTTTATATACATAATTGCAGAGTTAAAAAAAAATAGTGAACTATTGACCTCTGTAAACGTTTTATTTACAATAATTTGGTTCTATTGGCTTAATTGAACTCGGTTAAAAAATATCATTGTCTTGTAGCCCTGTCTTGCTAATTTTACTACGAGATATCACTCGGTGTCCTGCTAACATTATAACCGTGTATACCCACTGCAGCGTATCTATAGCCCACTCATCGTAGTCGCGTGACAGACTAGCGATAATACACATTGGACTTAAATCATAATATAGGCTTTGCAAGTACGCTGAGCATATTAATATATTGGTACAAAATACGTCTATACACAGCCCAAGTCGGAAGTACTCGTTTAATAATATACACTAATATTAATTGTGTGTGTGGTGTGCATCTGTCGGAATCAGCATAGTAATAATAATAATAATGTATCCGACTGTGGACGTCAAACAACAATAATACTCTCTCAAACACCGTCTCCCTGACCTGAACACCATTAGCTTTTCAAAACTACAAACGGTTATACGACGAGGGTAAGCTGCACCGGTCACTACGATAATAATAATACATTATCGGAGTCTGTGTGCGACTATAATATACCTATGGCTACTTTGAACAGTTCAAACTGCGACGGTGTGCATTATCTATGATTAGTGCTTGTATTATTTGAACGGCGTGTTAGGTACTATACAAACACCATGGCTGGTACTGCGTAGGTACCCTCTGCTACCGCGACCACAACTCTACTACCATACTCGTCCCCTAATACCAGCTATTATTACACTACTAAACCGGTACCTGCACCACTATTATAGCCACTGGCCACTGCTACTCGGCGCCAGAGTTCAGACGGCCGGTGCATGCGTAATACAATTATTTAATAATAATATTCACTAAATATTTGATAAATAATATGACGTAAAATACGCGAAACGGCAAAACTCACTAAAAAATTTCTTCATTATTTTACGCACTCGCGGCCACCACTATACGTATATAATATGAGTAATATGACGAAGATAATACTTATACATAATTTGAAAAACCGAATTTTAATTATTGAAACAAATTAAAATTTAATACGTAGGTATATCGTATACGAAACACTACTTTGAATTTAATTTACATTTTTCTAATTTAATTACATTTTTATACTCGAAATAAACCAACCATTTTTAACTCGGTTGTAAAAACATGAAATTAAATTTCATAAAAGTGCTTCGCGAGATCTATTACACTATGACACTGCGACCTATTCTATCGACTCTAAATATTTTTTTCTAATTGCAATCGAGCAATAACTTATGACTAACCTTAAAATCGTGCCAAGACTTTAGGCATTTAAGGTTGAACATTTATAGAAATAAGAGAACCCTCCTCAAAGGCTTGAACAATACAAATATATGATTAATTTATACCGGTATTAAAATAATAATAACATATCTATAATATTATGATGTACACATTTGGCAAATCATCGAAAATAAAATATATCATGGCCTATACCAATCCTATACTTTGCACGTTATGATTTTAAAAAAAACGTACTTAGATGTAAATCCTGCAACCGAATACTAACGTCGTCCCTGATAACTAAGTCGAATTTTAATATTGTCCTTTAATCATATTATGCGCTCGCTAACGTCGTGAGTTTGAGACGTCTCCGAGTGCAGAGAAATACGCAGTAAAAAAAAAAACTGCATTATTTTTACTGCAATACTGCGTTGCAGCAATATAATTCGTTTCACTATTATATACTCGTAGGTTTTTATAGTTAATTTTTATTCAGTTCGTTTTGCAGGTTTCCTGTAATTAGTTCGCAGCACAATAATAATTATTATTATTATTACTATCGTATTCACCGTACAGGCATTCATCTGTATCCTGTTCACTACGGGTGGTTCAAGTGTTTATTTAACTTCCATTCAAATATATATATGTGAATACACGACCGAAATAATTCGCGTCGAACACTCGGCTCTAACGATTTTTTAATAACAGACGCGTTAGTGTCGGCGTATTTGGCAAACAATACCGTCAGATGCAGCGCCGCAGTATTTTTTCGAGTGCCG
This sequence comes from Macrosiphum euphorbiae, assembly GCA_949089665.1. Lineage (NCBI taxonomy): Eukaryota > Metazoa > Arthropoda > Insecta > Hemiptera > Aphididae > Macrosiphum > Macrosiphum euphorbiae. The sequence goes on along the minus strand of CARXXK010000002.1, from coordinate 6,455,009 downwards.
GCCAGTCGTCCTATTTTGCACACACACACATTATTATAAATCGTCTGATAAGAAGCCAAACTCGCACGTCCTGCAATTTTTATCGAAGTCGTTTTACGAGTCCATCGGTGGGCTTTATAATTATTTCAAATGTTATAAGCAAAAAATATATCATTCAAGTCTGTAACCGCTATTTTTCTATACCATTTGAAATAAATAAGATTTCGAATTCAATGAATAAATCGGAAAACGTAAAACTGCTCTTACAGGTGCGTACAATTTGATGTGTGTGGACGGAAAATACTTTAAGCATCTATTATATATATATATATATTATAGCCGTCGATAAAGTGTTATAAAAAAATATAATAAATTACACATAAAATACGATACTCGAGTTCTTTGGATTTGTTTGGGGATAACTACGTCACCCAAACGCACAAAGTAAGCCGCGATATTGCCTCGCGGGACACTCGAGAGGTGGAAAAAAATAACAGCAAATCGTGAAATACTTGCTTTGGTTACTTACGAGTACCCTCTGACGAGTTGAGCACACATCGCCTATATATTCATGAATATTCATGAATATTCATGTATATGTGGTACTCGTCGGTTGACTTTAAACGGTAAACGGTTTTTTTTTCATCCCCCGTGAGGTTGACCCACTTGAGTATAGGTATCTTTTCCTTTACTTTTTCACACGATTAAACCTATATGCACAAGGGGTGGTCAAACTCTTTTCCGGGATAAAAATTTACCGAGAGTATAATATTTTTCCTCCGCAGAGATCGTGGATTCGTGTATAATTAGTATAAAATAATAAACGCATTCAATCGTTAGAATAAGGGTGCCTCCCATACTCCAATAAAGCAAAACGTATTGCTGAGAAGCTACTCGTTCGAATTTTGAATTAGGTAAATAAAAATTTTTAAATGACGTCCTATAATTAAGATATTATAATTTACAGTATAAAAAGGGGTTTCTCGTTTTTCGAAAAACAGACGTTACTGCAGCGTATACCACCATCACAGAACACTGCAGCAGATTCTCAATAGTACAAACGTATCTTATGAAATTTAAATTGTGGTCTTAATAAGACGTATGGTGCGAGTATATTTAAAAATTCCGAAAATTCCAAAAATCAAAATCTGAATAAATTCCAATAATTAAAGCGGAAAACGAGGGTGAGCACGCTTGGTGAATCACCCTGTATGCCTCGCCTTACATGGTACACACGCGAGTTGTAGGTATACACAATCTTAAATAGTGTCACATCCGCCTCGTTTACACTTATCCTATCCGAACCACCTTTTGTGTTCGCCGGTCCTTTTCGTCGAGTATTATACTCAAAAGTGTGTGTGTGTGTGTGTGTGTGTGTGTTTGTATGTAAATCACATTTTGTACAAGCAAGTTACATTGCAGGTATACCCATTGCATATACATTCGCATTATAATGCGACGGTAAAGCGATTGACACTTTGCAGAAGTGTGTATAGGGTACATACATAATATTATATTATAATACGCGTATGTCATTACAATGAGAATACCTACGACGTTCTCACTCGATTCCATTATAATAAATAATCGTCGCCCGGGAATGAAATTACATTTATTTTTTGAAGTCAGTCACTATTCTTTAAGATATAAATACCGTATCCTAATTTTTGTTGTACACCGATTCGTGAGAAATTCAAGTAATTTATTATAGTTACTTACCAAACATTGATAGTTTAAAAAAAACAAACTCTTGGTTAATGTGATAACAACGGAATTGGTAGTGTCGTAAATTATATTTGAACGGGTTTTCTTACCTATACGCAATAAGCACAAAAACGTGAGAAAATCATCAAAAAAAAATGGTCTATGCGCATTATAGCTTATAATCTATAAATAATTTCCTTATCGAAACGTGGTACCTATACTCCTCTGAGAGGTACAGTCCGTGGGACACTCCATCTGACCTCTTCCTAAAAACCCCCACTCCTCCCCTCCGAAAAATATCCCTCCCCAGGTCACGGACAAGTGAAAATAAGCAAAACACATCGCGTACTTGAGCTGCGCACTCAATATTATACGCGTTCAGCGCTTTCGTTAGAAATCTAAAAAAAAAAGTTGCGTTTGACTGCGGTTCGGGGCTCGATAATATTATACAATCTCTGCAGATTTGGCAGTCGTGCGCGAGTATCGTATCACAGTGGTATTATAATATTATATATATTTTATAGGTGGGGTACGTTTGCAGGAGTAGAACGTCAGGATAACTTTACTATGCAGCTCTGCAGAAATTGTTTTCATCTTTTTTCCATTTTCCGCATAGAATCGTATAGCATCGTGTTATTATTATTATTATTATTATATTATAACAATATGTGTGCGTCGTATATATACATTTTCATCGCCTCTCCGCTCGCTGTCAGCCGCCATAAGTAGAGGTATATACGCACGCCCTGCACCCTCGTCATTTCGTCCGAACTCAGATATAATAATATCATATTATATCATTCTCGCGTAAGTAAATATATATAATATTCTAATAAGTCTCCGCGCATATAATATTTATACGACTCACAACGAGTTGCAACTGGCGAGCCGAGCTGTATACGATAATACGCGAGTTGGATATAATATTATTGTATTATACGAGAGTAGTGTGTATACGAACAACGCGTTTTTTTGCGGATTTTTTCCGCACCGTTTACTTCCTTTCGTGTATATCATAACCAACGCGTGTAAAAGCACACACTCGTGCATAATAATATAACAATAATAATAATAATAATAATACAATATAAGTATAGGTATATATATATATATATATATATATATATATATATAGGTATATATATATATATATATATATATATATATATATACGGTTTTGAAAATAAAAACTGGTGCACTCGTACACTGTTGAAAATCAATAGGATTCGTCCGCACTGCGCTGGCGTAAAATACTCATGTATATACTTATGAGTGAGTGTGTGTGTGTGTGTGTGTGTGTGTGTGTGTGTGTGAGTGAATGTGTGCACCTTAGGATTCGAGTCCCGACGTGAATTTTTTAAAACGCGTCTTAACTCGCGGGCGGGCTTAACGGCCGACGCGCTCCCGCCCGAGGATCCACGGGATGAAGAAATTGCGCTTTTTTTTATTAGTTTTTTTTTTCATTTTTTTTAAACTCACCGCCAGCTTCTCGAAATGAATATTTCAATAATACAAACAATGCGCCACAGTACAAGCGCTATATATATATATAATATGTTGCACACGTTTGGTCGTTTATATGCGTGTATGTGGGTGAGTGGGTATAGCTATACCTACCCATATTATATGCTCATTCTTCGTACGGCGATTTTAGGTTTATTATTCTTCGTATATGCCTACAACTGGTGTACGGCTCAATTGTATACAATTATATTACAATACATAATATATAGGTACCAGCTAAGTGTCTATACATATCATCAATATTTCGAAAATCCTCCACTTTTTTAAAAAACATTCTTTTCACGTCATAATTCGATATCATTTCAACACGAACTTTAACCTCCCTGAAAAAAAAATATTTTTATCGTTATCATTATTGAAGTTTTGTGATTTTTTTGAAGACATATACATTAATAATTTCAGATTCCGAAATCGAACATTATTCGGAGTATTTAATTCTATAAAAATCAAACTTTGGACAAATAGTTCATTAGTTATCTACAAGTGTATAAGTATAAGTATTTTAAGTTTAGATGAGCGGGATAGAGTGGTACACGCAAAATGTTGTCCACACTCTCATCTTAACTTTAAATACTATTACAACGATAAAAAATATTAACAAAATAAAATCTTTTTTCCCAGAAATGTCGTTTTGATACGACATATAATTATATAAAAAAAAAACTTTTAAAAAAGTTTAAACTTTTCGAAATAATGAGTGTAGACACTTCAATGGATCACCGGCACGTATATAGGTATACAATGTATTACAATGTTATTAAACAAAAACGGTTTTTTTTTATTATTATTTATTGACGAATAAAATACGTTGATCGATTAACTTTCGTGAACCTACTTACCTAAGCCGAAAACTTTTTCAATTTTCGAATTCATATTTGCCAATTTCATTCAACCTTCAATATTGTACTAAAAATACATTCGACTGGAAGAGATTATATAATATATATGTATATATTATATTATATTTGAAGAAGATAACAACAATGGTATTATGTAATATTATATATGTTTATTTTGACCCATGTTTTCAAAAAGTTTCTCAGTCCGTATTATATTATATAATATTTATGCCAAATTGAAAATGACTAAAAATAAGATTGAAATAAATGTATATAATATATAATGCATTTACTACATATGCCAGTCTGTAAAATATTTAATAAAATAATAATGGTTCGGGAAGTTCGAGTTGTACAAAATTCGTGAGCACCGATATTTAATATTAAAGAAACCGATACGAGTGCCACCGAACACACGATTTTATGCACATATTATATTATATTTGGCACGGCGTCGTATGTACACATAAAACACCTTTGGTAATATAATTGTTATACAACAATAATACCTATCAGTACAATAATATGATGTCTGTATACGTTCTGAACATTTGATGAATAACTTAAATAATATTTTTTGAGCTGTACTATATTATGGCTTGAAGTGTTCGAAGATAGTAGGGCATGAAACCGTAAATATTTTTTCCGATTTCGATTTCAGTTTCGGTTATCAGTATTTATTTTTTTCTGATTTTGATTTCAGTTTTGGATATCGGTATTTATTTTTTCTGATTTCGTTTTTGGTTTTGAATACCGGTTTTTATATTTTTCGATTTCGATTTTGATTACCGGTATTGATTTTTTTCGATTTTGGTTTTTAACGGTTTTAACCGGTATTCAAAATCTGTATCAAATATCGGTGTCAAGACCTGGAATATAGTTTGGTAACACACAAGATTATTGCAAGACAAAGTCAATATAAGCGAGAATCTATGTAAGAGCTATACCTAAGCATCTCGTCACCAAGAAGAAATAAAACTGTGTAGGAAATACCAATTCGGTATGGATACAAAAGTTGTACTGCAGATGAACAATATATTTTGTGGATGTGTCATGAATCATGATTCAACATTATAAATTTGTTTTCGTCCAATAATTTATATTATTATTTCAACTACACCGACAACAATAAAAAAAACACAAACATTTTACATCTCACATGATTTTAACAAGACCAATTTATTCAAATACGTCTTAAAAAACGTAGGTATAGTCTGTAACAATTTATTTTCTCCGTAAGGCAGAAGTTTGAAATTTTTATGTAGTTGCCTTAACGTTGGCACAAGTTTTTGGCACGGGGTCTTTATGACAAAGTTTAAAGGCCAACTTCACGCATGTATTATTTAACAATATTAAATGCTCGACACTGCAGTTTTCTAACATAACTAAATGTCAAAAGTTTCATACCCATTTCTAAAATGTATTACAAAGTGTCAGTACTAGACAATTTTCCCTTTTACGGGGTTCTGGAAAAACTTAACCGAATCTAATTCTGATAATAGCGAATGTGTAGAAAAATGTTGATAACCATTCCGAGGCGTATTCGAACAAAGTGCCGGTGCTACGTTATGATAAGTGTATCGATAAACCTGCAACTGCAAGTATATGGCAAAATTAAGGAAATTCGTACCAAAATATTTATGCACACACATTAAGATTGCCAACAAACTATAATGGAATATGAATGGCCAACTACCTATATATATAACCCGTATACAGTCAAACGTGTGGTTAACTCGAACTTCTTCAACTCGAAATCGTCGGTAGGTACCTCGAACTTCTTCCCCGGTCCCTAGAATTTCCTATATGGTTAGATTATCCTTGGATAACTAGAATTCTTGAATAACTCGAACTTTCTGGTCGGCCCATCCCACTTCGAGTCGACCACGTTCGGCTGTATTATAATATACCACACACGCGATCGGTGCAGTGTATACGTCTGTGTATAGGAATCGATTGAGCATAGTAGTACAACTGCAGACCGGTATATGACTTCGGTTATTGCAGCTGCTGCAGAAGACAACTGCAGTCGCCTAGCTAGTACAAAAGCACATTATATATATATATATATATATATTATTATTATTGCTTTACCGTTGCTCTGCAGCGCGTTTCGCAATAATATATCATATTGTCCGCGTCTAACGTTATAGGTGTGTGTATATATAGTATACACTTATCATATATCATACGGTACGAGCGCCGAAGTTAAACGGCGAGACACGCGCGATTCGAGTCGGCTCCGTGAGCCGTCGTATTATTATATACGATACATTATGTGTGTGTATATATATATGATGTACAATGTATATATATATTATATACATATATTAATATATTATGTAGACGATCGCGTCGGAGAAGAGTATTCTATACTGACACGACTATATGATACAAAGTATATTGCTCGCGCATATGCACGTTATACACCGTATATGATATTATGTATATATAGTTACGAGACGATGATAAATCAACATCGTCGCGTGATGTACGACGCGGACAATGAAAGGCGCCGACGACGACATATTGACACTTTATGCGTCTATAATCTATAGGTATACATATAATATAATAGTATATTGTAATATACATTTTGTGTGGTGCATATTATACTGCGCTGCAGAAGAGCGACGAAAAACGATGTGTACAACGATCGATTTTGGCGAAGAAGGAGAAAAGGATATATATCCTTGGCTTATTTCCTTATGTACGCGTGTCGCGTATACATCCTGCAGGACTCGCCGCCACCCCTGCGCCCTCCGCCGACTTCATCACGTCATCGCCGGCTCCCTTGAGGAGGGATGGGCTACTCCTCATCCACCCTCTCCCCCACCCGGCACCTCGAACAAAGCTGTCTACACACGCACGTATGTAATTTTGAACTCGAATTCGGTGGCATCGTCGCTTGGTCGGCGGTGGTTAAGGCCGATCAATTCGCCACGACAATCCTCCGCTAATAATACGGAGATTAAGTGTTTGCCACCACGCCCGTGCGGTTATTACAGTTTTTCGCTCTTGTAATATCCCCGAAAGTCGTATGTCAGAAATATCAAATTTGACAGCGGGCTGTTTAAAGTTTTTCATTTTTTTTTTTTTAAACATTATAAATCGTGTTTGACATTTTTTTTCTCGTTATCCGAACTGATTTGTTTATAAAACAACTTCTGAACTGTCGATACACGTGATATTATAATACATCATTATTATATATTAATCATATTGTTATACGAATAACGTTACGATATCACATCGTAACCCATCACGCTCGTGTACGCACTTTGCTGAGGTTCTGGTGCGTATATAATCATCGCACGGCATAACAATTTATCAAATTCAAAACGGCGTAGGTAGACCTATGAGGCAAAACGGTTGAGATATTTTGCGTCTAGATTACTGGTAGTTTTTTTTTTCGTTTATTTATTTTTTGTTGTTGTTGTTGTTGTTGCCCCGCATATAGAACTCGCAACTCAGCCGGTTTGTCCGTCCGTCGCTCGCACGCTTTAAAAACTACTTCGTAGCGCGGAAACTTTCGAATACGAACGGACCACCGGCATAGTTGCCGAAGTAAAAAGTTTAGGAAAATAAAAAATGTGTACACAGTGTAGTACACGACGAGGCTTAAAAAATAAACAATAAAAATTAGTGATGCCTACCTATACCTATACAATTTATTACATTATAATAGGATATGAATGGCTATGAATCGAATATTAACAATATTTATCTAGATATAATATAGGTAATATGTAATATAAAGTTGTTTCCAGATCCGTTTAGTTTGTACGCTTATATAGACTTTACCACTTGATGCAATTGGCCAACAGAATTGAGTCACATCCTCCCCCAGAGCAAAAACACGCATTTAGATAATCGTCGATACTTCCTTTTGGCCTTTTTTTTAATACAGCTCATAAATTAACAAAAACACAGTACGGTCTTATCTTATTTTGTCAGTTGTTAAAATATAATATATACCGGGCCAGTATTAAGATTGCCAAATTGGGTACCATATGGATGTCGATGTGTCATATGATAATAATATAATAATAATAATAATAATGATAATATTGTATTTTGCTCTTCCAGTTAAGTTCAACCCAATTTTTGCAGTGTAAAATATTATTATACTCATTACCACCTGGTTACATATTAATTTTTTGTTGAAACATATTATATTATAATGACTGCTATAAACGTAACCGCCGTGAAAATAATAAAACGAAACTCGTTTTGCAAATCCCCTGCAGCAATTTATAATATTATGTATTATTAAAAAAGCAATGCCTACATTGATGCAGTGATATTATTATGAAATATACGTCGTCCATGATTAAAAAGCAGCTTTGTCCACATACGCATCGTACGCACATTTATTATATTATATATTATAACAAGACGTTATCATCTCGGAAGTGAATGTCGAAAACCGAGTTTATTCAAACTGCAAATTCGAATAAATGTTTTATTCGGTGTAAACCATAATATTATATACAGTACAAGTTGAATAACACTTTTAATTTCAATTTTTGTACGATCCTATTTAACAAATTGCGCGCCCACAATAAATGTGAAATGTACACCGTGTGTGTGTGTGTGTGTGAGGAAAAAAACAGTGTATTAAAATCGTGATTTATTTCATTAAAACGTCTAAACTTATTTCATCCGAACCTAAAATGTCAGCCATTTTTTATGTTATATACATATATAGATACATTATATATATAACGACACAACTGAGCATTTTTTGCGATAGGTGTGACGTCGAAAGTTTTACCCTAATGATCGGAATATATATTTTTTTCCATCGTCGCGTACGATTTATCATCCGAAGAAACGGATGTTTTTAGACCTTTTTATTCAACGCCTACCTATAGTAGTACTCGTGTACAATACCTATATATATATATACAAGGAGTTGCAAAGTTTTTTTTTTGAGGGGGTGTCCTGTTGAGAGTTTTTAAGCCAATTTCCCCTATTGTATAGTAGTTGTCTGTGTCTTTTATCTTGTACCGCCGCTTTTCTTTATCACTATACTTGATAGGAAAAAAATATGAAAAAAAGGTCAATCATTAAGAATACATTTTTTTTTTATCAACCCATGTATAGTTTAACGAGCTTTTTTTTCTACACTTAACGCGTATACTTACCTGACATTATAAATTTTCCGTTTGTATGCTACCTATACATAGCCTTCGTAATATTTATGACGATTTTCAGAGGGCGCAATTATACTGCAGTGACCTACTCATCGTACAATCCATAATAATTAACAACACTACATTATCATCACGTAAAAGATTGCATCAGTGGCAATGCCATATAAATACGGTGGCACATCGCGTGCCGAAAGGGTTTTGGGGTCGCTGCTAACATACCCCACAAAAAATAAACCCCCATGCCATGCTGTACATAATAATATGATCGTATTTATATCGATGTTCGAATTTTTATTCGGCGATAATTTAAATCGTGTAATATATATATATATATATATATATATATATATATATATATATATATACGTAATACGTATATCCGGCCAATTACAATGATCCCTAAATAAATCGGTGATTTATCGTTTTAGAACCATTCTGCACACCACCACCCTTGCGCCATATTTTCTAGTCGTACGTGATATAAAGATATATACGTTTTTCGACAATCGATTGCCAAATTATTGTGTTTTGCAGTACCCTCGAGCATACGTCCGCTGATGCCGAAAACGTAAATGGTAAATATAGGTAATACATATATACTTTTTATATTACTATTGTATACAGGGTGATTCGCCAACCATGCTCACAACCTGTTTTCTTTAATAATGCAATGGTTAAAAATCTAATTTTCGGAATTTTTAAATATTCTTAAGCTTATATTAAAAAAAAAAATGTATGATTTGCATCTACATCAATATTCGAACCAATAGTATCCGACTTCTCAAACTTTATGTACTCAGGATTATATTCGATGATACTGACACGAGCTATGGCTACACAAAAAAATTAATATATGTAAATTTAATGTTTGTTTAGTCATATTGTTATTTGGACGATTATTACAAATTTATAACAAATATTGTAAAATGTTTATACGGTTTAATTGTGATATTTTTTTTAAAATCAGTTAAAAACCAATCAATACGTCATATCTTTCCTAGGAATTCGGATATAGGACCTTATATTATAAATACACTTCTCATAAAAGGTACAAAATATCAACTGTTCGATAAAAAAAAAAAATGGTCTTTAAATGTGTTTTTAAATTCCAAAAATCAAATTTTGAATAACTGTAGAATTATTATCAAAAGGAAGAAGGGTGACCGTAAATCGTCCTGTATAATAATAAGTGAGACGATGATGATAATAATAATTATCATTATTACTACTACAGAGGTTCTGCGTGTATCACATAATAATATTATGATATTAAATTATATTCAGCAATGCACTGAAACTTGCGCTCGTATATATACATATTATACTATGCAAACAAGCGAAATGAATTATAAACGGTGCACATTGTACAAATACATGTATAGTCGTATAGATCAATACACGTGTTTTAGCAGCAAACACTTAATATAATATATTGTGTAGTGCAGTGCTTGTGTGAGTGTTCATTCGATTGTGTGTACCTATGTGCGGAATAATTTAAATTCAAATCGTGTTTTAATCCGTTTTCACTTTCGCTCTCCAACGTTTTACCAGTGTGGTGTTGACACTGAGTAGATTGTAGATAGGTACTCTTACTTATAATCATTTAATAGGCATTATAACGTGATACATATATTATCATTAAACAGGGACAGGCGTGTTATTAGGTTTATTATTATAAACTGCAGCCACGAAATCAACTGCACCTCGCGACCGATTCGGAACCGGAACTGAGTGCAATTTATTATTGGTGGCGGTACTACGGAAATCTGAACAAAACGCGACCGGAACAGACGAACAACGATCGTTTTTGTCCCCTCGGAGAGTTGGGGGATTTTAAGACGGACGTCTGAAACTATAATATAATAAATTATAAAGTCACGAATGGAACCAAAAAAAAATGCCGTATCTTCCGGTTTATCATCATCGTTCTTGCAGTATCAAGTGATAATAAATTGATAGATTTTAGATTGTTGATCAATTGTATTGAATCATAATATAATATGTTATATTTTTAACAAATTGGTTGCCTACAATATTGTTATGACGTGTATACGAGTGTCTAGTACTAGGTAGTTGTAACACTCGGCTGACTACCACTATACCATGTTGGCAGTTTTTTTTTTCGGCACATCAATATTATATTGTGGTACTAGCTATTATTGATGGCAATATTATTATGCAGATATTAAAATAATTCTTATAAAATGTCGTAAGTAAACGATTATGATTACGTTGTCTTTTTTTTAAACCATTGTAGATAATTATTGTTCGTCTTTATTGCTTTCGCACTCAAACTTCCACGAGATGGCAATAATAATTACTGTCATCCCGTGGCATCGAATACTGTATAGCTATAATAATACTGTGGCATCATCGTATTAATATACGTCATACCTCGCTATACAATGTGATGCTTGTAGTATCAATTGACAGTCGGTAAATTTGTTAACAATTAGAAATAGGTACCTATACCTTCTGCGTACAAATCAAATTTGTAACCAGAAATAATAATAATAATTATTATTATTACACTATGAGTATTACAAGTTTAAAATTGATACGAGTGTTGCCTTTATATTAACAACTTACAAGTGTACACTATATACTTTATCGAAAAAGTCCACCGAGAATCTGGCCAATTGCGTTAAGCGATAAAATTATAATCACCCTGTATACAGTTGACAATACACAACAATATACGAATACTACAAAATGCACACTGCAGTGATAACAATAATAATAATATAATAATAACAGTTTGACAACGGTCGTAGTCGGCCACTTGTAATTTTTTCAACGCGTCTTGCGAAGTATTAAACACTATACGCGGTCCGTTTGTTGCCCGTAAGCGCCAAACAAACACGACCCCCCGACCACAATATAATAATATGATATCCACACTATTTATATTGTGTGTGTGTGTGTGGCTTATAACATAGTGTAATGTAAATAAATGTGTCCCGGAGAAAAGAGAGTGCGTTTCCTCGTCATATTATATTATTATTACACGGTTGTTTGCGCGGTATAAGTTGTACCGACAACGGCGGCGGCGGCTTCGGCTTTTATATTATACGCTGCGAATAATATTATATCATATTGTAGTCGTTTCATCGCCGTAATAAAAACAAACGGTCGGCGCGCGCAGCTATTTTATATCGCAGATATTGGCTTTTCGAGGGCGCCGGTCCGGCGAATATCTATTATAATAGTACCTATCCCTATAGTAACATTTTTTAATGATAATATTATAATATTATTATAGTAATGTCATACTAATATTTTTAAACAAAAAATTGCTACCTTTTATATATATAATATACAGTGTGTAAATGTACATAATATATAATATTTATTATAATATATTATACACATTATACACACGCAAACATTTTTTATATGATATACCATTATTGTTATTATTAGGTATTATCATATGTTGGAGGTGGTGGCAAAAGACTGGAAACGAGACCAGCGATATTTCGACCTGACTAAACGCTTATTCCGTTGAAATTTCGAGAAAAAATTAATATTTATAATATAGATAAAGACACCTCCCGCTGAATAGTCGCTCATAATACATACAATAATCGGGACGGCAGCGCATTGTCCGAAATGTAAAGATTTATGGTTGGACAAAGCGTAGCGGTCCGCGTTTTCTAACTATAATTTGTTTGTACCACTGCAGGATCCTACTTCTCTACTTTTCTAAAAAATTGTAAATTTTATTTAACTCTAGATTGCTATGATTTTTTTTAAATGTTGATGGTATTGGGTGTTTTTTTTTTCGTTACTCATTTGACTATTGGCACAATATTATAATAATAATAATAAACACTATGAATTATGTTTCCAATTTAATAAATATATCTGGCTCTGCGACAGCAATAATCGTATTTTATAACCGTAAGTGGACAAATCGCGTGCAACATATCATAACGTATACCTCTGGAACAGATTTCCACTTACGGCTGAGTAAACTAAATTGCGATTAAATATTTACTGATAATATTGACATATTATAAGCATAATATTATCAATTATGTACCTATACCTATTATAATATTATGTTATACGGCTGATGCAACATAAATATACTTACGTCATATTATTATTATATTGTACCTAATAACTAAAAACTTGGAAGTATCCAATATAATATATCTACTTGTTTAGTTTCATTTGTTTTTCGGTTCCACATGCATGCTCACCTCTCCCCCCCACCACTGAGCAAAAGGTCACGCACATATATAGCCGCCTAATCCAGACAAGGCCGCGGCGCCTCCATTTCACCCCCATTTGCACCGGTGCACACGCAAAACGACAACGACCTTACGGGTGTGCACTAAAATATGTCAAAATACTCTATTATTATATAGATGAACATCAATAGCCTTAAGAACACATAAGCCCTTCTAATAATATATAATACCTGTCCAGCTGAAATGTATACCTGCACAGGTGTACGACACGTTATTATATTACCATTATTCGTTAACGCGATGCTGCTAGTTCGAAAAGTCTAAATCAAGTTAATCTCAACTATTTTACTCGACCATTTTGAATTTAGTTGTTACCTATAAGGCTATAAATTTAACATTTTTTACTTAAATTTTTTTTATTGCTATTGACATAATATTATAATAAATAACGAATAATTACTTTCTATAATTAAATGATTATTGATTATTATCACAATAGAAAATTAAAAATGTGATTCTTAAATTTACTTTTTATTTCCATTAACCGGACTTGTTTAATTAAAATTTATATTATTTTAAAATAATTAAATTTTAATACAATTTAAGAATTTATTTTAAACTATCTATTTATTGGCTACCTATTTATTATTTATTAATTGTTTGTATAACTCTGAACTTATACAACCAAGTTCTATTAACTTTAAACGTGTTTTAATATGTTCTAACAAATTCACCACTCAGATAATAAGTATCATCAACTTACCCTGCCTTTTAATAATGGGTACAACAATTAAGAACTCTATCACTGATGAATATAATATTATTATCCTGATCGAAAACCGCATTCGTCATTAATATGAAACTGAAATAAAATGTCGATGTTGAAGCCTTGAGGACAATAATATTATAATTTAAAACACTAAACTCGGATTCAAAATTGTTACCGGTGAAACTTTTATAGTAATATATTATACTTAAAAAAAATGAGCACTTTATAGAATCTTATAAGTACGTCGTTATGTCGGTGTTCAGTTCTACCTATAACTATAGGCAATGGAAGTGACTCAAAATTAATTTTTCGACTCCGGTTATGGTTAGATATTTAAGAAAAACAAAAATGTTGGTTCAAGATTTTCAAAATTAAGTAGGTTATAGGCAGTAGCAAATAAGTACCTAGCTCTGTCTCGGTTGATTCCGATTTCCAATATTCACCGTCTCTGATTATACGCATGACTCTGACAAAAATAAAGAAATGGAAAAACGAAACGATTATTGTCATTGATGTGGAATTAATACAATCAAAATATCGGTTCCGGTTTCTAATATATTTGAACAAAAGTTCCGCTGAATTTCTGACTACAGAACCGAGTCTTTTCGATGTACGGTTCCAGTCCCTGTAGTGACCATAACCGCGGTTAATACACTGTGGCTGTCGTCATTTCAGTTTTTCGACCAAAAGCAATCGGCAGGCGTCATACTAATAATGAGCAGCCCGCGAGGCCGTTGTAATACTATTATAGGTAACATCCGCTCTTCTCATCACACGCGACTCGTAATAACAATAATAATATTTTGTTTCTCTCCAAACTCGAGTCGTTTGGTGGGCGGAGAGTGTATGTAACGTGGCGTAGGTACCTATTTAATATCAATATTACTCCCGGACGAGAACAATAATATTATAAATTCTATTACAAGACCGAATTTCGACATAGCTTGCGCATCTATGCAAGTATTCCATACATAATGGGTATTACAATACTTATAATAATAATATAACTACCTACGCGTTCCGGCCCGCGCTGTCTCTGGTTCGTTTAGGTCTAAATTATCATTACTATTATTACTATGTCACTGCAGTACTATTATAGTAGTACGCTCATCTTAAGTCGTCGTCGTCGATCGCTAATATAAACAGACGTTTACGGTTGATATAATTATTATTTAAACGACGGTACTATTACAATTGTGTGTGTGTGTGTGGTATATAATACAATGCGGGCCAATGATCTTGCACTAGAAAATAATAATAACAATATTATTATGCAGGCAAGCTGATGTATATTATTAACAATTTATAATAATATTATTAGGACGATGATACTATACAGTATGCGTAACGCATACTATCCTTTACATTATGCGTAATGCGCACGGTATACATATGGCGGTGTGCAGCTGCAGATCTGCTCTCTGAAAAACATGATATTTCCTGGATGACGATTGATAGTCTCTCGATGGTAATTTTATCGAACATTGTTGCCGTAAAATATTAAAACCACATCTCGCGTGTTTGAAAGGCGAGTGAAATACGTGTAGTTGTACACCCACCTAGATTCGTCGAGGCCTCTCGGAGGCGGCGGCAGCTGCGGGCCTGTAGCGGGAGCTCGCCCGCGAGTTTAAAAATACTCGGCGAAACGCTAATGTGCGGTGCGTGGCAGCGGGCAGACTCGACAACTTAAATAAATCCCAAGCTTGTGGTGCCAACGCTTCCAAACGAGGTCTGCGTGCAAAATGTGTGGCTGCTGCTGTATCTCCCGTTATGGCCCATAATAGACGTGTGCCGACGGCTCCAGGGAAATATAAAAAAAATATATGCGCGCGTGGAAAATTATTATCGAGGCCCTAAAAATAAATATTCTCGCAGAGTCGTTATAACATAATAATATATATGTTATATAGGTTAGCAGGGAGGGGTACCCGAATCGCTCTCCGATCCTTTGATAATAATAATGTGTACTATAATATTATAATATAATATTGTTTTTTATAAGATTCGAATCGAAACATAGGTTCGCGCTATATATAAAATGAAGACTGTATTTAATTTTGTGTAATAGTTGTGGCCCGCGTCGTTGTACAATAATAATAATAATATCAATGATAATGAAATCGAATTAATTTATATTTTTCGGTAGACCGAACGCGTTTTTGAAATCACTGTCCTACTCCAGCTCGTCCCCAACAACCTTTTGCGGCATGTCAAAAGGGTCGGCCAACACTCTGTGTTGTACCTACCTACCGGTAAAACCCGATTGAGCACATTATTATTTATTATACTATATTTTTAACAACACGATTGGGCATGGAATATTAATTCACGCGACGTTGCCACAGTCCAACGAAATTTTGAACAGAAACTCAGACTAGAATATTAATTTAATCTAACACAATTCCATATAATTACAAACAGCTAAATAGAATAATTAAAATATATAAGAGCTTACAACCGATATTCAAATGGTAAAAATACCGAATCTTTAATAATATTATCAAACAAAATGTATAGGTACCAAGGTATAACAATTAACAATATTGTAATGCATAATATGACCATGAAATCGCGATAATTTTTTTAACTCATACCATACTAATAATTGTAAGTTGGCGTATTATTTCAATATTTATTTAAATTAATATTTGCGGTAGTATAAAACGGCTCATAATATCGTCTAACGCGGCAAATGGCAACACTACACAATTTTTTATCGTGAAGGTTTTATTTGTATTTCTATATCCTTTGATGCACGCACAAAGTTTCTCAATCGTGTCGTAAAAAGAGTGTTTTATGCTATATCGTGTGATATCGCCGTAGGTATACACTATACGTAGAATATAAAATAAAATCGTACATGCCTTTATTTTTTTCTCCGATTTGATTGTGCGGCGACCACACTGACTAATCCCTTGACACCGCCCACGGGCGTAAAGCTTTTAGCCCTTCTGTCGCGATTTCTGACGCTAACCCTCCTCACCTCCCCCCATCCACCACAGACCCACAACCGCCCAACACCGCGCAAAATTCCTCGTTTCTCGGATTTTTATATTAAACCCGAAGCGAGAAAGTTATACTGAGTTCTGTTCTGTACACGCGTAATGAATATTTCGTTGTTCGGAGCAATGATAATAATATGTACTTATATAATTTTAGAAGAAACTTTTTCGCTTCAAAGTCGCGTATTATATTACATTCAATTCGCGGACGACGTTGATGTCGCGAAACAATCGTGAGACAAGTCGCAAGCGTTGCAGTGTAAATTTTCTTTTGAAATCGATTTCCCGGCCATCTTCAGCTGCGATCTGCTGTAACTCGTATTATTACGATTTTATCGATACTCGTCCATAGCGAATAGATATCTACTGCCTGCTAATTAATTTGTAAGATCGATTTTCCACGTTTCATTTCATCGAAATATCCGATATCTGTTGGTACTTATTTACTTTCTTTTTGATTTATCAGCCGTGATACAATGTCATTGTGTCTGGCGAGTCAAGCTGCCGATAATTATAATATACAGCGTCCAAAATTAAAACCTTTTCTTACCCGTTGAGATTCGCGCCGTATGATAAAGACACATCGTCGCCGCAGAATGGGTGTCGCAATCGTCGGACAGCGATATTAAATATTATTATGATACAATAGGTACACGTCATATTTCATTAATAATTATGGTAATAATTCACTTGTTTGCGCGTTGTTATACAATCCGTGTACAAATTATTATAATATAAGTAAAGATGCCGCTGTCGACTTAACATTTATAAATTTACTATTTGTAAACTTATACGTACGCTTCGAATAAATTCTAATTTTTTTTTCCCACATTTAGTTTATATCAGTAGGAATACTGGTATAACATCATCGTGTATATATTACATGATTATGTTTATTTATTCCAAAACTTTATTTCGTTTTTGTATAATAATGATTATTAATCGCGTCAACTGGCTTATACTAATATTAATTTAATTGTAATACACACTATCTCGCACACATGACGTTATAATATAAGAATTGTGTGTATACGCTTATTATACATACA
This sequence comes from Macrosiphum euphorbiae, assembly GCA_949089665.1. Lineage (NCBI taxonomy): Eukaryota > Metazoa > Arthropoda > Insecta > Hemiptera > Aphididae > Macrosiphum > Macrosiphum euphorbiae. The sequence goes on along the minus strand of CARXXK010000002.1, from coordinate 6,436,785 downwards.
TAATAATATATAGTTAACAATTTATTTAATTCGAACGTATGCGCAGGCGTTGTGTCTGATCCGTAAAAATGCGCGTTCATAAAGCGGTAAAAGCAATTTAAATATTTGGCAGACAAGTCACCTCACAGTATAATAATAATATATAAATAAATGTAAATGTACCTACGTTAGTGTGTGTGTGTGTGTTGCGATGTTCAATGTCAACGACGACAAAAAAATAAAAATAATCGTTTCGCGTAAAAACAAGGGAAATCGTATTGTAAAAAATAAGAGTTGCGTTAAATTAAATACGTCTCGACGTCGAGAACAAGAGATGAGAAAAAAAATAAATAGTGAACGATAACAAAATACTCGTCTCTCTGTACCTACGGTGAAAAGACCGCTGCTTGTTTTGTGACGTGCGATGCTGCAGTGCACATTATTGTCATTGATATTTTTAAATAATATTTTACTAATCGCTATTTAATTAATGAAAAAGAGGTTAAAAACTTAAATTATTTTAATTTGAAAGTTGCATAGGTAGGTAGGTTAGGGTTAGGTATTCGAATAAACCTTCAACTACGGACCCGGGTGTAATAGCACTAAAAAAAAAAAATGCATTTTACGACCTATAAACAATAAAAATGTTCTTAAACAAAATTAATTGTGATCTAAAAACGTAAAAATCCCTTAAAATTGTAAAGAGAATTAAATTGAATTAGGTAATTTATTTTTGAAACTTATAATTATAATTAACAAACATACTACATACGTCATATACAAAGAAAACAATTGTTGAAAAATTAATTTTGAAGTTCAGGCTCTATGATTATACATTTATAATCAATGACATAATATTGGTATAGAAGTTCGAAACTCGAGCTTTTCTCCAGACCCACAATTGCGTAATATTGTATTGTAGTGTTATCATGTGAAAACAAACTGTTTTATAACATTTTCAACAACGATAATAACGAGGTTTATTAATTTATTATATATACATTATAATAATATGTAAGTACTTCGTCGACGATTTCCTCGACTTATATCTGAGCAAAAAAAAACATATCGTCCCACCTACGTTTCTATGGTTATATCATATCATGAAATTACGCAACAGACGAATAATCACCACCTGCAATAGTTAGTCTTCCTTTCCATATTACTTTTGTACTTTTATATTATGCAATAAAAAATTTTACGTTACTATAATATTGTCGACGCTATCGCGGGGAAATTTATGATTTTTGAACGGTCGGCTACGACAAACGTACAATACGAATGTAATATGTTATTCACAAACATAATTTACGAACCAGCTCTATAGGGTAGATGGTAATGTTTTTTCTATACGTCACGTCATCGCTCGACCGGAATTTTCTTGCTATCGTTATAATCATGTCCGTTGAATCCAAATCGATTTCCGCGAATTTTCCCGAACCCGACAACGCGTTTCGCTGCGATTGGACGATTTAAATAAACAGGCTATAAATATTATTTGTATATACGCAATCCAACTAGGACCGGGTGAATGTGAGACCACCCCACCATCGTAGTCGGCTGTTGGAGAACACTCGACTTGAAATTTTTCCCATTTACTTTAAACATTTTCGTTTTATCTGCAGTATTATAGTGGGATAAGGTTATTACATAATTTTATTTTAGATTGAAACATTCAAAACTATTTTGTATGGTCATCATTATAATTAATAAATATTAAATAGAATAAAAATAATAACATTAAAAATGTTTTCTCTTTATTGAACATAATAATGTTAGAAATATTGAAAATCAATTTATTTTATATTAGATTATACTAAGTGCAAGTTTACTGAAACACGCTTTTTTTATCTTCACTATACCAGGGGTCTCCAAACTACGGCCCGCGGGCCGGATACGGCCCGCCAACAAGTTGTGACCGGCCCGTGGCCCGCATATGTAAATATAGATAAAAAAATTATTTCAAAAATGTATTTATATTATATTATATTTATACCTATTTATTTTTATTTAAGTATAAAGTAAAGTAAACAATATTTTATACAAAAATATAAAGTAAACATATTACCTATATTATCATAAAATTAAAAATTATATGTGTTAATAAACTTTTGGCCCGCTAAGAGCATTTGATTTTTTTTGTGGCCCTTGAATAAAAAAGTTTGGAGACCCCTGCACTATACTATCATATACTTTCTATGTTATTAAACGGAATATCATGGTCAAATGTCATACCTACAAAGTGCATAGTATATTGAAATGGTCTTATATTAACATTTATATTGTTGGTAAATATTAATTCACTAATAATATAGTAAGCAACTCTATATTGTAATAATAAGCAACTCCAGCATTAGCATCGTAGATATTGAAGCAGGTCTGGATAAGCTGAAGAACTTAAAATCAGTTGGTCCTGACGGGCTCTCTGGCATTTACTTGTACAATATTCGAAATTCCATTAGCTTTCCTCTACTGCTACTTTTCCGACGCTCACTTGATGAAGGAGTTTACCCTTCTATATGGAAAATGAGTTGTGTTTCTCCAATACATAAATCAGGTGACAAATCCGACGTTAAGAACTATAGACCAATCTCTATATTATCCCATTTAGCTAAGCTGTTCGACTCACTTGTCCTCCAGAGTATTCAACCATCTGTAAACTCTGTACTGATTGATGAACAACATGGCTTCAGACCCGGCCGCTCCACTATAACGAACTCTATGATCTTTAACAAGTATATCTTTGAGGCCTTTGAAAAAAACCTCCAAGTAGATACAATATATACGGACTTGTCAAAGGCTTTTGACCGTGTAGACCACTCAGCTCTTGTCCAAGTTCTTTACAAGACAGGCTTTGGCGATCCTCTCTTGTCTTGGTTCAGGTCTTATTTAACCGACAGATTACAATGGATTAAGACCAATGGGCATAAATCATCGGTGTCTTTCGTACCGTCCGGTGTTCCACAAGGTGGCCACTTATCACCACTACTATTTGCCCTATTCTTAAATGGAATAAAAAAAATCATACCAAACTGCAAATTCCTTGTTTTTGCAGACGACCTCAAGCTGTTCCTGAAAATTAGATCTATAGATGATTGTCACTTACTTCAATCTAATTTAGACAATGTGGCTTCCTACTTATGTTCACTAGGACTTAGTCTTAATGTGAAGAAGTGTCTAACTATGTCATTCACTAGAAGTCGATCTGTTATCCCCTTCCAGTACAAGATTTTTGATTCTTCCCTTGTATCAGTCATGAGCGTGAAAGACCTAGGTATACTTTACGACCCTACTCTGGATTTTCACTCACACATTGAATCTTCGTGTTGTAGGGCACTAAAAGTGCTAGGATTTGTGAAGCGAATAGCTTCCGAATTCAAGCTGGAATCATCGTTAAAAGTGCTCTATTGTTCCTTAGTTAGATCTATTGTAGAATATGGTTCCGTGTTATGGGACCCACATACAACCTCTAGCTCCCTCCAACTAGAGCGTGTGCAAAGACGCTTCTTATCATTTGCTGCCTATGTACTTAAGATAGATCATGTCCCTCATGACTACTTCCCGGTGCTCACTGAACTACATCTAACTTCACTGGTTGATAGAAGAGCAACTGCTAATCTATCATTTTTACGAAAGCTCTTGGACGGATCAATAGACGCTCCCACTCTTCTCTCCAGTATCAATTTTAAAGTACCACAGCGTTCCCTCCGTTCTTATACAACATTCTCCATCCCAAATTGCTCTACAAACTACGGCCGTAATAATCCTATTTACCGTATGATGCGCATAGCAAATGAACAACCATCATTCCCTACCTAAACTAATCTTATTGTTATAATTGTTATTTACTGTTCTATTAAAAATGTAATTATTAATATTTAAATATTTAAATGTAATTTTATACTTAGTGTACACTTGTAATGTAATTGGGCTCTGCCCGTAATGTTTGAAAAAAATAAATAAAAAAAAAAAATAAATATAAGTAGACATCACCTGTGATTTTTTTTTCGACTGGGGTTTCAAAATTTTTTTTGTATTCAAGGTTTACATAAAACGTCATTATATTAAGTAATGTTAAATATTTAAAAATTAAGTTATTTACCTTTCCAAAAGTATTTATGACAGTGATGGTCAAACGGCAGAAAGATTCGCTACCACCAAGCGATTGTGGCGAAAATTATTTTGCATCAATTTATCTGAACAAATAAAAGTATATGATAGTAAGGGAGGGACCGGAAACATGATACAATGAAGAAAAAATATATTTCCAAGTGTAAACTTTTGTTTGTTAATATATATATTACATATACTAATACTCTATACGACAAAATTGTCAAAATGTCACCAAAGGGAAATCGCATGTCAACTCAAACAATACTCGCATCGATCCTTATCATAATACGCACATAAATACATTAAACGTTATCAATATTCTCATTATGGGCTTGTGTATATAAACAGTTGTAGCTTGAAAACATTTTTGTTCCCTTCAGGAATTTCGGAAATATATGCCTTCACGAGAGGCATACACACACACACACACACACATACATACATACTTATATTATATAGTAAACGAAAACGTTGCGGTTAAGAAAAAAAAATGGCACTATTCCAGTTGACTTGATCGCCAGTGAACTGTACCTCATAACCCCTTGCATTGCTCACATAGCGATCGCATTTCGAAAAAAAAATAGAGATTACCCATTGACAGCTTGCACTCTTCGCGCCCCTCGTCTGCGGTATGTTCGGGCACGCGCTAAGTCTACGAAACGGCAATTCTTACTCTCAAATCTCTCTCTGATCGTCTGCTGCAGCACGCCGAACATATAGTTACACCCGCTGCACTTAATATCATATAAGACAGCGTTTTTTTTTCTCAATATACTATAATATTATACTTTATGAATTATTGAAACGTTTGATTTTCACTGATTACATGTAAATAGTTTATACCGAGAGATTTAACTAGACACTCATTATTTTAAGAACTATTGACATTTTTGAAAACATAATATTCGTTAAAGGTTAAAAGTCGTTAAAAAATAATACATTTTTTACAATTTTTTTTTATTATTTCAACTCTAAAACTTTTTTTTAAAGTATTTGACGACAACATGCATTTTCATAATTCTTTATTCCAAAGTGAAATATTTTTCGTTGCACTTTGAGTATGTATTAATGTAAATAAATTATACTTGTAAAAATGCAAAATAGGTAGCTGTAGTATTTCCACCATCGCAGCACATTTTAATTGAAAAATTAAAAATGCTATTAAAATTCTAGAAATAATAAAACTTAAATTAATCATATTTGTGACTTAATAGTTTTTATTAGTTACAATTTAATATAATTTGGGTTTTCATGAAAAAAAATTTTTTAATTATACATATATTTAAATGGAATAATATAACAATTTTATTAAGGAAATTCGACTAGTTTTCAATATTAGTGTTTTTTCTCCCCATCAATATTATTAATTTAAAATGATATAATAATATGTCTTATAAGTTTTATTATATATTACTTATGTTATTAAATATTAATGTCACAGCATGTGATAAAATAAATTGCACACAAAAATTTATAATACCTATAAATACGCATATAAAAGATAAACATAATATTATTGTATTATTTAAATACTCACTGTTTACCTATTTTATTTGAATTTATTCATTTTCTGGAGATACTAATTTATTCTGAAAATCGATCTAAACGATAAAATCAACCAGTAGGTTTAAAAATATTGCAGGTACTGGGTATATTTTTATACTGTTTATAGCATGTTATATATTATTGTGCAATATGCATAAATGATAAATATGTGTACAATATAGTATTAATAATTAATATATAGTTTTATTACTCAAGACCATACGTTTGACCTTTGAATGATTCTTGGAATGGTTTATTCCCGATAGGATTATATCGGCAAATTGAATTTTATTCTTCCATTGGAAATAAAATTATTTAAAAGAAGTAATAAGGTAAATTACATAATTATATAAAATATCTGTTTTTTTTTTCATAAAATTTTATAGTTAGATGAAGATATTTTTAAGTGGACGCTACCTATGCATTTGATGTATTATATTTATGTATTTTCACGTACGACATACCAAATTCTCTTTCACTAGTTACAATAGGGTAGCGCTATTAGTCTTGATATATTAGACTGAATTTACTTATTATAAGACTCTTAAGTAAGAAAATTATATATTTTTATTATGTGCTTAAGCGTCGGATTTTATTCGATATTTTAATAATTTTCAAGCAAGATATGAACATATTTAATTTTTGATATTTCCAAGCATAAATTGCTCCATATTTTGCTTGAAAATTAAAATATCAAAAAATCGTCAGAGCTTATGTATAGATGGTATTCTTACAATCTTACCTAAAAGTTTTATAATTGGTGAATTCACTCTAACATAAAAACTAATAGCGCACTATTTAAAATATTGAACGAACATTTTGCTATGTCGAACGTTCATAAGATGGAGACCAGTGGAGTAATTAGGCATTTAGTTTGGGGGGGGGGACTTGATTTTCCAATCAATTAATAATTTAAATACACGCCATTCAAAATTAGACTCTCCACCCTTTCTCCTCGTCGTTTGTAAGCCGTAAGGACTCGATTTATTGCTTTACATTTTTTATAGAGGGAACTGTGTTTACCTATAAATTTCATTATTTTAAAACTAACCGAACGAGACTCGATTAACCAAACCTTGCCCAGACATGGACGATAGTACCCAACGTATATTTTATATAAACCTAGACAGTCACATTCAATACATATTGTTTATTATTGATTAGTGATTACAAATCTTAATATAACTTAAGATGATGTCAGCTTAGTATTTGTTATCATCTCTCTCTCTATCACACACGTGCAACAGCAAATTTTACGTTTTAAATAATGATTATAACCATATTAAATGCACAAATAAATTAGAGTGAAATTACGTCTTATAAAATATAAAGGTAAGATCGTAGGCGTTTTATCATATTTTAATTTTAAAGCGAGTTAAGAGTACTTTAAGATGTACAAACAATTTACAAATATAAAATTATCATAACTCGCTTTAAAATTAAAATACAATAAAACATCTATGAGATGCCCCATAAATTTATATTTTATAAGAGGCCAATTCACTCTAATTTGAGAAATTTATATGATTATAATCATTATTGTGAACGTACAATTTGCTATGTTGCTCGTGGGTTAGAGAGAGAAAACAAATAGTGCGCCAACATCCTCTTAAGCTTAACAGATCAATATCCAATAACTTAATCCAAATTTTCTTATTAACCCATGACCCGGTGCCCGGCTCTAGTTCCTGTCTACCTACAATCATAGATATATACGGAAGGAGATAAGTAATAACAATAAGGCACGCTTAACGGAATAAAAGGTCAGACGATACTCCACGAGACATACATAATTGTTATAAATTGTAATACCTACTTACCTTTATTATATAAACGTATATAAGTATACTAGTATAATATTATATTATACTCGCTGTGTCCGGTGTGGCACAAAAGCGTCGACCCGAGACAACCGACCGTAAGTGTGCAGTAGGTATACACGACCACAACAATACACATTGTACAAATTATATAATACGTCATATTATATTAATTTACCTTTTGTAGGTACACCACACGCCTATAGATGACTGTAAGTCAAATTACTATAATTATTATAGTTTGTTTTTACACAGCTATACGTGTGCATAATACATTATGTTTATTAATTATTATATACAATTTATTATTATGCGCTTGCGTGTACGGCGCAGCTATTATACTAAAAATATACATCAAGCAAACGAAATTAAAACGTTTAGGTGGTCACACACTAGTTCGGAGCTGAATCTGACTAAAAAAAAAAATGTAATTACATGGTGTACGTACTTTTAAACAGGAGTCCGTACTTATAAGTTATAGTTGGAAAGCAGATGACGGAATCGGCACAATTTTCCGAGCACATCGAATAGAATCGAATGGAATAATATTTTGACGTGTTTCGATGCGTATTAGTGCTTACATTTTAAAAGCATCTGCTTTTAACCAGGGACTATAACTTTGATGATTTTTAAGGTTCCGTTTCCTGTTTGGTTCCCAGAAAAACTAAAATTTCTGTTTCGGTTCTTTAAAATAAAAAATTTGTTACATGTTTTGGTTTTATGACTTATGTAAACAAATTTGTAAAGTAAAAGTATCGGTTCTGGTAAGGTTCCGGTTTTTAAATTAATTGAAATATAAGTGTTCTGGTTCCCGATTTTCAAAGGGTTCCGGTTCCAAAACCGGTTATTTTCGGTAAGGTTCCAGTCCCTGCTTCCAACCTATACAGTTGAACTATCTGTTATTTACCATAATATACCGCATCACCGGAAGACGGTTATTTGAAAAAAATTAATTACAAAAATATCGATTATCTACCTACTATTATAACTCGAGACCGATCATAACTCAGGTATTTATTCATTTTTTCCTTTACCTTAAAATTCTGAATTTCTTATGTTTAAAAATCCATTTTAACTGAAAGACAAGTGTCGGCATTTTAAAAAGTGAGACGATCGATCTCGAATTCCCTTCCGAAGAATTGTTTGATATGTCTTCATATTATTTCGTTTCACATTACTATACTGACAACAGACAGTGCGTGTCGGTACGACGGGCGAAATTTAGCTATGTTTCTAGACAAAATTACGTCCCGTATCGAAAAACTTCGTAAACTACGTTGGTGTTCTTCAGTTGGCAACACGCTTCACCTTCTAAACGACAAACAATAATTCAACTCGAATGACCGCGCATTCGATGCACCTCGCACAAAGCATTATTATATCGGCACAGATCGTATTTTTCCAATAGCGTCGTCGTCGATATCCAAAAAAAAAGAAAGAAAAGCTTACAGTATAGGTTAGGTAAGAGCGCTAGCTGCTAATACATAATAATATAACAAATGTATGGGTAACGCTACGCAGTTTGGTCTCTTTCGAAGGGGGGTTAAGTAGTCGTACCATAGTTTGTATATATTGTAAAAATAAAATATTCAGCAGGTTATTTTTATTCGAGTACCTACCTGCCTTCCGAAAATGACCGTTCCGTCGAGATATTGACATTTGACATTCTTATTACACACTATTATAAATGTATTTTTGTCACGAACAGTTGAGTGTTATTATATGAACGATGATTTATGTTATTTTCAGATAAGCCCCGAAAACCGCGTGTGGTGGTCATCTTTGTCGCCTTCACTCGTCTTTACTGCAGGTAAGAATACACTTTAATTCATAAACTATAGCTATATATAAGTATAATATAATGTGTGTGTGTGGGTGTGTGTGTATGCGTATACATTCGGCATTGTACTTTTATTACAATATATTACAATATATTATTATTATTATGTTTTTTTATTGTACCTTGGTCTACCGGACACCACACGACTCCTTGTTTGTATGCTATTATTGTGTCTGTCGACAACCGAAACGAATTGAAATCCCTCAGTTTTGTATCCACTATACAGTGGCAGTGTACTGTTACTGCAGTGTTACTGCTTCCGCACCTAGTTCGGTCGGTAGTATATAATTATTTGTAGTTTGTACCTCAAATGTAAATCGAATATTTACTCGTTTAGCCTGCCGCTAGTAAGCGCGTACCAATGTACCATCCGCGGTAGCTGCAGCGGAAGCAAGTTTTTGGTTCCACGCGTATACGGCTCGCCGGTGGTTTTAAAATTTGAGCAAGCCATATTTTCTTCTTCATACATGTGTTAATTGATTATGATTGTGGTCGAAGTATTATCTATATTTGTAATATTTTCATAAATTAAGAAATAGGAAAGTTAGAAATAGATTTGTCATAAATGATGAAGTAAAAATGAAATGATTATTGCTTACTGCTTATTCAAATTTAAAATACTACAGGTATAACCAGAATGAATAATAATAATATCAATATTTTTTTTATTAATTGTCAGGTTAGGGTAATGCTTAACAACGGCGGTCATTAGCCAACTTTTAGATTAGATATATTATATAAGTTTATAAGTAAAACAAAATACATTTTTTACAATTTTTTTACTTAAGTTTATATTATGGAAATATGGAATAACAAATATAATAATGCTTCCGTGTTTTTTCCGTGCTTATCGGAGTGAGGTTGGGTTAATAATGATTTCTCGTGATTCGGTGTATTTTGGGCATTAGGTCACTATAATATGATTGATCGTATGAGGTATTCTTTACGTGTGTCACATATGTTGGGGCCGGTTCTTTGCGGAGATGAGGAATATGAGTGGGTTAAATGCATGGATCCTATATTCTGACTAGGTCGATTATTATTATATCCATCACTTTTTTTTTTTAAATAATGGGAAATTTCCATTTTTCTAATGGATGATTTTATATTTTTTTAATTTGTTTGAAGGTAGTGCATTATTCCAATTGTTCAGCTTTGCTTCCTTTGTTTTGTGGTTGATAGTATTGAGTGTCTCTGAGAGAGTGGTTAGGTTTATTTGTATAGACTATAGATTATTGGCGGCTTCGTTTGCAACTAAGTTATTTCAATAATATACATATATTAAGAATAAAATAATAACATACCTACATTACCTTCATGTATAATAATATTATATTATATGCATTATGCCTATCATAATATATTTTCATTTTTATGCATCGGAGCCATCGGTGCCTTTGAACTCTATATTATGACAGGCTAATAAGATTTACTTATCAGTGGCAAGTTGTTAAGTGAAGCAGTCAGACCTCCAAGATACTGTGTGGTATCGATTTTAATTAATTTTTTTGATTCAAATTATATATTTCACCAATTTTGGTCACTATTGTTTTTACTTGGGTTCAAAATGATGGTGTTAAAATCCATCTGCATGTCCGCATAATGCTTGAAGCACTTTTCGCGAAGAATTTCAAAAAGTTACGATCATATTATTATTAAATCACTGGGTGACCGATTCAAGAACGTTCACAAATTATAAATATATGCATATTATACTGGGTATTAATATCATCATTATTGTTATTACACATCTTTGCAATTTCTCAATAATATTATTATCCCATTATATTATACGCTGCGAATACCAAAGTAATAATGAGGTCTCCATGCACACACGCACTTGGTGTAGGTACCTATAATATATAATAAAATATCTTGTATTTGTACACAACACCTATGTATACAATAATATATATTATATTATCAAAACCACGATGTTTTACGAACGGTAAAATAGGTTTGCAACACACAAAGAATATTATATTATTGTCGTATGTCTGCGGGATAAAAGAACGCGAACGACCGGATAAACACTGCGTGAGCGTCTCGAAAAAATCAAAATATTCGAGGAAACGCACACTTTATCCCCGACACAGAGCAGAGACAGAGATATCCGGGCGATTATACTATACACATAGGTATATACCATACGTATGTTATATTATATATATATGTAAAAAAAAAAAATAGAGGAAGTCTCCGTGTGTTGTTACATTATATTTATTTTATTTTTTTGCTCCCCCGCGGATAAATCAAATAATATATATACGACGTGTCTGCATTGTATCGTATTCTACAAGACGTTATTCTTTTCCTCCGTCATAAACGTTGAAAATATTTGCCATCGTGAAGTATATATAAACATATATATATGTTCAATATTCCGTTATAAATACGCGTGTTTCTTCGTCCGAACATAATAATATAATAATTAATAATAATATTGTTTTATTACTGATCAAAACGTCCGTATATATAGGTAATATACTTATCGAAACACACGGCATTGGTCAACGAATTGGGATTTTTCTTCTCCATATCCTGCGGGAATCGAGAGTTTTTTTTCATTATTATTAAACCACATGTCGTGTTCCATGAGTTTGGTTAATAATTGAAAAACAATAAAATTAACCTCTACCATATGGTAGCTATTGTTATAATATGATGTGGTCTACAATATCCGATTAATAATTCCATATTTTATATAGGTACCTTGAGCGTAATAATGATTTTATTCCTGGCCAACAGACCTTTATTTAATCTTCCCAATTATTGTCGTGTACAAGTTTTCGGGTGTGCTATGAAATTATATTCTGATATCGGAAATTGATTTATAAACCGTAACCAGCTGCAATATATATATAGCTGGGGGGAAAATAAATTATGTTCGGTCATTTTATATTGTTACCAAAAATATGTTTAACCTATATATATTTTATATAAACACACACGGTGAGTGAGCAAGCGATAGGAAGTGTGTGTGTGTGAGAGAGAAGAGAGAGAGAGAGAGACAGAATGAAAGAGTGACGAGTATATTATTATATTATTGTTTATTATCATTGTTGTACAACTAAACGAAAATATTGTCGACAAAGTTTATTATTATTTGTATTTTATTTATATTGGAAACTAAGAAACTGTATTATATTCTATCCCTGCGCACTCAAACATGGTTTTCTTTTGAAGTTATTATAGAAGGATATTTCCCCTTTCCCCACCACTCACCCCTACGAATTTTGCAACTTACAGATTTCTAGAAAACAACTTAAACTAATTATTTAAGATCGGAGTACCGTGAAATCTTTTATTCAGTTTACTCTACCCGAGTGTATATTATATATTATTATATCTCATATATAATATTGTTTATAGCGGCTGTATGCACTCGCATCAGACGACTGTGTAATGAGCGTTTAATAGTTGAGTGTTTATATAAAGCTAGCATACTGGCCCATTGAATAAATACGAAAATTTTTATTATTAATACGTTTAACGATATGATACGAAAATTAATTACATGAGTAATATTGTTTACACACGCAAAATGGTATTTCGTTTTTTTCCGTTATCATATGTGTTGGCATGTAATATAATGTTATTATTATTTCACCATAACGTACATTATAAAACATAACTATTATTGGTCACCAACCGTTTTCAAGATGTGCAAAATACACTAAATTTGAGTTCCAGCCTCAGCCATCAATATCATAAGTAAAATGAATAATCTATAGTTGGATCTTAAATTCCAATAATGTCATTATTTGGGTCCCTGTCTATTTCCTCGAGTACTCAAGTAGAGTACACCTCTAGGACTAGCTCGCTCCAAACTATCGGTGCTACTCTTCAAGTATAATATTTTAACATTTCCAACTATTATATTATAATAGCTGGAAATGTTTGATTTTTAGTCTAAATTATTTTTATTTTATTTTATCATCCATGTATTATGTAAATAATAGCGAAGATGTATCATGGATAACGGCAGTCGGCAGCGCATTTCCTTGGTAGATATAATATTATGCTATAAATTTGTTGTGTTCAATTAATAATATGATAATGTAGTATACAAATATTAATAACATATTAAAATAATATCACGTTCGTTACATGAATATAATTAATTGCTAGAAAAAAAAAGAAAAGTGAGAAAGTTTTATTATACGCCAGTCATTATAAGACTGCGTTAGTTTCAATTATTTAATTGGGTGTATATTATGTGTATGTAACGAGACAGTTTGGGGTGTGCCGCATAATGGGGCGGAGATCGGTCATAGACGGAAAAAACGCAGCCCTCTAAACAAACGCCTCGAAAATCGTTTATGCATAATATTATATACGATAGTGAGGAGTATCAAAATAATTGTATTATTAAGTGTAATGTAACTAACTTCAAAACGATGCCCGGAGACCTCGAAACCTTCATAGTGTTTGGTTTCATAATTTAATTTTCGGGTTTGGATTGTCGATTTTGTTTCTTAAACGTATACAGTTAAAGTAATAAATTCCTTGTATATTTTTAGCCCATATACTAATAGCATTAAAAGTACAAAATTGGTATTCAAAATTAAGATATATCAAAGAATTCATATAAAGCCCTATATTATATAAAACATACCATTCACAAAAAAACATCAAAGTCTAATATCGCCTAAGACCTGTTTTGATTTTGGTACACAGAGATAATTAAATATATAAGGGTTCCGTTCAGGTTCCGGTTCCCGAATTATCGGTAATCTTGATTACGGTGCCAATAGCCTCGAATTCGGATAGCGTGTGCAAAAAGCCAGTTGTCGAGAATAAAAATAATTCACTGACGTATTAGCTCACTTCACATAGTATGGCAAAAACGGACTTCAGCGGTTTAGCCTTAGAACTGTATATATTATAAACGTAGCACTCTGAATGTACGACGTGCATATTTGCGTATTTGTGTCTGTCTTCATCGTCTTATTGTATCTCTCGGCCGTTGAAATTTGGACATCGAAACGTTTTAAACATATTATAATATTAACAGATTGACACATCTCATGATATTATGTAATTCATTGCAACAATGTAATAAGTAATAACTATATACTATAATATATCATAAGTGCGGTAGTCCCTAAAAACGATCTGTCCGCCTCTTCCGCCCTCCTAATTGAATAAAACCAAAAGGGTTAATTCTACCTACCCTTTATTATACGACATACCCGGGCCACGGTCACAAAATAAAAGTAAATAAAATCACAAAAAAAAAATTGTTTATTAGCTGTGAATTTTCAATCATAATGTCCTATCTCCATGTAATATTTTGTTGGTTGAAAATTCATGATTTTCAAAAGTGGGGCCATTCTCATAATGTCCATGACACGTGTCACGGCGCGCACTTGCCCACTCACATCCTCGAAACTGTATATATATCAAAATGTATTTTATACCTATATAAGCTGTTCGTATACGATGAGTAAGTTGTACCTCGACCGTAAAGATAAACACAGATGTGTGGCCTTCAAATCGAGGATTTTGGTATACTAAACGATATAGGTCGATAGTCGATACGGTATATAATTCTCAGATCCACGAGTAGTATGACATTGCCTGGCGTAAAATGTATAAAGTATAATGTATACGTCATTATACGAAACCACGTAAATCCTCTCTAATCACTGCAGGACCTACGTATGAAAAAAAAATTATTCCGAAAGACCTAAACAATAGTCACTAAGTAACGACTACAAAAAAAAAAAAAAAAAAATGTGCGACGGTGCCGTGACGGGCTTACACAATGCTTAAGCAATAATCATATTATTCGAGTCGTATTCCAACCCGAATCCGTTACTCAATTATTATTATTATCGTCGTCGTTGTCGTTCGATATACAGAGTTCGTGTGGGTACACTGATGTACACGAGCACATCACGTTGGATATTACGTTCGAATTTATTGTCGCTTTAATATATTGTAACAAATTGTGAAAACTGAAAATAAAAACCGAGTAAAAAAATGTATAATAATATTGTAAAGCGCGTAATGCCGTTTTTGGTCCTATGGATCACGCCCATTTACCCCCCCCCCCCTCTAAACCACCAACGGCTCATGCAAACTGCGGTTCAAAGGACACGGCAATAACAATTTGATATTATTATTATTATTGCAAAACGGCTAGCCCAGCACGTACTTTTTGTCAGTAATGCCGTTTGAATTCGTTAACGTTTTCTCGTGAGCTCGCTCTGCGTTTGGCCGTTTCTATAGTCGGCCGTACTCTAAACGAATGGTAATTTCCGCGAACTACACTTCATATTATTACTACAATACACAAGTGTGTTCGAGACTTGAATTAAAGAGACATTGAAATAAATCGATTTTAAACGGCACACCGGACGATTCTGCCGACGTACACAATAATATTATGATTATTGTATATACGCATAATTATAAAATATAATAATAATAATATTATTTATTTTAAATTTGAATGATATAAAAATTAAAAAGGAAATATATGAAACAACCCGCCCTCGACATAATTACATTTATTATGTACCTATCGATTCGACGTTCAACCTATACCTTTATAATATATATTATATATTATATATCGATTGCCGTCGAATTCGCCTGTTTTCGCCTGTTTTATTATTCATTATACGTCTCATCCCGGTGTACAGCGCTCGCCTGCCCACCGCCCATTATGTAGATTGAGATCATCGGTTGTATAGAAATCCGTTTCTGATAATATAAAATGTCTGGAAGGCGAGTTGTCGTGGGAGGTCATGGAAATGCTGCCATTTTAGTCAGTTTTTATCGAATTCAAGTTGGTCAAAATGTAAAAAGGTCACAAAGTTGATGTGTGTGAAGACGTTAAGTTGTCCCTCCCGTTGTCCAACCACATATGTTACTGACTGGAGAAATTGTATGTAAGTATAACCAATTTTGTGATTTATACAAAATTACGGGGGGGGGGGAGTCTATAAATAATTCATTAAATTAAATACATATTAATTTGAAAATACTTGATTTTCCGTTTACATTAAAATATCGTTCATACATGTACCTTTTTTATATTGGAAAAAAAGTCGCCTATATGAGGTTGGTGGAGGGGCGAATGGCCATTGCAAAAGTGCAGGGCTGCAGGGAGAGAGTTATTCTTACTATTTTTACCTAATTAGGTAAAGTTATTCCAAAGTAAATGTAAACTTGATTAAGCTTTAAAGTTACTATTCAATGTTAATGAAAAAGTAACATAAATTAAGTAATTAGTTAAAAGTTTATGTATATATTTTTTAAACTCAATCAAAAACGAAATTAAGCAAATTTGCATTATTTTATAGTTTCCATCACAAACAAAATCTTGCATTAATTCTATATACAAATTCGCTACATGACATTGAATTAATTTTAAGTAGGTACCTATATAGAAGAAAATACTTTCCTACGTAGCAGTTTAAATTTTAGTAGTAAATCAACTTTATTGAGTAATTTTGTCATAACATTAAAAATAAGTTTACGCCACGAACGGTGATAATTAACTCATCACGTAACCGAGTTATAGTGAGTTATAGTTGTATTAGTTATAGTGGATCGTAGAAGTAATAGTCGTTGAAAATTATGAAAAATAAAATAACTTTCAACTGAAGAACCTATATTCTGTAATAGGTAATTAAATTTACTCTATAGAAAGCGTCCATCCTTGCAGAAAAGTGTTTTAAACCGTTAGATCATACGACTGCTAAAATAGCTATACAATATAATATATTTTTAATCGGAATAAACGGCAATGCAGCTATGGCTTAACACCATAAAAATAATAATAATTTGAGTTAATTAAGTTAAGTCGACGGCAATAAAGTTTATTTATAAATTAATATTTAACAAACAATATATTATTTAACTCTAAAAGTTTAAAGTTCAAAATATGCAGAAAAATATTAACTCAACCGAGTTAAAAAGAAGTTCATTATTTTGTTTTTTTAATTAACACCTGGGGCACAGTGATTATGCTACTTTGAATTTTTTTTTAATAGTAACTAATCATTTTATAAACAAAAACAATGCATTCTACTATTATTTTTTATTACAAACTAACTGTATATTTGTAGCAGGCTATGTCAATTATTATTATGTACATTTGTGCCAATTCAATTATTAAATCACGGAATATGTAAATTTGTTTATTTGTATTTGAAATCATTGTGTACAGTGTGATAAAATAAAAAATACAATTAGCTAATAGCCCAAACTATCCATATATTATAATATAACACGTGTTTGACTTGACGTATTATTTTTCAAATCAACTAGATAGCCCAAGATAGATATAACTTCGACTACATGGTTAAGTTTTTAAGTTTATTAGACAATTAACTAATTATACCTATATAATATAGTCAATTCAAAAAGTTGAAATGTAAACTTTTTAACTATATATAGTTGACGATGTCGACTTTTGGATAGTTTTAGATATCTATGTGCACTTGGATCTACAGCGTTCGGATTGCCGAAGAGTCGTCGTGAACGAGTGGAGGAATAAATTAAGGAATAAATAAATAAATAAGGGGAACATTTATCGTCTCGCTCATTGCAGAATCCCCTTGGACGGCCGTGTACACGCCGATACTAAAATATTATTTGTTATTAATATTATTGTCAGGTATATGCGTAAGAGTAAGATATTATATAATTTTATTTTTTTACATGTCACACGGGCGCGACTCCTTTGCTCACACTTGCTCGTATTTTTTTTATAAAATAAAAAACCTAGCGATCAATATAATATATTGTACGCGCTTGGTGCTCCGCAGCTGCAAGTGGCGCCGATCTATATAATATGTAAGTACAACGATTTCGTGTAACACGAATTAAATGATATTATTTCTTCGGTTATTTTTCCCCGAACCACTTTCGTATCTGACGTTTTTATTTACATTTTGTCTGCCCCCCCCCCCCATAATGTAATAACTAATAACGTATTGTACATAATATTATTATATCGGATGTGCAGTCAGCGATTTTTCGGACTAACAACACTGCACCAGTCGTCTGTCTACTCTATTCTCTCGTCTCGAATCCGACGCGGGTTGTTTATGTTTATTATTATTGTTATTATTATTTTATTGTTAAGCGGACCGATGCAATAAAATCTAATCGCACACATGCGTACAATAAAACATAATATTTCGAAGGCGCACACGATAAGTACCTAGCTATACACAAACAAAATAAGATAATATATTACTTTCGTCATATATATAATATTATTGTATATATTACTTTCGTCATATATATAATATTATTGTATATATGATGTCATTACCAGCTGTAATAGTAATAATAACATACAGGGTGATTCCGATTTGTTATTTTAACGTGATATTTGGTTTTTGGAATTTTGAATTGTGCTTACAGAACCATAACATATATGTTTTCAAATACTTAGATTTATTCATACCATTAGGACAAATATTCTGTGACGATACAAATTTTTTTTTTTCAAATTTGATTCCCCCTTTTGTTTTTGGAAATTGTTAAACAGATGCTTTTTATGTAAATTTCGATGTATCTATAAATCGAAATTCAAAAGGGAATAGGTAGTATGTACCTATAATAAATTGTAAAGTTATTCAACTTTTTGTACTTTTGTAATACTAGTATATCTATACATTTCAATAACATAGAGTCTACTCGTTCTGATTTAATGAAAGATACTTCGAAAAAAAATAATTTGTATAGTAAAAAAAGATTGGTTCTCATTTGAAAAAAAAGCGGTGCTCTTAAGTGGTCTTAAAATATATTACGGCCCTTAAGTATATGTACTTGGAAATTCTAAAACCCAGAATTTGAATAAATTCATTATTATAAAGGGAAAAAGGGGGCGAGTCTACATGGTCAAACACCCTGTATAATATTAATATATATTATATCGTATCGTATCGATGAACTCGCGTGCGTATAATATTATCGTGTGTCATCTGTCTGTCCGTGTGATAGAAATCTAACGCGAAACAGTTTTCGAATAAATTCTGTGGCAGAGCTGCAGTTGTCGTAGTTCAGCCGACTACAGTTAGATTCCTCTGTACAGACGAGAGAAGTAAAAAAAAAAAACTATCCAATCTGTATAATATAATGTTATTACACATCTAAATTTTAACGACAAACATCTGCGCCCGTCTAGATCATGATTTAGAATATGACATGATGCGTGTGACCTACTATTATTATATTATATTATTATAGCCACTCCGATCCCGTCGTTTTTTTTTTTTTCATTTTAAATAAGCCTCGACACTGATGGCCATTGACTGACATTTGATAGTAATTTTCTAGTTATTACAATAATTTTTGTTTTCACATATTATATTACATTAATTGTTTACAATAAATTTTCAATTTGTATTTCGAACCCGTCGTTGTTCCAGATGCAAATCGATGATAAATTCGCGATCACCAAAACACGTTGTTATAATATTTTGTTGTGTATTATTAAAGAGACCCTGTGTCGCGGTAAATCGACCGCCGAAAAGCCAAAAGTTAGACAAGTTTTTTCCTAATAATATCGTTTCGAGCTCATCGTTGCAGGGGACGTTTATAACATCAAGGAAAATAATCTGCAAAAACTCTTTGTACATTTTTGTCTTTTCGGTTTACAGGAGCACGTATTTTTTAGTGCAAAAATATAATCGTAAAAAATGTAGAAACGGATGCGTATATTATAATGTACATTAAAAAAATAATATAAGAAGTAAATGTCTAATTCTAAAGCGCATACATACAACGCGTGTCCGGACTTGTTATTTACCCCAAAAGCGAAACAACCAATTTTGGGCTTTTTTCATAATAATTTACATAATTTGGCGTTGATACCGTGAACATGTTATCGTTATATCATATTAATAATATTATCCTGAATTTATTCATTTTTATTATAGATATAGTATTATGATAATATAAATATTAGACTTGAGTACCTATTATTTAAATTTATTTGTATTATGACCATCCACTCATCGTAAGTTTATATCGAGTTGGATGTCAAAAAATGCACACTGATCACAATTATACATAAATACATTTTATAATTACAGACAACAGACTTCTAAAAATATTTAAAACGTATTAGGTTAGGTTAGTAATACACTAATGATAACTAGTAAATTATATAATCAGTAGTAGGTATCTATATTATGTATTATATAGCCGAATCAGTTTGGATAACGAAGTAAAGAAACATTTATACACAAATAACAATATTATTACTAAATTTCAAATATTTTTATAATTTTGATTACTGTAATTTAACTGTAGGTACTTGCCATAAGCAGGTAGTTTTTAAAATAAAATCATAATTCATTATGAATTTAAAAAAAATATGAAATCTCAAATCACTTTTCTGTAAGATCTTACGGTTTTCCAGTAACATATTAAATTCTTAACTTACTATCGATATAATAATATATATACCTTCCTATATAATAGTATGCATAAAATATATTATAATATAGCAAGTATATAATATGTGGACTATTATATATTATTATTTTTCACTTTGTTCGTCAAGTATTCGCCTAGACACCTTAACATATTATTATATATATCTCGGCGTTTAAGAGTTTTACTTTTAGCAGCGATTTTTAAATACTTTTTTATACGTTTTATACTCTTCTATTCAGTGTTTGTATTCAAAAACACACTGTGAATATAATATGCGATAAATACATAACAATATATTTTATCGAATTCCATATAATGCGTTTCCATTGTTCCATAGTAGGTACCATTATACGTGCGCCGTATTTTGATTTTGGGCGCATTTAATGCGAAGTAGGTATAGGTAGCATTAATATAATATTATAAAACCATGAAATATTAAAATACTGTAATCGCTGTATAGAGCTGCAGTGGCGTGACCCGACTCGGACAGACACTCGAGGATTTTTTTTTTTTTTTAAATTGTGTACACGTTAATCCAGCCCTCGAAGTGTGTAGGTATACTGATATAATATTGTATGGTCCGTCGTAACTCGTAGATGATCATACGCAATGCATATTTTATTATTACACACGTAGGTACGATATATAATAATATAATATAATGTCCGTTTAACTGGAACCACTGTATAATTTTCTAGGCTTACAAAGTGTATTGTACTATAGTCTAAACTCTGAAATGATATTGCATATATTATTATATCGAATAAATCATTTTTAAATAAACATCATAATTTTTCTGTTTATATTCGGTGTACACCTTGATAGGAAAAAAAATTATACTCAATTGTGCACAATGAAATTTGATATTATGTTACAAATATATACTTTTCTTTTTCCAACATCATAAAAACCTACGCAGCCAATATTATTAACGTAGGCTTTGAAATGTCGAACACCCCTACTTCGTGCAATTATTTAATTGATATCAAGAGTACATTATCTGCAATAATATTGCTCGGAAAACTTGTGTATATATCATAGTCAAATGGAACTGCATTAAACCCGATGGGGTTTTAAAAACATTCCGAGCCATGAAAGGACTGCAGTTCTTCGACAGTGTGCATAACGCGTGCTTTGTGAA
This sequence comes from Macrosiphum euphorbiae, assembly GCA_949089665.1. Taxonomy (NCBI): domain Eukaryota; kingdom Metazoa; phylum Arthropoda; class Insecta; order Hemiptera; family Aphididae; genus Macrosiphum; species Macrosiphum euphorbiae. The sequence continues at coordinate 6,414,935 of CARXXK010000002.1, read as the reverse complement.
ACACACATTCAATGTTATATTGTATTATATAGTCATACTCGTATAACATAATTTAAGTATATATTTTACAAACACTGCGCCAAAGGAGCGTTGTGCCCCTTTTTTTTCCCCTTCCTGCCATAGGGGTCTGGCTGCATAATATGGCGTTTGCGTGCGTATAATAATATCGCGACTGTATAGTATATGTACCTACAACTATTATTAATATTATTATTTTAATGGTTATTATAATAATATTATTATACATTTTTAATAATTAGATCGATATCGGACCGGGCTGAAATGCGCAAGCGCACTGCCCGTTAACAATAAAATAATTATTATCGTTCGGACGGTGCAGCCCCCCGGGATAATGAAGCTAGTATATTATGGGTTCGTATAATGTTATCGTTTGTATACCTACTTACTAACTACGGACATCGCGTGAGAGTTTGACGATAGCCGTCGGTTCTCTATACACAAATATCGTACCACATATTATGTTATAGGTAAATAGGGATGTAGGCTTGAACATTTTTTTTTCACTGAAATTTTCAAATTTTGATTTCTATGTTTATTCTTAAAAATAACTTATTTTGTAATAATTGTATAACAGTTGATCACACCGACTACTAGATAATAGACATGGATAAAACCACAGAATAACGTTGTTCTGTGATAAAACTATCTTATAATCATATATAACGAGCGCTTCCCCGCAGTAAGGCATTTGGCTGGCTTATCATAATATAATAACGTTATCATAGAGTTAATCTGCGACAACAGTTAAATTTTTTTTGATCCTATCTAAAAATAATAATTATAATAAAATTGGTTAGGTTTCCGGAAACTTCAAAAGTTATGGCAATTCAAAGTTGTCAATATTAAAATATGACGGGTGTCGTAGATATTATATTAATTTTTTATTATATTATAAATTGCGATGATACTTCACCAGACAATGGCTACAATCCGGAGGAATCTGATGGAAGAACAACTACTTCAAACACAGATCTGCCAAGTACCTCTTTTAAAACATGCAAACTTAGATAATTAAACATCCCAACTCCCAGGTTCGAACCCTGAACCTCTGGTTAGTCGCTAATAATTCGTACGACTTTGCTACGACACGCGCCGTGTAAAAACGATGAATTATTAACTATATAAAGTAGTATAAGTAGATGCACTCCTATTGACTTACCGTAAATTGGGGTGACTTTGATAAATTTTACTATAAATTAAACTATATGGTGTATAGGAAATGCTAATATAAATAACCGCTCAGAATCTAAAAAAGAAGTTGTAATTTTTTTAACATTATGGACCCCATCACTCATTTACAGTATAAGATATAGCCAAGAACCCCTTCCACAAAACAAAAAAACATTTTATCAGGATTATTATTTAAAAAAAGTATCCTTACAATTTGCAATGATTATAAGTCATGAGAATTATTTAAGTCTTATACACTTTTTTCATGAAATTAAATAAGCCTAAACATCAATAAAAATAAAACAATAATATTTTCTCCATGAACTACCTATTAATCATCTACAGACCACCTAGGGATCCATGGACCACCAGTTAAGATCCCTCAAACTAGTGAATATAAAAAAAAATATAAAAAATAACTCAAAAAAGGTGGGTAAGTGGATGTCGCTCTGCTGTACAGTAGGTTACAAGTGGGTCACTGTATAATGGATGCTATTAAATTTGAATTCAATGATACAATATCATTGTATAAGAAAAACGATTCTGAGCGAAGACGGTATGTCAGTCTAGGTTTAAGACAAATTATATACATATCTATGGTATTAAAAAAAAAATTGACCTATAATAAATTCCAAATTAATCATATCACATTATCACAATATCCATTAGGTACTTATAACACGTTATACATCAACATCAACAACAAACCCTGATACTATCATATATATATAATAGTACACTTTAGAAGTTTCAAGTAGGTACCCACGAATAATATTATATAATCACAACAAAATAACTAGGTTTTTTAATATGTAATTTCGTCCAAATTTGAACATAAAATGACTATAAAAGTAAACTGTGATTGTATATTTTTTAGATTTTTCGGTAAGAGAATTAACTACTTACGTGGAATCTTGTTTTAAATTTTCAATCCTTAGCTATAAAAACTGAACATTTTATAATTTATTAATTACGATGATTAATAATTTTCGAGATTTTGAAAAATTCTATCAAAATTCGATGTTAAAATGCTTATAAAAAAAATTGTGCCTATGTATTTTTAATATTTTTCAACTGATATTGTAACAATATATCAGGAGCCTTGTATTAAATTTTTACACTTTTTGGCCGAACAGATAAAACTTAATTGATATTTATAGAAAAAAAAAACTAAAAAAATTGAAAACTGAAAATGTCCGTAAACGGCTCAAAAAGAGTCAAAATATTTTCAAAATTGTAGGGTGTATAGGAAATGCTAATATAAACATTCAGTGAAATTTGCATGTATCTACAGTAATTCGTTTTTTAATTACAACAAAAAAAGGAAATTGCCACATGAGAAATCGAGTGAATATCCAATGTTGTAAAAATTTCAATTTCAAACGCTCATAAAAATTTAATTTGACTTTCCGGTAGAAATTTTTTTATTGATAAAGGTAGACAATCTTATGAGTAATCTTGTATTAGATTTTCAAATCTTAGATTTAAAAAGAAAAATTTTTACGAATTCTTAACTCAAAATAATTTGCTAATTTTCGTGATTTTTCCATATTTTGTCAATTTTTGAACTTTAAATGCTTATAAAAAAAAATTGTGACTAAGGATTTTTAATATTTTTCATCTGCCTTTGAAACAACATATTAGGAGCCTTCTATTAAATTTTCAAGCTTTCGCAACCAACAAATAAAATTTTATTGAAATTTTTAGAAAAAAAACTAAAAAAAAATGGAAAATGAAAATGTCCCTAAACAGTTCAAAATAAATCGAAATATTTTGAAAATGTTATCGTGTATAGAAAATGCAAATATAAACAACCAGTGAAAATTTCATGTATATACGTTCATTTGTTTTAGAGTTACACCAATAACCAAAATCGATTTTTTGGTAAAAATTCCCGTTTTTCCTTAATTTTTATGTTGTTTTTCCCGTCGCTTGTGAAAACTACTGGGAAATTTAAATTTTGACCTCCCCAATGCACCAACGATATTCACTTTCCAATCGAACAAGATACTGAAGTCGAAAATCGAAGCATTATTTCGACTACTTATCGTGTACACAGATACAAAAAAAATAAAAAATAAAATAAAAAAAAAAACACACATCATTGTAAAATCAATACATTCATCGTTTCACTCAGAATCTAAAATATAGGTACTTTTGAATGGACGAGCGAGTGACCACGCTGGGAATAAAATATACTTAGAAACAATATTGAGGAAAACCGAGGTTTACCTGAGGTAGTTCACACAGCAAATAGGGGGATATTTTCGATTTGCGGAGCGGAGCGACGGCGCCGAGGAGCGTAGCGACGAGTGCCGATACACGCGTAATCGCTGCAACTTTGATATGCCATAACTTGTGAGAACAGTGAGTTTCCGGAAATTTTTGTAACTGGGAAACGGTGTAGCTGGTGGTACGCAAATTTAAAAAGTTTGAGAACCGCTGATCTAAAGCCCTGTTCACACGATCAAATAATTTGTCAAATATTTGACATTCGTCAAACTCCAAATATTTTAGAACCATTTCTAAAATATTTGAAGTTTGACATACATCAAATATTTGACAAATTATTTGATCGTGTGAACGGGGCTTAAAGAAACTAAAAATTATACAATACAAACTATTACAAATAATACATTTCTATGTATCAAAATTAGAAAATTCTGAATTTTACATATATTTATATTTTTTTTAATTCTATATTAACGTTATTATTTGATAACTGATAAGCCAGCCAAATGCCTTACTGCGGGGAAGCGCTCGTCATATATAGATTATGGTCATGGATTTACATATCTATGTATTTACTATTTATATTGTTTATTATCACTAATGACTTGTGGTTTGTAACCAATACTTTGTACAGCAAACTTACTTGGTAGCCATTAATTTTATATCACAAAATATCCAAATCCATATGTATGTGTGTGTGTGTGTGTGTGTGTCACATGAATTGCAAAATAATGGACCTTAACAATATCTTGCTCTACATGATCGACACGTAATTAGTTTATTTTTATGGAAATATTAAAATTATCAATTTCAGTAAGTTATAATTATAAGGAAGCAAAATATTATTCATAAAGTTTTGGTTTAAGTGATAAATCTTTCTAATATACCTAATATCCTCTCGAATAATTTTTTCTTTGGGCATCAATGTTATAAGTATACTTTTTTTATAAAGTACAATACCGCGGACACAATATTATATAAAGTACCTACCAGGCCAACCCTTGTTGTGCAGTTTACGAGTATTTCTAATTTATGGTACCTATATAAACATATCACAATAAACTACATTTAATGTAGTTTAAGTTTGAGGCTACTATTATAATAGATAATATGATGTTTGTAGATTTATTATACATATATTAAATAGTCGTGTAGAGGTTTGTTTTTTTCATGACTGCATTATATTATTATGCTGACACAATGTTTGACTCGCCTTACATTTCACAAAATTAATAATATTATCGACCGAGCTTGACTGATTCAGTCGAATCGTTGAATATGTGTGCACAATAATTATTGCGCACGCAGAGGAGTAGTTGACAGAGGGTATTTTGCTTTTTATTAAATAAAACTTTTAAAAAACTATGTATCGTATATATTAATTGTTTAATTAATTGTATACTATTATACGCGGTTTGTATACCTACCTGTACCTAATAAGTAATAGGTGTACCCGATGCGGGTGTAATACCCCTGAACTGCGACTGCGAACTGTGATATAGAATGGATTATAATATATAATATTATATTGAGCGTGTCTTGGCCAGAATAAAATAAAAAAAAGAAATATCTGTCACTAAAAAAAAATAATATAATTTATTAAACACGAGTTATGCTCGAAGACAAAGTCGTCGCCGCAGTTTTTTAACACTTTTCTTAAGTTTGGTTACACGTCTGTCTGTGATCAAATCTTGCGCGCTCGATTTGAGGCACTTTTTGAAGATGAAAAATTCTGAAAATTTGTATAGACCTTGGTCTTGGATGACAATACAATAATCCGTAAAAAAATTTTTTTTAACTAAAAAGTAGAAAATAAAAAATTAAAAAATTATTTTTAAAAAACACCCTTTTCTAAAAAAACTAAAAAATAATGAAAAATTTAAAAGTGTGTGGCGCTCTTAAACTTGACATATTATACCACACACTTTTACATTTTTCATTATTTTTTTGTTTTTTTAGAAAAGGGTGTTTTTTAAAAATAATTTTTTCGACGTATTTCGTTTTTTATATAAGCTACCTATAATAACATAGGCGCGCACATGGAAGACGAAATTATCGATTCGGTATTTTATTGTTATATGCAGCACATATATTATGTATATGATATGTATATAATGATAACGTTATTATTACATGTTGTATATCGATCGTCATATGTTTAGAGTTGTATAAAATATATACACACTGTATACAGAGTGATCAGTTTTCACGGTTACACTCATTTTGTAAGGGTAGGTAGGTTTAAATTAATTTCATAGTTGTTTATGTTTTTGAATTTTAATGACAACCCGAATTAATACCTACTTTATCAGATGCAGAATACTTTTCTAAAAAAATTGTTGGGCGTGTTGGATAAATAGTTTTTTTTTATTTTTGGCAAGCGGCGTTTAAAGTTTGGAAAAGCGTATATCAAAATGGTAAGGTTTATAACCCAAAAAAGTTCTTGTACTCCACAGTTATTCGTATTATTCGATATTAATGCATCAACACTTTTAGAATTCTTAGTTTTTCTTTTAAAAATGCCTATATACGTAGTCATTAAACAAAATATAGTAAACATAAAAAATCGCTATATGATAAACAATTGTTAGCTATTAAACATTTTATTTTTTTGTAAAAATGTAATGTTTGATATTACTATAAATAAAATGGAAACAGTGTAGCTGTGTAAATGCATCACTCCGTATAGTATAATATTGTATATAAGTATATATAACGCCGCTGTAGACGCCAAGCGCGAGCATAAATCGTTTTGTTTCGTTATTTTTAATAACGCACGCGAGACGAAAAGTTTTCTTTATTTATAGCGCCGAACCTATATATATAATAATAATAATAATAATAATAATAATGTTCTATAACCCTATACATATATTTATATATATCTACACTGGTGCAGTTGTACGTATGTGTGCGAGATAACCGACGCTGCAGAGTGTGTCGCGTCTTCTTTCCCGCGTGGGCGAGATGGTTATGCAGTATAGCTTTTTAGTTTTTTACGGATTCCTAGTGTCTATAACATCGTTTGTCCGGAAAGTTTTTTTTTTGTTTTCAGTTCACCGCGGCGGTTGTTTTTTATGACCAACTCTCTTTTGATGTCCACCTCACTATATTATTTTTATGCTCACCAGAGATACACACACACACACACACACACACACACACACACACACACACACACACACACACACTGCACACACACGTTTTTATATTATATATAATGTATATTGTACGCGTATATAAGTATTATATCTAGTGACCGCAGTTGTGCTGTGATATAGTCTGATGACGTTGGGATTTGAAAAGAAAACGAAAACTTTACAAAGCAATATTTACACACACACACACACACATTAGACGATTTTTGTTTTTCGCGAGCCAAACACCATTGTGGTGTGGTGTTTTATTTGAAGTTTTTGTCGTCGTCGTACGCTGCAGAGGTATAATATAGAGGGATATAGGTATATAATAACACGCTTAAGGTATACTCGTATATATATATTATATTCACCTAGTCGAGCAGTGGTTAAGTACATTATACAGTATATAATATATATACATATATATATATTACACATTAGTACATTACTGAAAATATAAGAACCGCAACGTCTTGTGTGGTTTTCGGCTACTTTCCCACCCTCCAACTGCACAAACCTACTCACTTTTCACGCACTATACATATCCCATATCCACCTACCGTATTATAGGTACCACGCGGTAGGACATATAATAATAATAATAATATTATACGCAGCGGGTGTATCATATATATATATGTATATTATATTCATATACGACGTGCGTAAAATATGTTAGTGCGGTCTATGTGTTATACGGAACGAGCACGCGGTCATCCCGTAATACATAATATTATTATGTATATTATATAGGTACACCGTGTACCGTACACGGGACTAAACTATGGGAGTATGTGGTCCTTCTCGGCATATTATAATATATATATTATAGTTTACCAATCCGGTGGGTCGACAGGTACGGTTTTATATATTATAATATAAAATGTAATATAATATTATGTTTTGCGACTGGATAATAAATATTATTATGGCGTTTTGCGGTTTAGATACTGCACGATGGGGACGGGATGATTTTGTATTTTTTGATATTTGTCAATTAGATAAGTGTTGTTGTTCGATGTGGGGTCTTGGTGTATCGTGTATACTTTTATTTTTTATTTTTTTGGCGAATAGATTACAAATAATATTATGAAGATGCGTCAGCTTATGAGAAAAATTTAACAAAGAAAATTAATAATTTGTTCAAATTCCTTTTTTTAATTCACCTCTTGTTATTCCCATGGGCCACAGCTGTTAGACGGAATCAAAAAACTAATTGTAAAACAAGTTTAAAGGGTTTTCACCTATGTGCGGTGAACAGTACAAACTGTTTTTAAATTTATAACTAAAAAAAAACAAAACAAATCATTATTTAAAGCATATTAACCTAACCATACCATTATGGTTTGAATGTGTAAGCTACTTGGGTATAGGGCATAGTCACATAGCCCATAGGTAATTGTTTTCATTACTCGAGTTTCAAACAAAAATACTCGTCTTTTTGTAGTTTACATATATAATAACCATATATTATTTAGTTAATAATAAATAACAATCAAGTATTTTATATTATAGCATTAAAATGTGCTTGTTTAAATAATTATTTAGAAAAAATATATTTTATATTTTGTTCCTAAATGTAAAAACATGATGTATCTCTAGGTATCTATAATATAGTACCTATATTTCCTAAAATGTTGAATATTTTATTTGGAGTAAACATGAATGGTTTTTTTTGTATTAGACAATTTCTGTAGGTACCAATAGAATGACTTTTCCAAACATTTTATGAATATTTTCGGGGTTGATGGATGAGTAGGAATACAATTTAATGCTTTCGATTAGATACGATTATTATATTACTGAAAAAAAGTATCAGTAGGTAAAAATAAATTGCAATAATACATCTGTCGCCAATAATAAAATATACTGCTGCAGTTCAACGAGAAATGTTGCGGAAAAATTTACATATGTGATTATAATATTATTATACCCACTTGCCACCTACCTACCTGCAGCAGCGGTCTACCTTCATACGTATAATATGTGTTTTATTATAACATGTACAACCGAATACACGTATACAGTAGTAGCCAGTACAATATAACATAATAAATAACAATAATTTTATGAAGATCACATTATTATTAGATGCTATATTCATGCGAACATTATTAAATTTACATAATATATGATGTTGGTTTATTCTTTGATTCGCGTAAAATGTTATCGTTAAGCCCATACGACGGTATATCATTATTATTATTATTATTATTATTATTATTCATATACGCGTAGTATATAATATAATCATACGTATATAATACTGTAACAGCTGCGTTGTACACGAAACAATATCTTTTCGTATACTCGTGCTTCCCTACGCCGCCACCACAGCCCTCGGTTGTCGTTTAGTCGTAAATATAATATTCAAATGAAATCTTCGTGTATACCGGGTGTTTCTGAACGACATGACATAATAATATCTAAATGAAATTTCAGAGTAATTTGTCCAAACACACTCTGTATATGATATGTAGGCATTTTGCGGGTACCCATCTATGTATAGTTCCCGGTGCTCACATTTTACAGGTGACGGTATTCGGAACGCTGACCCATACCGTAGTACAAGTATAGGTATCAGTTGCATATTTAGTGGCGGGGTTAAGGGCGAGACACACAGAATTCCTATGTCCACCCTCATTGCTGCAAGTTTTGAGTTCTACTTTCGTTGGGTGACTAAAACCATATTATACTATAATATTACCAACCTAGGTTCCTATCTATAAATTAATCATATTATCGAATACAAATTATAAAGATTATACATATTTATTACCCGCTTGAAGGAAAACAAGTAAAAAAGCACGTTTTATATTTTAGACGAAAACAAAACATTAATTCAACAACACATTGATTGAGTTACATAATAAACCTTAAAATATGATCTTTTGTAGTTCTTCTACGCTTATAGCATAACTACAATAATATTATATTTATAATATTATACAGTTTCGAAAACGATTTCTGTAATATTCGAAAAAAAACCAAATTCGTCTCAGTCCACGCGGGAATAATATTATATCGACCGGTCGGCCAATACAATTTTACTACCTACCTACATTATAATAGTATTGTATGCATCACTCTACAGTCTACAAAATAATATATAGCATAATACTGTGAGTCTGTGACTACGAAAAATCCCACGGCACCAACACGTCATAAGCTCGCGAACAATCATAATTCATACAATATTTTCAGGGATTTATATGGTCGGGATGTTGATTATGAATGATTACGAAACTTTTCTCCCGGCCAAGCGAATATAACGCGCACGAGCTATGATTGCACGGCGGTTTGCGACGACTGCGGGATATTTTTACTCGGTTATAGTTATTCGATCATCGCATACTTTTTTGGGGGCGACGAAAAACCTTCGTCGTGCAGCCCCGGCTCTGCCTTCCCACATACTGGAATTCGGACACAGATGTCACACGCATATAGCAGCACCCGGCTGTAATGGGTTTTCGGGAAAATAGAGAAAAACGAGGACGAAAATAATGTTGGCAGAGCGCACCTGCAGCAGTGTCTAACGAAAAGTCAGGCGTGGTTATACTGCAAGGGTTGATAGTGCGGGAGCAATAATAGCATCATCCCAACGGATTCAAAAAAATAAATAATTCACCATGGTATATTATGTAAGACAATTCGGTACAGGACTTATAATATAATTATCATAACATTTAATACGTCTGAAAGTATCTCGAGAGGAAGATCGTAGTATAGCATAATAATGTCTCGTTCGTACATCTATTATTGTTTTGCTGTTGTTGTTATATTATTATATTCTGAACGTCTCGGATAAATGCAATACCTCTGCAATATCATGATATTCAATTACTTATAATTTATTTTGTACGTATTATGTAGGTATATATATTGTGTTACTCACATCCGAAACGAATCGATAGAAATATAATATCACTTCGCGTATGTAATTGCAGCTTATTAACATACATAATATATTGTATATACGTGGATTCGTTGTAGTTTTCGACCTGAAGAGGTAACTGTACGAGAATAAAAAAATAGCGAAATAAAAAATGAGTATAACGTTATTGGCGCATAAATATATCGATTTCATAAATAAGGCGATTCTTTTAAATGTAAACACTCATATTCTTGAAAATGATTGAAAGATTTTTTTACATGATTTCGATAAAGTCTTCTAGACTTTTTATTTAAAACTACATCATCGTTTGGATTCTGAAAGGGCGCACGTAACACTCCTTATTCTTGTAAAAAAATATTGTTCACTATTTTTTATCCTTATCATTTCTTTAAATGTTTTATTTATTTGAGTGACAGCATACATTTTTAATTTCACATTCCCAAGTGGCATTTTTTCTAAAAACGTCAATGTGTAAAAGTGTTTAAAGTTTAGACGAGTGGAGTGGGATTGCACAGGGAATAGGGACACCACGCAAAATGTCAGTCCACTACAATCGCTTACCTAAACTTTAAATTCTTATAAGTTATAACTACCTAATTAACTCTATACACGTTCGTAGTTCGATTTTGACTCATTAAAACTATCATAAAAATATTCTGCTTTTGATTAGGAAATGAAAAATATAATATGCTGTTGTCCAAAAATTTAAAAATATAAAAAATTAAAATTAGTTAAAAAATGTTTTTATTCAAAAATATTGTACTTATTGTTATGAGCAAATTATGTAAAAATAATAATATAATATCAATAAAAACGTTAATATTTGTTGAGAAAACTAGCCTAAAATAAACCTTTTACCAATAATAGGTTAGGTATAAAATAGGTATAAGGCAATCGTTTTATCTGGACCCCTTTTTTATCATTATCAAATACTGATGTAAAAGAAAAATGTAAAATAGTACTCGTGTTGCTGTTTGGGGTTAAAAAAAATTCAAAAAATCCCTTATGCTTCCCTATAATATTACGTTGTCAGTCTTGGCAACGACGACAAAAGAATCATCCTGCAGTATATGCTAATATTAAAATATTATATTATATTATTTGAAGCGAGCACGCCGCAGTGGACAACAAATCTACTATAGATGACGTGTAGTATCCACATATCCCGTACGACGACATGTCCTACAAAGCAAAACGGAAATCGGAAATCGAATGCCTTCGGTGCATATGCGGGTATAGGCGGTATACCTTCGTATATTACGTTTATCATCGGTATATACCTATATATGTGACCGTATACCGTTCGCGTCTTACGCGGTCATGTTATTTTCCTGTACAGTCGGCGTTCAACCAACCACGGATAGGAACTGATTATCGATTCCTTTGAGTGTTACTCGTCTATATATATATATTTAATATATACACACGACGTGCGTTTGAAGGATATACCATTTCGACTTGGAATCTCGCACGGCCGCCGTCACAAACAAACTCGTAGGTATACAGTAAAGACACGGGAATACACATCACTGCAGCTGTAGGCCGATGTAAGTATTTCGTTCGAGTCGGATAACATGTGGACCGTGAAAGCTATATAAGTAAAGCGAATATAAACATAACATGTTAACGTGTCTGTCGTCTGCGACCACGAAACGGCGCACCTCTCCCGAACATAGTATGCCTGTAATATAGGTAATATAAAAGATGTCCTGAGCCCCTGCAGACTTACAAATCATCCAAAAATAAATGATAACTAGAGATTTGGCATTTTTATGGTACCTTCACACCAGAATGTATACAGGCGTGCAGTAGAAAAGGATTTTTAAAAATTAGCATTTTAAAGATGGGCTCACACGGGGATTTAAAAAAAAAAAAAAGAATAATATTATAATATAATTAGTACAACAAAGGCACACTCGTATAATATTATAATCGTATACACTGCGAGTGAATAATACGCAGTCAAACTGAAAAACCCTACATCGATTTTGAGTTATTTTTAGAGCCTTTTTTTTTCGTAAGCCATTTTGGTAAGACTTCTTTATGATAATATTATGTTGTACGTCATCGTGTTAGGTTTATATGTATATTACGATAGTCCTACATTGGTGTGTTTACGGTTTTATATGTTTATTTAGGTAGAGAGGGCGGGGAGGGGGTGACACAAAAACACAGAATACTAGAATAGTATATCTTAAGCTAAACTTACTTAACCTCAACGAATAAACTATTTCTATAAAAATCTCGTCACTTATCATGGTCTAAAAAAAGTAAAAATTTTGAAATAAAAATGACCAGGCATTATTACTTAGTAATAATATATTATTATATGTATTAAATAAATTATTGAACAATAAAAAAGTAAAAATATGAAAGCTCTAGGGAGCTTCAATATTATCACCCTGGTCACCCATTTCGGTACGTCATGGAACATATTATTATATATTATATTCTTATCAACTATTGTACTGCTGACAATATTTGGATTTAAAGTTGATATTATATAGTAATATATACTTATAGGCTGCACCTGATATTTGATATATATTATTATTAATTTACCGAATAGTGCATTGTAACTCAGCGTGTTGGATACGGTGGTATAGAACGTCTCGAATGCAGAATAGATATTGAAGAATATTATTATTTTAAGGGTATACAATGAACGATGACAACAAATATATTGAACTTCCAATACGTATTTCTTGAGATTTAATTCAATATAATATTATATCTCCGACTGATTGAATACGAGATGGCCCGTTTATATTTCGTTCCTTTTCAGCCAACCTATTATTTTGCCCATATTATAGATTAGTTAACATATTATATTGTGTGGTTCTACAATCCGCAAACATTCTAAGAGAAATCTCTAGTGTACTGAAATACTGACGCCGCATGTTGTGTTACTCTTTACTTAAAATAACCCGAGGGGTCCACCCGCTCACCCCACCCACTATACATACCATTAGACATTTTAGATTCCGAACGAAGCAAAGAATGTATTGGTTTTACGACGATGGTTTTTTTTTATGTGTGTGTCCCTGTCGTTAGCCAGATGAGTCTCATAGAAAATTCGGTCTACCAAGAATTGTATTCTATTCTCGATGGTTTTATTTTTAACATTAATAATAAAATTATTTATAAAATATATATTTATTTACCTGTAAAATGCAAAGAATAACAAAAAATAGTCGTCAACTTTTGGCCCGCATATCCCCCCCCTCTATTACTAGTGGGCTCTGCAAGTATTATCGATGTGTCCTTCATATAAAAGCAGGTGGACATATATAATCATTATTAAGCTGTCATAATGTCGTATTATAATATATAACAAGAAAAAGTCTTGACAAAATATATTCTCCTTGTATAAAACCGTTTATAGTAGCGAAATCGCAGTGCTGTACAAAGCCGAGGTATAAATCCCGCACAGCTTTTCGTTATACGTTTTTGTATAATGTATACAGGGTTATTCAAAATGATTCATCCGATTTCTTATTCTTACATATTTTTAGTATTAATACTATGTATAGTCACTCGGCGTAAGGTCAGGTTTTTCATTATTTCGAGTAACCCCATACGCATGCGCACTCTGCAATTATAATATATGACTCTGTATATTAAATAAATCCTGTAATTTGTGCTTGTTCGGCGTGTTTTGCAAAGTCCTTAAAAAATAGACGTGTGCGTGTGGAGGCTCGTGGCTTACACGGACATCTCCCGTCGTTGCGACTGCTGCAGGACCCTATTTATCCTCCGGTCGAGGGATTTTTATTTTAATTATAATCGTATATTATTATGTCGGTATAATAGATGCATATTCCGAGAGAGCGGGCGGCGGGGGGAGAAAAATGGTCGAGCGTGGCCCATAAACTTTGCAGGAATTTATTCTTTGACGATTTTGTGCTGCAGCGTAATTTTTTTTTTCACTGTCCCAACTCCTCATCCACCGAAGCCGCCATGAGACAGTTCGAGCACAAAAAATATATACATAAAATATTATATAAACTACGCGCTTATGCAGCCGGTTGTATATCTATAGTAAGTAGGTACGTATTTCGTGTTAATAATAATATTATTATTATATTTATAGGCCTATACACGAGCCCCCCGGAGAAAAGTTTTTCGATAAACAACAATAGACGATATTATATTATACACATTACACGTATACAATAATATATTATATTATTATAGTCTATGATAGGTACCTATAGTCTATACTACCTATATAATCCATTTCGGCGGACGTTCGATAAATTAAATTTTATACCTTTTGCGCGTATCCGTTCGCCGCCGGTGATTTGTACTTATTTTCGGATGGTATATAATATAACTAAATTATTATTATAACTTATACGTCCACTCGTGTTAGGTAAGGTACCGCAGTATATAGTTTTCAATATAATTTTATTGTTTTCTGAACCTTATAATCTACACAATTTTGGTAAATAAATAAACAATAATAATAATTTCTACATATTAATGTGCATGTAAGTACCTAGTTTATAACTATATGTGTGGGAATTTAATGGCCTAAAAATGCGTTTAAGCCTCCAAAATTCAAAATATTGTACTTTAATAATAAAGTTAATATTTATATTTTATTAGCTACTTAATATATTTTATTATTTTCAACAGTTTTTGAACCAAATAATATTTTTAATTAAATTCAAATAGAAGTTTTGCCGGACTGCACATTTTCAAGTGTCTTTTACGTGGAAATCTTTTAATACAATAACAGAATTCATTATTCTATTTCAATTTGTCATCGCTGCTATATCGTATAATCTCGATTTTTATTACAGAGCCGTTCAAAAAAATACGATTACCTTGTTAGCACGTTTCAAAGTCACTTATTTAAGTACATTAGTACAAATCTTAAAGTAATCAGATTTTAGTGTCAGACCTAAAAATGCATTAAGTAATGAAAAAAATTACTTTAAAATAGAAATTTGTCAATAAACAAAAACTTCTTATTCTGATTAAAAAAGTACACGAAGCGGGTGTTATGTTAAAAAACGAGCATTGTGACCTAACTAGCTCCGGGAAATAACGCAAAGTGCATCATCCCAGCGACCATCAGCCCTATAATTATGACATTATGGCAGGCAACCGAAAAACCGACACGACCTTATCAAGTTGATCACAGTAATAATTAATAGTAAACACAATAGGTATGACACAATACAAGTACTCAAAATCTCGCTCACATTGTTCTTGGATAGTTGGATATGATGTTATATAGGCACTCGTTGATGACGGATGATAGACGGAGGTCCAGTGATGGTGGTCGCGGATATAATTCCCCCGCGGCCGCGAGCGTGCAATAAATATTTTACAACTGTGCCCGTGGAAAAAACGTAATTTTTATTTTTCAAACTCGAAGAACAAAAAAAAATCCATTTATATATGTAACAAAATAATTTCGATTTATTCATTATCGGAACAACTCGAAACAAACGTATGTGAAGCGAATAGGGAATGACCTAACATATATAGGTACGCTAGTGTACCTATATAATACAATAGTAATAATAAAAATCGTTTTCTGCAATACCCTAACCCAGCTATATAGAACAATCATATTATTTTATCGCTATAATAATTTATATTCTCTGCAGAGTAGATGACTGTCGGCGACCATAATGTTATATTCCATATATTTCTATATATAAATATTATTATATTACCGTCATCGGTGACTTGAAAAAGCCCGTTTGAAACAATATTACCTTTACCTATATATAAATATATATTATATATTATACACACCGACAACGGCCGGTACGTTTTTTCATTTTTTTGTGCGTTTTCATCATTGTTTTTATTCATCTCATTTTCGTTTCGTCGCGCTCACATCAATCGCGAATTCGCCGAGCGAGTTGATATAATTATTGTAATAAACCTTCAGTACTTTATATATGTATAATATTATACGCAGTACCCGGCAAAAGTCGGTCGCGTACACTCCGGAAAACGTATTTTTTTTTAATTCACTGCGAATATTATATTAGGTTTATGCCTTTACGGCCACCGCGTAGACTATATAATAATATTATATTTTACACATCAATTTCATCCCGCGAAAACAACAACTGAGCTTTTTTTTTTAAATTCCAAACTTTAGGACTTAGGGGTAGGTACTCTGCAGAAAATTGGTTGTCGTGTTTTTTGTCCACACAAAAGTTGACCTCGGCTAAAATGATTGGGCTTAGTGCGTTGAAGCTTTTAGTTTTAGGTTCTGCACAACACGGACTATAGGTCTATATACTATATAGCAATATAATTTAATTGCTGTCAATAGGAGTCGGTAATATTATGTGATGGAAAAATATTGCAATACACTTGTAAACAAATATAATTACAAATACGGTTTTATAATACATTGTCTGCGGCTAACTATTTTAGCATCCTCGACTTTGTATGTCCATTTCATAGTCATATTATCATGTAATTTGCTACTTGTGTATACAAGTCGGGACTCAAATAATATTATAGTGAAATAGCTCTTATTTTTCAAAGTGCACGACTACTTTCAAAAACTTGTCTGTGTCTTGAAAATAACGTTATTTAATTAACAAACTTCGTCTTTGGACAGGATTTTCTATCCTTTCGAGAATTTTATGAAACGAATATAACGACTTCGACCACATTTGAATATCTGATTGAGAGGATCTGTGTATACCTGTATATAAGCTGATCATTTTTAAATGTCATGTTTGAGAATGATCGTTATAGTTAGGAAAGTATAGAAATACGCAGTACAACGCGGAATCGATCCAGAAGACTGGACAATATATTTTATGGCTGTCCTGGAAAAAAAATATATAATTACTTTGTGAAACCGTGTCGGTGTGGATTAGGGGTGCAGCGTTTCAGGGAAAACTACGGTGCAGGTAATGAATGCAAATGGTTTTTTTTCCACCCGAGGCGGTACGACCCAGAGGTCGTCGACTCATCGACGGGTGCACATTATCATAATTTGGAGGCGAGCGTCGGTGTACGATCACGTCAGATATTATCCCCGGGAAATCGGATTATCGGGTGTATTTCGTTTTCGAAAAACCTAATAATGGGTACAGGTAATAGGTGTTATACTGAACCCGACAGTTCTCGGAACTTTGAAGCACGAGTACTGCTGAAACTCTGCAGGCTATCCGGATATATAATATAAACGCATTACACCGATGCAATCGTCTATAATGGTTTTGGATGTGTTTTAGTTTGTTTTTTATCAAAAGGTATTCTTTATAACGTTGCTGTCATTATTTTTACACTTCGGGATGAATATCAATCGATATATCTTCTTTAAATTAAATTTCGGGCTTACAGACATGGACGTTTTGGTTGGGATCGTCTTGCCCAAATAGTTATAAATCTATGGTGTATAGTTTTCCACGTGCAGGGTTACGTACACAGTTACACTGCAGGGGAAAAGAACTGGGGCAATGCTAGACACTTCTTATTATAATAATAATTTAATTTAAATATGTGGGTGGTTGTAAAAAAACCGGACTCACGCACGAAGGGATCCGTAACATCATCTATAAACATGTTAGCAACACTGCCTATATTATATATTCGTATTTAGTGTTTGTTGTTATAGCGGCAACAGAAATACATAATCTGTGAAAATTTCAACTTTATAACTTTCGTGGTTCATGAGGTACAGCCTGGTGACAGACGGACAGACGAACGAACAGCGGATAATTAGTATTATTGTCCCGTTTTACCGTACGAAACCCTAAAATTTGGCGTGTAGGTGGAGTAACCGCTCTACTGGGGCAGTAGGTGTCGAGTGTACCTCGTAATTGATTAAGTCACTGTAAAAGACGTGTTAAATTTGAATTCAGTGACAACAATATATTATAACAATTATAGTTATATAACAATCTTCATATCAGCTCTCAAAACCCACCCCTGGTCGAACGTAGCATTATATGAGAATATTATATTATTAATTACCTACGATATGGTTTTAAATTGTGTAGGTGTACGTCTCGTTGAGGGTCGTTCTCAGAAATCGGAAATATAATTCGGGAGTCGCCGACTTTGCGGCACAAGCGAGTTATATAATATTATTATTATTTTGTTTTCGGCGCGTCACGCGGCGTATTATCTATCCCCTCACCGCCTTGCCCACACCTTATTACATTACACCGCCGACTTGCGGTGTACTTTACACTATGGATGGCTCACATGTGTGTGTGTGTGTGTATGGCTCCCTCTCACGTGCGTACGCACACACACGTATTTGGGCGGCTCTTAATAATTCTCGAGCACGCTCCTCCGCCGCCGACGACGACGACGACGACGGCGACGCGACCACCACGTCCCTTTTGTAATGATTATATTCTCGTACACACGTTTTCGCCGCAATCTTATAATTCGCGTCACGCTCCTCCCGGTGTGCCACCGACCGCGGTCTGCAGCAGTATCCTCATTCTCCTTCCGCTCCCGCAGTCCCGCGGCGAAGGTCCTTTTCTCGGAAAAGTAAAAAAAAAAAAACAAAACCCCGTCGTCACGGTCCGACGCCACCGCCCAAGTTGCTTTTATATATATATACTTAGGTATGCGCAGGGGACGGCCAGAACTACCACGTTCCGACACTATACACAGGACCGTTTTCAAAACTTAAAAGACTCGAGGGTCGGTGTGAAAAAAAATGTTCTTTTACCATGTAAAATTAATGAATTATAATATTATTATTATTATGCTGACGTATGTATAATACGCGTACCCACTATAAATTACCAACTTATAATATTATATATGAGACAGTTGTGGTAGGTGTCTCCTAAATGCATAAATACATATTATTTAAATGTCTAAATAACTTTTCGCATATAATAAACTTTGTAATAGCCCCGAAGGCGGAGGGCGGAAAAATGTGTCCACTAACTTTTTAATAATGATAATAACAATAGTAGTATTTTTGAATCGAAATTAAGTCCGGATGAAAATGATCGGTCTATAATATATTATAATGTTATGAAGTATACCTACCAGCTGCTATTATAATCTGCGCGTGGTTATACTATTCGCCACGACGGTGGACTTCGGTCGCCGCAGCTTTCATCTCAATATAATATAATAATACCTAACAACACACCATTGTGATAATAATGAAACGTTGTCTGAGATTTGCACCGGTGCAGATCTCCGAAACAATTTACTCGCCAAAGTGACGATTTGAATCTCGTACAATATTATACTTAAGGACACTTGGGAATTCTCATAAGATCGAAAACTCTGTACAATGCGCATTCGTGCGGTACATTTCGGTCGACTCGGGGGCGAGATCAAGTTATTATAGCGTTATAATACACGCCACTCGATCTGCGGGGAATAATAAAAACAATGGAAACTTAATGCAAACATTTACGACAGACGATAATTAAAAAAAAAAAAAAAGAGATGTTTTATACAGTCAATCGGTATAATATATTCTATGGAATCAAAATGACCCGCATAAACGCGAACAGGTCATATTAAACCGAACTCGCTTTATATTATACATTATTAGGTAGTCATTATACGATGTTTTAGTAGTTACTTCTTCTGCAGTCAAATTCCTTTAATTACATCATGTAATATAGACACGTATTATACCTATATATTATATTATACATAGCATGTGCCGGTAATAAGCACGTCCAGCAACAATGTAATAAAAATTAGTTGGTGGATTGCGTATTAGCGTCTTTTTTCATTTATCATAATAATTTAAGTTAATAGTAAGTTATGGGAGTAAAAAATTACAACGAGCTATAATTTATAATAGGCACTACTAAGAATCTAAATAAAAACAATATTGTAAAGCACATAATATATTATTATTACGTAAATGCTATAGTTTCACTAAGAGAATTAGTCAACTATATTATATCGTTGACATATTATTATACCAACTATGGCCTGGACTGGTCTAGTTGATAGTATATTGAGTAAATTATTTCATTAAATCGTCCCAGAGGGTAGTTTAATGGTTTTTTTTTTTTTTTTAAAGAAATGTTATACGGAAGAACACAATGTATTATTAAAATATAGCATAAATAATGTGTTTGTGTGTAGAATTCAAATTAATCACACATTTATAATATATTGATCTAATCCATGTACGCGAATCGCACAACTTGTACTATATCGATGTGTTTTGTTCTGTTTTGCAGGCCGCCCACCCAGAGCAGCTACTCGCCGTGTCCATTATAATAATATTATTATTATATCCACTCGGAGGTTTTCGAGCCTCATCGCATTGTGTACCTGCCTGCAGCACAGGTACGCCACGGGAAGCCGCGTACGACGCCCAGTGAACCGAAAAACCGACGGAGAAAACATCCGACCGGAGAGGGAGGAATCGTAGTCGCCGCTGCCACAATACATACACTGCACCGTCGTCGGCCCGAACGGAGATAAACTACTCATAACGTCCGGCGCGCACAGCAGTCGACATTGTGTGTGCGTACACCGTACACGCGTCGTGTGATCACACCACATTCATTGCGAGTCTTGCACTGTACGCGGCAGGTAGTTCCGTCGACCGGATTTGCTCCGTCCGTCCAACAGTCGTGTGCACGTGAAATACACTGCAATTATACCTGTGTAATAACAATATTATAAAATATACGGACGAGCCCGCGGTCCAGACAACCGAAGAATAGATTTTTTGTTCCGATCGTACGAAAACCGCGATAATATAACATGGCCGTAGTGAACATGAACAATCTGCTGAACGGCAAAGATTCCAGATGGCTGCAGTTGGAGGTGTGCAGGGAATACCAGCGAAACAAGTGCTCCAGACCCGACACGGATTGCAAGTTTGCGCACCCGGCCGCCAATGTGGAGGTACAAAACGGCCGCGTCACCGCCTGCTACGACAGCATAAAGGTACTTGAACGTGTGTGTGTGTTTTTATGATGATAGCTAGCGTCTTATTATTATTATTATTTTTTGGGAGAGAGGAGACTGGGCAGTTTTCTCTCGGGCACGTTGACGTCACTCGAGATCACCTGCATGCTTACTTAATAATATTACGCCTTGTCCATATAATATTATGTATGAAAGTTGATCACGTTATCACAGGTCCATCGGTTTACCAAAGTTAGGTTGGATATCATAAGAACATCGAGACGTGTTGCGCGGAAAAAATCACTCGTATTATACGGATAGGCCCAAGCTGCTTTTTTTGCGATCATATTATACAATAGTAGTTTCGTTAATAATATGCTAGTCCAGGCGCAGCGGCAAATACGTGTTCAGACGATACGGCATTTTATTTTTGTTTAATACGATTTTAAAAATAATTTAAAAAATAGTACTGATGCTTTGCCGAAAATACGTCTGCTCAGGATGTAGAGATCCGTTACTTTTTATGCCGACAACATTATTGCGGGTGACTTGAAAACGGCTATACATATAGAGCGGGACGCCGCCGCCATTGCGCATTTGTACATAAAATATAATATTATACTGTGCTTGATAAGGAAGTTGGGAATGATTATATACGGTATGGGAGGGACCCCGCACAATAAATAATATAGTTTTGAAACAGTAATATTGTGTGTTGGGTACAACCACGGTTTAAAATACCTTAAACCGTGCAAACGCCGTGGTAGAGTATACCTACAAAGTATGAATACTGTTTTTGGGCAGCGCGTGATTAGAAAGAGTAAACCGTATTCCGAATAACTCAGAATTATATTTCCGGGGCACTTGTGCTTGTTGTCCGGGTTTTTTGGCTTCTGATTTTTTTTTTGTGGTATAAAGTTTCCGATCCTATGACCGACGGACTATCAGCAACGCATTCCTCGTATACGACATCCAGAAATAACTGCGAAACGGTTTTATTCAAATCAATATGTATACCTATTGTATTATTTTAAAATATATAATTAAACCAAACAAAACGATGTGTGCAGTCACAACGCTGTGAAAATCCTGATCAATCGATAATGATTGTGTGGTGGACACTGTACATGGATCGCAACGTTGTATCGGTTCATGGTTGGTAAACATAATTGTACAAACAATACACGCATATAGCTATTATCCAGACTATTATTATTTAAACTGCTCGAAAATTCGCACGAAACGCGTTAGCGCTGGATAACTCGACCAGATCTCGCCGACACTTGTGTAGGCACCAACATTATTATTTTATACTCGTATATACATACAAACCGTGTGAATCTTTTCGCCATAATAGATATAGGATTATGTTGTCGATAAATGTGACTGTAAAATACTAATTTAAAATACCGTGCGACACGCGTTAGGGTTAAGCACTCACGTGTCATAACTTAAGCCATATTATATAGCTGTGTGCACGGTGTATGTGTATATTATTATGGATATAGGTACACCACCACTTGGTCTCCACAATGGTCGGCTTTCCTCTGAAAATTTATATGTAAAATCCGTCCCGGCTCCCGAAGATTTTAGCACCATCATCGCCGAAAACCCTGTACGATCTGCAGTTTGCTGTGTTTTTCTCAAAATGTCAAGTCAACTCATCGCCCATCTGTCATACATAGTAATATGTAGGTATGTGGCATAGAAAATTATTTATTAAAAAATAAAGCACCTATTGTTTTTTTTTATCAAAGACCACAATTTAATTGAGTGTACTGAAATGGCTACAAGTATTAGTTATGAGCTAGTATATTATACATATAAAATTTAAGTTTAGAAATTCTGCAGACTGTATATTGTGCCTAAAATACTGTTAGTTCTAATTGAAATAAAAATTAATAATTAAAGTGTTGTTAACGTTCAGTAAAAAACTTAATTTATAAGAGTTATTTATTCAGAATTAGTTAGCGAAAATAGTGTAAGTTTATAAATGTAAACTTCAATCAAATTATTTCAAAGTTTTATTTACATTTTCATACGTATACTAGGTATATTGTACATGTTAATTAATTGTATTTTTTAATGCTTTAAGTTTAGCACTTTTAACAATTACCTGCAGTACAGATATAATCACATTGTATAAACACAGGGTTGATGCACTCAACCCAAGGCACACTCAAAGGTTTAAGTGACTCAAAATAATTGGAGAGGGAGTAATAAAATCCTATTTAAAGTCAAATATATAGGTAAATCCTGATTTTTATATTTATTAGTGCATTTTTTCAAGAAAACCATAATATTAAATTATTAGTTATTTAAAATCACAATTTTTCAGAGAGATATGCGTTGTTTTTTGAAAAATTAGAACTGGGGGTGGGGAGATAATGACAAATGGCAGAAAAAAAAGTGTAGCTGCGCTGTGCCCCTCATCCCCCCAAGCCCCTCCATCACAATTCTATTTCGCTGGGCACATTTACGCTTTATATACATATGTGCCCTTATGTATATTTATTATTTATTATAATACCGCTGTGGTATATGATTACACATTCACCATACACACGTACCTATATAATATAATATAATATATACGTAATATGAGTGTGATCGTGTCGTGCAATATATCACATACCTACTTATTACATATATATACGTACTCGCACACGTGTATGCGGGTGTACGATAAACCCACTGTATGTATATACACCGTATTTGGGTGGGTGTACGTACGATGTATATATCCGACAAAAATTTAGTATGCAATAGACGATCCAACCCGCTAATTTATCCGCGAGTCCGCGCCGCAGTTCCAATATACATTTATATATATATATTCGGAGCTCGTGTAATCCAATTTTCGAAATTAAAGGCACCGCGACAGGCGAATGGCTTTGGAAAGGAGAGACTTAATGATTAACCAACTAGCTAGGTTATTCGATACCTTTGTAGCGGCGTTTTAATCAGGCGCTTTATTCAGACGGTTTGAATGAGCGTATATATACCTCATGATATACCTATATATACATAAGGAAATAAATATATATATAAATATTGCGGTGCCGAACTGGTGGCAAAGAGTTCAAAAACCATCGACCGACCTTTTTTATGTATATTATGTAAAGGACATTATTATAATATTATCACAGCGCCGCGGAAAATGGGCGTGTCTATATAGTGGACGAGATCCCATAATATTACATAGCGATCCTATCCCGACCGAGGTTTACTTCGAGTTTCGTCCGAACAAAGATTTAACGTTTTTCTAATATTACTGTCACTACACGTCATAATATTATCCGAATATACACCGTGCACGTGTCGTGGACGCCACACGTATGAAGGTCGTACGTTTTGTCCAACAACAACTACTATATTGGTCAGTAAAATATATTACAGGTACCTATTATTAGGATATTCGGTACGCCGACCACTGAACTATTGAAAACGATACTATTTTATTATATCCCAACACACCAATATCACGACATTGCCTTTCCTGTATATTTCTATTTTGAATATTGAAAAAAATTTAAATTTAAAAATGTAAATATGTTGGATACATCATTAACGCGTTCTCGTATCGTACAAAGGATAGTGGTATATTTTTTACATCTTTTTCGATTAATTTAAACGCAGTAAAAAAAAAACAAAAGAGTGATCCTTACGTTTATTTTTATTTTTTTTTAATTGACAGTGACTTATTTCCATTTCAAACATATGTGGAATATTAATCATGTTCAAAACGATAATAAATGTAGTGCAGTGTGTTTCCTACACGTTATATAGCTTTGATCATTAATACTCATAAAAATTCTTTTACACGTTATTAATAATAAAAAGAGAAATGTATCATAGATATAATTTTAATTTGAATCGGAATGTTGAATCTTTTACCTATTATTATGATTATACAAATACAAGTTGGCATTTTTCATAACTCTATGGGCAGATACAATTAATAAATAACGCCATACATTTTTATCTGCAACGTATTCTCTTAAAAACATCCCATATTTTGATGAATAATTGAAGAAACATTAATTTCAATTTCTAGAGCAACTCAGTGATACAATCAGTTATAATGTCTATGATGAATATTTTATACCCACTTTATTAACATTTTAATGACATTAAAGTATCATAATAATTTATTGTTTGAGGTTGATATAAAATCAATGTTAACCCTCGTACAGAACCTTCACCTTTTTAAATGTTTTTTTTTTTTCAGAGCGATGACTTATAATTTAAAATCTTTGCCCAATAGTAAAGTTAACACAGTACTTATCAGGTATACAAAATAATAATAAAAATAAAAAATAATTTTGGTATTAGTTTGAGAAATAAGCAAACTAACGATTTATGAAATTATTAAAAAAAATATTATTTTTACCTAATTTGTAGAAAAATTACCAATTTACTGTTATATTACAAATTTTAATTAACATTTTTAGTTCTCAAAATAATAATGAAGTTAATAGTATTTATTATAATAATTGCATATAATGTTATGCAATTAATATAATAAATGATATTATCATTAAATAGCCCATTTGATGGTCATAATTCGCATATTATGCAACTCGAACAGACCCTTTTAAGAGATGGTATGCAATTTGAACTGACCCTTTCAAGGGATGGCATGCAAATCGAATGCAGTCATAACACTGTACTATGTGCATAATACTCTCGTATTTGTGGATATGTGCATGTCGTGTGAGTGTTTTTGACGTCGAGTTCATCGAGTTCGTCGTGAACTTTTGTTTTCAAAATATTATAATTAATAAAGCGCAAAAACAGTTGATAATTATTTCAGCTTATAATATTATTATTATTTTTATGAATTTTTTTTTTTTTGATGCGGAAATCGTTCTGCACGCATCATATAAATAATAAATATATTAAAATAATATGACAAAACTACTCACATTTTCACGGGAACGTCAGTGATAGACATAATTATTGTAATTTATGGATACTGCAATTTTCAAAACAATTAGTGGATATACGTCAGCCGATCATAAATAATTCATCAAACGCAATCATTACATCGAACGACAATAAATTGATCGTAAAATTATTGATGGTAAATCGCCAAGCGTGATATAATATCTTATAGGCTTTCGCTATCTTTCGTTGTTGGTATACAGGTAGTATGCACAAAACCTACTTTTGTGATTTTATGACATGACAAAGGTAGACATCATAATATAATCGCAAATCATTTTCAATATAATATTGCAAGCTTAATTGAAAATTAAAAATTATAGCTGATATTATATTGTGTGCTTAATTGTTTTTATAATAATTATTATTAATTGACCCGCAATTTAAACTTGATTTTTAATTTTCTATTAATATTTTTATTATTTTCATTCGTGTAATAATTTATGCTTGATTTTTGTATTCATTATTTATTTATTGATAGTAATGTCCGCTAGGGCAAAGATCTAGTACAGAAGATGCATTATATTACATAGGTTAGGGATAGCATAGTAGTATTAATAGTCATATAAAAAATAATTAACGAACAACAATGTGTTTAACGTCGTACAACTATAGTCAAAGAAAAAAATTGAAGTTGAATAGATGTTCGTTGCATTATAGTGTGAAATTCTATTAATGGGACTACGAGTAACCAAATTACGTCTACTCGATGCAATATGAAATATGATGTTAAGTCTGGTATTAAACGGGGAGCGCCTCTAATGCTAATAGAACTCATTATATACATATTTTCATACATAACATCAAAATTAAAAAAGCTACACTATACGATGTTATAAATTGCGATGAATATGTATAGTTTCGACTTTCGGTAAATGTTTATTGCGATAATTTATTGGCGGCCAACCGTCGTGCGGTAAAATACTATTCACGATAAATGACGGGACACCGTTTGTCTTATTTTCCGATTTTCGTTTGATTTTTGATTTTTTTCGATGAGTCGCGGTTACTGCGCAGGATAGTTACTGCAGTGCGCAGTCTGCCTCGAGAGTTATAATATACTTACCTGATGCTTTTCATATTCCATTTTATTCCCGATCAAAAACATGTGTTGCACTTATAATCGAATCAAAAATGTAATATTTCGTTAACTGTTGTTGTATTGTTGTTACTTACATCACGCGTTACATTGACGTTTCGGACACATATTTTGAGTTTTTATCCGTCCGGCAGAGTTCAAAACGGACACGAGTGGAAAGTTTCTATATTGATATCCACTACGTTTAATAAGGAAATTAAAACTAATTTATATAAACGCGGATCTTTCACCACTGCGTCAGTGACATATTAATACGTTTTTCCGCCACCGTGGTGTTCATTGACGCGATGATAAAATATAATATCATCGCACCACGTGACAGTGTAATTAGGTCAAGGTGTAATTTATTTAAATTATTATTAGGTTCCTGATGCGACACACTTGACGTATAATATTATAAATATATTAATATATATATAAACACAATATACGCGATGTTCGCCAAAGCGTATATTTATTCCATCAAACATTATTATAATGTTATACACTGTGCGCGTTATAGGCGGCAGTATATTTTGTATCTATCAAACCTATACTATGTGCGTTTAAATATTCATGACAAAAGTTTCAACATAACTGTAATATTTCTCTTCTGCAGATTCTCTCGATTATCACAATCGCTTACTATGATAATTATTATGATAATGCCTCATTCTAGCGAGCATATATTATTATTATTATTATTATAAGGTACGTATAGCCGCTTCGGGTACGGGCCGTCAACAGAGACTGATGTAGCGGCGGTAATGTAGGGTAAGGTACCTATAACCTATATAAATGTGTATATTATTATAATAATATCACTTTC
Organism: Macrosiphum euphorbiae; assembly: GCA_949089665.1. Classification (NCBI taxonomy): domain Eukaryota; kingdom Metazoa; phylum Arthropoda; class Insecta; order Hemiptera; family Aphididae; genus Macrosiphum; species Macrosiphum euphorbiae. The sequence continues at coordinate 6,386,769 of CARXXK010000002.1, read as the reverse complement.
ATTATCCAGTGAGGTATTGCTAAACATATTCGTGGGTATACGCCTTTTTTACACAGTTAGGTGACAATGGTAAAAACCTTATCATTAAGTAAAAAAAAAAAATGTTTTTTCGCAACCCTTATTATATCTATGACTGTCAGAGTACGTGCACGTATAACTTTTGAGAAGATATTTCTTTGTGGATATTTATTGTAGTACTTTTCCAAACTAAAATCGTGAAAACTGAAAACCCAATGAAAAACGTAAAAGAAAAGATTCCACTTTCTAATTTTGGAAACTTATAAATTCAGGAAAACAAAATGAAATTCAATACACCTATAAATAGTTTTATTCAATATACTCAGCGGCATGGGGTCGATAAGAGGTCTTTTGTCTCTCAAAACATTTTTTGATTATCACTCGATATCTACTTAAACCCATTCTTAAGAATAATATATCGAAAATCACAAATAATAATAGAATATTTTTTTTCGTCACAAAAATTATAATACCAATACGTGTACCAATAACACTTTCATTACTATATTATAATATTCACATATATTTTTATATGCACACTGCACAGGGTATATCCATCAAGCGCTGCCATTTTATCCTTTAATTATCACGAGTTTACTCTGATTTTCAATATTCGGGGAGCATTACGAACTTTTTCTCACTTTTTTTTTTTTACTGTAAATTGGTAAGTTGATAATTTTTTTGTTTGTTGAATATGTTAACGTTTTCACATCGTAATTATTCGTACAAGTACGAGCTATTCAAAATTCACATACCTACAAACTATAATATCATATTACACTGCATCGATTCGTGTCCGGCCGACGCTGCAAACGGCAACGTACAACAGAACATTATATCACACTATAATGATGATAATAACAATAATAATAATAATAGTAGAGAACATAATATTATATTGTTCGAAACGGACCCATCGTTTACGTTGCGCTCCCGTTTGGATTCTATTTTATTACTTATAACTGTCGATTTTTTAACGTTACGTAATAATTGGTGGGTATAATAACATATTATGTAGTACATGTATACCTACCGACTAAATCGGATTAGCGGTCGAACACATTGCGCTTCGCGACGACCCTTCTACCGTATATTACCTACACACATACACGTAATAATATATATATATATATATATAATAGTTTTACTAACCGCGTAATTTGAGTACGGTGACTCGTTTTAAACGCCTACACGACCGTGCACAGCACTACAACAGACCCGTTCTCTTATCACGAAGTCATTTTCCCGGCGAATATGCTGCTGCCCGGAAAACATTTTTTTTCCTTATTTGAAATTATTATTAACGCATTATTCCCGTATTTTTCATTGGAAATCATTATGAACAAGATATTTTTTTGTAGTGTTTTGGTCTCTTATTATTGCTTTTGAGTTTTTAATTTTTTACAGTAAACATTTTCGATTTTATATTCTCGGAGACAGAATTTTTTTCCGTTTATAACACGGCCGTCTTTTAATAATCTGTCCAATAGGTATCAGAAATATTATTCTGTACACAGTTCACCTTCGAAAATGTTGAAACGAACATCATCATAATATAATATATTACAATAAATATTATCATCATATACCTATTAGAATTTACAACAAAATAATACGTCATATACATATATTTATGTCCAATGTGTCGATTCATAGTATTTGCGAATGCGAACATATTATTTAGTCTGAACACATTGATGATATAATTATATTTATATTCTTTGAAACTAAATCTTCCTGAAACTCGATAAATTTGTTCCGTTTATAGTAGGACATTGTTTTATTAGAATTTAAGACAATACTGATTCATTTACCATTAAGCCATCGAAGTCTGGAAAAAAGTGTGACGTCCTCAATCAATATAAATTATCAAATAATAACTCATCCGATTTCAAAAGTTAATATATATTAAGTTTTTTGGTTTAGAGTATTATACGATACATTAATTAGGTAATAAAAGAAAAATATTTCAAATTTATTTAATGGTACCCATAAAATATTATGTTCTATTTGGCTTCACTTGGTCACACGAACAATATAATCTATATAGTCGGAACTCAAATTATTCATTCCGTCCATATCCATTGTAATTTAGGTACTTTGCTAATATTTTAACTCCTCTGCCGCGGGGTCGGTGGCAGTGGTGGTACTTACACAGTATTTTTAATACACCCCCCTAAAGAAGACGGCATAAGATTGTGAAATATAGGAAGCCGGGTAAAAGAATCGGATGATTCATTTTTAATAACCCTGCATCATGCAGTTATACCTATTTCACATAATTAATTGAACAATAAAATTGGAACGAAAACAATTTTATCGAGTGTACTTGCAACAATAATAATAATAATAGTATAATATATTAGTACTCATGATACAGTATCGTTTGATTGCGAAATAACTCGGAACGTCGCATATATTATTGCGGTCGCACATTTATAACATTATGGTAGAAGAAAATTGCACGTCAAGTCAAAAGCTAGACAATAATAATTAATCAAAATAGTAAAACTACTCGTGACGACCTCGACTGGAATTGACTCTGACTCTTATTTACTCGTTACTCATTGACCGTCATTGCGCAAGCGCGTTTAATAATATTATTAATATGCGTTCGTATATAATATACTGCAGGAGATAACAACGATCGCGATTGTAATAATAATATGATATACATTATAATAATTAATAATTATGTGCGGTTGTCGCAAATAAATAAAACATGCCATCTCACACGACTCGCGTGTACCTACATAATTATATAACATAATTTAAAATATAATATGCGAGTTCATATTATACCGAATTGGTTGCAGTTTGGTCGTGGCTGGTTGTCTGCAGCCTACACGGCCCGCGGTAATAACCCAACGAAGGGACCAATGAAGATGGATCTCGTTTTAAGTGTACGACGGAAAAAATTATTAGAAAAATTATACAATTTAAATATTACGATGACGATCGTTATATTATATTATTATTATTATTATATCATTTTTTTTTCTTTCTGTGCTCCTACGACGACGTCCTCCGTAGCTCTTCTGTTATTTGCCGTCGCCATCGCATTGTTATGCGTTTAAGACATAACAATCGCAAGTAGCATAATGATATATTAATACCGTCGTTGTATTGTTACACTCGACGACGGGAAGAGAACAAACAAAAAATCTTAATGATCTAATCATTTTTTTCGGTTCCCCGCTCTAAGCAATATTATTATTTCAATTACTGTCTTCATGGTATTGTAACTTGTAAGTAGGTACTTGTTGTCGCAGTACCTAACTATATAGTATATTGTGTGTGCTCGCGCGTGCGCCTCAGCCACCCTGCAGTGCATACCAGGGTTTGAAATCGGAAATATCTATTGAAAATTGTTAAAAAATCTTCTGGAAAATCAAAACTAATATCAAAATCAAATTACTTTAACAATATTATAATTTGTGAATACAAATCAATTTACAATTAAAAAATATTGCATTTAAATGTAAAACTGATAGCCAACTGGTCTATAATATTGTTAATCAGTAGGTTATAATTAACTAATATTTAATTTTCTCAGGCCCGTATCTATATATCTAATTAAAAATCAGAAAACAATTAAATCGATATTGTGCAACGATATAAATATCCTATAATTATAAAACCAATGTATTATTTTTTATATGAATATTAGGTAAAAAACTAATATCATCAATAATCAAACGTTTTCATTTAGATTTTAAACCCTGGTGCATAATACTAACAAACCTATCTAAATACCGAACACTCTCAGTCGCTGACATTTTGTCCATTATTCAGAGGGTTGAGTTTGTAATTTGTATAGTTTGTTAAAAAAAAAAAAAATAGTTCTAATTTAAGTTATACTAGGTATATGAGTATACAAAAATATTTGAATATTGAATTTATATATATTTTTTAAATCTGTCACATAATATAACTTCGGTCAGGTGTCCATTTTAGTACCTATAACGAAACCAACACCGACACATCACTGCCGCATGACGAGTCGATGAGGCGTATTATTATTCCCATGAGCTTCTTATCAGTTTTCGTATTATTTTATTTTATTATAAAAAAATAATAATATGCCTATATACATATACCCATATATTATAAATTCGCATTCACTTTTAAACATAAATTCCGTAATGTACTTGCTCAACGAGAGAAAATTCAAAGGCTTTTAGCCTTACTGCACTTGTTTAGTTATACTCGTATAACTCGGTATACCAGATATTATAGGAGGTGTCCGCTACTTAGAGGTCTCCGCTAAGGGAGAAGGTTTTGCTATAATAATATTACACACGTGTATAATAATACGTATCTGTGCATAGTGCACACACGTAAAAGATTTTTTACAATGTTTACCGTCTCTGTTCCCCGCCATCGCCAACTGTATACGCACATAGGTACTTTGTACGTGTAATAAATCTATTGCCGCCCAAAAATACCTACAGCTAATGTTCGAAAATATTATAAAAAATAATAGCTAAACTTTTAAAATGTTAGATTCATATAGTAATAATATATACGCCGATAATGTAAAACCCGAACGAGATCGATGTCATACTCTTCTTTACGTCATGGGGCTTATTACTGCTACGAGAAGAAAAAAAATGTTTAAATAAAAACACGAAACATAATATTTGGTGTGCAAAAGCACGCGTTGAGTTTTACTTTATAATAATGTTTCCTTATTCTGTGCGTAATCAAAGTTTAGGTTTTTTTTTAATAAATAAAACACATATATATACTGCTTGGTATGCCGCGGAGGTTTTCTTTTAATAATAAATTCAAAAATAGTTTTCGAAAATAAGTTAATTTTGCTTTACTTTAATTTAACACACAATATCTTGTTGCTGGTTAGCGAGTGGGTAGGCGTATATTATAATATAGCTATACTACGACTGCAGACGAAAGAATTGCTTATTTCTGTCACCCCTGCCACAAAGTTTTGAATAATATTAAAATTTGTGTCTTTCAAAGTTCACACCCGGTGAAAAAACCAATGGTTCTTTTTCGTAAAAAAAAAACATTTATTTTTTTTCACAACACATAATATAAATTATACTAGGTAATACGCACACACTTGTTGTAGGTGTACGGTGTAATATTTGAAACGAATTTATATATTTATTTTTTTAAGTCTGTCACATAACTCCGGTCAGATATCCATTTTAGAATAATGAAAACCCGCACCGTCACGTCACTGCCGCGTGACTCGCCGAGGCGTACCTATTATATTATTATTCCCATGCGCGTTTTATCCGTTTTTGTATATTATTTTATATTATTTTATTACGAAAAAAATAATATTATATACGTAGGTAGGTATTCACTTTTATACATAAATTCCATAATGTACCTGCGCCACGAGAGAAAATATAACGCTTTTAGCCTTAAATTTACTTAGCTAACGATATATATTATATATATATATATATATATACCGATACCCGCAATAATGGTATATGGACGTCCGCGCATAGCCGTAGTGTGGCGTGTTAGTGAGTAGTTTGGCTGTCGTTGAGCTAGAAAATATGATAAAATATATTATCGATAATAGTAATATAATTGTGTTTACCTGTACCTATGTAATGTTTCTTTTTTATTATTATTATTATTATTTTCCCTGCCGGGCACTGTATGGATTTTCTGCAGTGCTGAACGCTATACAGCAACAGTTCTTCTAGGCACGAAAATTCTCGCATTGCGTGCAGCTGTAGTGTATGGTTTATGGTAAAACGGAATATTCAAAAATAATATAAAATTATATTTATGGTGACCGTTCACCACGCAGCCGCACAAATCATTATTCGACGTGATTGGGTGGTGGTGAAAGCGACATGCTCGGTTTTTTTTTTAACACTTAACTGCATAGTTTTAATAAAATAGTAATACGCGCTATGAGGTGGTGGTGGTAGCTGTATTATGACAATATTAATATGATGTATAGATAGATAGTGTATAATTCTATATTAACTTTTAAGTGCATAATGCATAGTAAAATATGTATTATTTATATATTATTAAGTATATTTTGTGGATATTTTTTTGGTTCATGTTCATCCTGTATTTATACAAGTTTTGAAGAATAGGTTGAACAACGACTTTTGATTTATTTTAAACGTTACCGTAATTATTTATTTAGATGATTTATAGGTGTATCATTTATAGATATATTAATATATAATATCATAACCTACATAAATGTGTTGTATATTTTAGTCTAACCTCAAAGTTACGACATACGTGCGCAAACTCATTTATCCTGTGCCACCAATCGTATAACGTTTAACGCAGAGTTCGATAGAAATACGTTTCGTTATAGGTAAGTTTGTAGGTACAAGACTTTCATATTATTTAATAAATGCGAATCGTGATTTTCCACAATTTTTCACAATTTTTTGGATATTTCTGTGCAAATGTTTTTACTTGTTTTTTCATATAGGTATACATTATTATTAAATAATAATAATTATTAACAAATGTTTGTCCAAACTTGTCTTTATAATCTATTTAATCAATAAATACAAACGTTTATTTTTCGTTGATTAGTTGTAACTTGTAGTGTTTCTAAACAAATTTTATGAACAACTTATAAGGATGTTATGGGTTGCAAAAATAATCTTTTACATTTCGTCGAAACAAAAATAATCCGATTCTATGGGATTCTAGCTTATTGAATATAGTTATCATTATAAACCACTAATCATAATATATTCATAGACATATTATGATAGGGTTATTCAATTTAACCATAATAGGTTGAGTTGCCGTAAACGTATGAATGACGACACGAAAAATCTAACACAACAATATTATTATTATTATTACTATACAGTTATAATAATTATCATATTTCTAATTGTTAAAAATATTTGATGATTATTTATTTTAGGATCATTTATGTATACAATTATATATTCTAATGATTTTCAGGCAACGGATATTGTAATTTGCTTATAATGGTGAATTTCCTCGGTGGCAAATGTAGAGTGTAACCGAGCCCCGGTGACGAGTGAACCAATATGTCTAAACGAGGCAATAACAACATGAGTGTAAATATTCTCTTTAATCTGATGTTTTGGTTATTATCAGGCCGCCGAAAATAACCGGCAACCCGGTATAGCGTTTGGTAACCTGGGTCGTGTGTTTAAAATATTTATAAACAATCTTAAGACTTAGGTACACACACGGCAACGAGATAAGGCAGCCGCTAATCGCCATAAGCCCTGGCGTTGCAGCCCGTGCATGATTTTCTCATTGATTAATTATTATTATTATTATTATTATTTTATTCGCGCATACAGCCGTAGTCAAATATTTGAATAGAAAGATAAACATAAAACGTTATAAAAGCTACTCGAAAACGTGTTTGAAACGTGTACCGCGCAGAGCACTTCACACGAGAACCGCCAGCATCGCGATCTGACGGTTTTAGTTAAAAATAGATAAGTGCAGAACGCGTATACATTATTATATATACATTTTATTATTATTATTATAATTTATAATGTACTAATTTATACTCTTCAGTCTTCGGTCTTCGCGGCCCGTATATATAGAATGTGTGCACACTGCATATTTTCCCGAAACAAAGTTATTTCAGAGTAGAACTTCTATATTATTATTATACACCTAACCTATCCCTTTTGCGTGTAAAAGTTAATATATTTTGTTATAAGAAATTTAAAGAGAAAAAGTCGCACAAAGACATTGTCGCGAAATTGAAAACCCCAAGAAAAAAAAAGGTTATAAGAAGGCCGTTTCTTTTTACTATTTTTTTTTTTTGTACGTATATGCAACGCCTGTAGGAAGTTCCTTTACCGGTGTTAGGTAGCTATCTTCCTAATCTCAGTGAAATTGCTTGTGCCATTCATCTTAAAATAAATAAAACGTGAAAATGTGTGTCTGTGTCCACCACTGTGAGCGGTTTGTTTTTTCGTTTTCGTTTTATTTTTATTTTTAGAGGGGTAGATATATATGCAATTGACTCAGGTCGACGTTTCTCGTGGGACTTCTGAGAGCACTATGTCCACGTTGAACTTTACAGAATTTCGGATAAATTGGTTTTTGGTCTTCACCGAACAATCGTGTAGTGTGGGCTCATATATATATAATATATATCATGATTTTTTTTCAATAAGGGCATATAAAAAATAATAATAATATACCAACGGAAATAATACCAATGCTTCTATTTTGATGTACCTACAAAAGGAAATCTTGACATATATATTTAAGCGGATTTTTCATCTTCGTCAAAGCATCCATCGAGGTTTTTTTTGTTGATATTATTATTAAATTCCCAAATAACATGACGTTGGGAGGTCACTTCAATTTAACGATACTACAAAGTAAGCAATACCTTGAGAAATTTTTGTACAAAATAATAATCTTCTATTCTAAATTTCACCCATTTGATGGATAATAAAGCGTATAAAAATAATATTCTCTTGGCAAAGAATGAATATTATTTTTAGCAATTATTTAAAACTTTACCTAAAACAATACAAGGATCAGGGTGAGGTTAACATACATTTATTATATTGCAAACGAGTACATAATTATTTTCACTTTTGACGATTTCCACATGACCAATTACATTAAACGTTTGTATAAAATGATAATATGTATTATAATGTTTATTTTTTTTTTAAGTAGTTAATCGACTATACTATTATATTAATTCATCTTTTAAACTCTATTGTATTATTATTATTTTCCTATTCGCCAATTACAACATTATGATGTTGTGCACTTGACATTCATTTTCATTGGAAATAATTATAAAAGTAACGATGACATGTATTTATATATTCGGCATTGAACAAAGTACCTACATTTTTAATAATCAAAATTAAACTTACTTGGGCCCAAATTACTGTATAAATATTATATTGTGTACTTACAAGATTATTTCACACTCGTTCTGCAGGATTTCGATTTTGTTTTCATTTCGTCGAATTCATTCCGCTGTTATCGCTTGTTCTCTTATTTAATTCACTTTATATTTCTACATTTAAACACATACCTATACACACCCCCAGTGCCTTAATAATTTATAACAATTAACAGTGTAGCTGATAGGTGAACCATAAAATATTTTTAAAAAGTAGTATTTTTATTGTGCGTATAAGTAGAATGTGAATTTGAAAAATTGTAAATGTCTTGACAAATGCGACAGTGAAAATAAATAAACTCCAATTAATGAACAGTTCTGTCGGTAGAAAATACATATAATACGCAGTATATTATAGTGATAAGGGCGGCAAAGTCGAAGAGACAAAAAAATGTATAAGGAAAATATTATTATGTTCGCAGACATACTTTTTATGGTTAGCGCATGAATACATTATTATCATCATCATCGTTGTTATTATTGTAACATTATTGCGCGGGTATGTGTGTGTGGGTATATCATTACGGCGTTGTATTTTTTCTTTTATTTCGGAAAATATTGGTTTCGTCTTTTACTTTTATGGAAATATAAATTTATTCCAGTGCATCGTTAGTTCAGCAGGTATGAAACTCATAATAGGTCTCAAGAGCCCAAATATGATAAGTGTGCGCTGCGGTCCGCACGAGTCCCCCCCCCCCACACGACCTAGTGTTTTTTCTTCTCTTTTTTTTTTTTGAAATTGGAGAATTCACATTGAATAACATCTCTCGCGAGATGATGATAATAATAATAATAATAATAGGTATATATTATAATACATAATGTGGTAACCTAACCTGTATACATAATATATTATATTTATCGTATCATGCGCACTCGCGTCATATTATAATAATATCGTCTCTCTCGTCGTCCCTTAATGATACATGCATATATTGTGTTTGTATTATTTCCGTTGTTATTATAAAGAGCAGCACTTCTCGTACTCAAAAAATAAATAATTACATACGGACGTATAATTATTTTCCTGTTTACCGTTAATCGCATTCGACATGCGGCTACGACATTGCACTGCATATACAATATCATTGCGCGTATAATGCAATATAATACAAAAGTTTAACGAATATAATGTTATAACGTGCGTATTATATATAGTAATCGGGACGCGCAAGAGGAGTCATTATACACGAGTATTTACGTATTCAAAGGGTTTTAAAAAAAAGTACATTGCGGGTCGTCCTTGTTTAAAAAGTCCGTTTATTTATTAATATACCTACGTGTATTATACCGCACACAGAATTTATAATATCGTATTCCGCCGAGCTTCCAACTTTTCGATTCCTACCTACGGGTTTTCGCCATTCTTTTTCCAAACTTCTGTTGCACGCATTCAAATTGTATATTATGTTATATACTTTAATATATATACATATATTTTGTACTTAAGTTATGTTGAAAATCCAGTAGGTAGTTTTATACTGTACATCTTATAATCGAAAAAAATAATATATATAAGGAAATGGGTAGGTAATACATTTGAGTATTTTACGTTACATTTTAATTTATTAACGTTATATATTATTAATAATATATAGTATAAAGAATACTTAAGGTAGGTACATCATGCAACATTTTTTAGGGTATATGTGGGCACATATAGGTAAACTTTAATTATTTATTAATAAAAAACAAAACTTTATTAGTCCAATTGTATCGATATATTATATTTAATATATTATTCAGAGTGATTCACTAAGCATGCTCACATAGTCACATACATTTTTTCCTTTAATAATAAATGTATTCAAATTCTGATTTATGGAGTTTTTAAATATACGTCAAATTTTTCAGAAATAATATCCATTTAAAAGAAAAGTAATATCTCCCCTGTTAAAATAATTATATACTCCTACCTAAGTACTAAAGATATTTTATAAATATATTTTCTTGAATAAACCGAAGCCATATAATATATTTTGCACGAATTATTCGAGACAATATTACGCCGAATGTGTATTATACTGTTATATTATGGTACTTGTGGTAGTTCTGGTTGAAGGAGGTGCAAGTTCTAGAATATTGCTGTAGCAGTAACTATATTGGCACTATGATTACTTGTAACTCGTCACGGAACCACAGGGTAAAAAATACGCGGAAATGAGGAAAGTACAGAGAAGTGCAATACAATCAACACGATTTCAACATAATATTAAAATATAAGCCACAGACGGAAGTGTTCCAGGACATAGGTACTGCGAACTGGGACTTGAGTTGTATTAGCTTTAGTTTTTGCTGTTGCAAGGCCTGTGCACAATGGGCCTTTAGATAGTCTGAGTGTTAGTGTCTTAGAGCCTCTATTGGACCCATCCTAAAACAACAAAAACTAGTACAAATACGACTCGTAATTTATATACTTATATATATATATATAATAGCAACGAACGGCAGACATCCGCGAAAAGTAACTTTCAGACTTACCTATTTGTCGCATTTCCCTCTTATTCGATTATTCGCATAATGACGCTTTGAAGTATAATGTTTTAAACATTGCGAAGACGCGTTTCAATCTCGTATTATAATATTATAATATATTGCACCGACACAATACGGTGCTCTATTGTGACGAGATGCAAATAATAATAATATATTTCGTCTGTAAACGGTTTCGCGATCACGTCTCTTCGTATTTCCATTAACGCGATTATTATTATTTTCTCATTTTCAAATGCCACTCGTAACCGGTGACGCATATTATACTATTAATTCATCCTTCCGTCAGCGATGATCGACGTAACTAGCATACATTTTAGCCGAAATGTCGGGCCCGAATGTGGCTATAACGATTCGGCTTTATTCATTTCGACCTTTAACTGTTCATAAAAGTATAAAATTTTATCCAAATTCCAACGTAAATTCATTGATCGTCCGCCATATCTATATGAGTTATAACTAGGATTAGGACGTTTATGACCACAATAGTTCTTAAAAATGCTTGTAAACATGTATTATGTTACAATTTCTGTTGAGGTTTTCAAAGTTTAAGATTTCGATTTTAAAATGAGTAAAAAATGGTTCCAATTCTAGATTTAGTGCGCAGGTAAAAGTGTCACACCCAGGGGGGGGGGGGCTTTGAGACTGAAGCCTCCAGTATAAGTAACCGGTATCAACATTTTTTTTAGGTACCACTAAAACTTAAGTGGTAACCTATAATTTCGATAGCCCTGATAAAAAGCCCTGATAAAAATAATAATTTTTCTAAATTCGAATTTATAAAAACTAAAAACAATAGATCAGTAACGATTTGAAATTCGTTACTACCAGAAAATTAAATACTGGTTAGGTCAGGTTCCGAGTCCCAGATTTAAGTATTTTGAATTACGGTTCCAGGCGCGGACGCAGATACTACCGGTATAAAACAGTGGCAACTGTATTATTATTAACTCAAACACACGACAATTAATAATATGCGTTTATTCTTAGGCAACGGAATATTATATTATTGTTATGTTCCTAGGACAACAATGTTGTACGCGATTTCCTCATCCCCCCACCCGTAAACCGTTTAAAAGCACGTAAACGAATTTGGCCCACATCTTGGAGTGGGCGTGTGTGTGTGTGTGTGTGTGAGACCTGAGTGTAATCAAGACGATAGGAGTGCAAAAGTTGCATAAAAAAAAAAGCTAATAGCAGTTGACAGTCGTTGCCAATTATCGCGCAAACTGCACACACCACCCGCTTGTTCGCGTTGATGTGTGTAGAATTTCGTTTGAACTGGCACGACTTCTTGCGGGTACGAAAACAAAGAAATAATAACACCTAACGATCGTTGTATAATGATATTATACGGTGTCTTTTCACAAACGAAATTCCTCAAGTATGCCGGCTAATGTGGCGAACGCATAATATAATGGCATACATTTAGGTGGGTATATACCTTCACGCGAGCACCGTTGTTAAGGATCCATTCGTCTTTTAAGGAGCACCGTGGGAAGGGACGGCGGGTTCCATTGTTTTTCAAAAGAATGGCTGCGTAAATTATTATTTCCTTATTTTTACGTAAATATCGTAATATTCTTTTTTCCGCTTGAAAATATGTTTTCAAAACGTATTGCGATTGACGGCAAAGTATTAAGTCATGCAAGTTTTTAAAGTCGAAATATCTAGTCATTTATATCTCACCAATTTCCTACGATTATCGGTAGGCGTTTAATAAATGTTAAATAACTTCTGACTTAAAATTAGTTTTATTTTTTCAATAACCATTATATTTTATTATTTCATATATTGTTATAAGACGTTTTCTATCCCGGAATAAGATATAAAACGCCAGCAAAGAATATCCAATAGGCCGGAGACGATGATATAAAATAATTACAATATTGTACCAGTATTATTACAAATGTTACTTTAAAAATTTTTTTTCACTACCCTTTAATCTTTTATACGAATTTTATATTATCCGTATAACTAACAGTTTACACACAAGACGTGATACGAGAGTTAATGTAAATTATTTAATTTAATTTATTCAGTTAAATGAGGTATCAATAATCTATACTTCACAATTTTTTTTTGGGGGGGGAATTAGTAAGGGACGAGAAATGAAACGAATTTCTTTTATATTAAGGGATGTTGAATTGAACATTTATATTTCTTATATATTATAAAAGGAACGTTAACAACACCCCTGGTTATACAAGCGTAATATCTTCTACTGTCGTCGCATTATACGGAATATATTATAATAGCAGTTTCCACTCCTCAGTTTTTTTTTGTCAATGGTATTATTTTTAAAAAATAAATTCTTCTCATCGGTTAAACGCCTGTAGACCAATAAACTGTTTTCCTCACAGCCGACCCGACCAACTTAATATAATAATAATAATATGTCACCACCGACGTTGTTTTGACTTTTTTCATATACTCTCCCGACGGATCAGAAATAATATACATATGGGATTCGAAACGGAATACGTTAATAAAAAGTTCAACCCAAGTGCAGTAGGTACCGATGTTCAAAATATCTAAAGCCCTAAAACCCAAAATAACCTTTTTCATTACCTATTATTATTATTATCGTTTTCTTTTCTACATAAAAATATGAAAACTGGGCAATTTGTAATGCGCCTATGTAGTTTGTAACAAGATTAGCTTTGCAGTGAACGCTTTGACTAAAGTATATCTCAAAAATAGGTCAACAGATCTTTTCATAATAACGTGCATAGTCGCATAGACCCTTTTGTGAAAAGTCTCGTACTCTCGCCACTATATAGTATAATACTAGCTTAATGTGCACTAAAAATCAAAATTCTACATTTTTTTTTTTCTCTTTTTATTTTTACTATAAACTGAACCCCAAAATATTATAATATATAGGTAGGTACTCAGTACCGTACACCCAATACCATTCCGTTTCCGGTGGAACATGTGAACTTTGATCGGTTAAGAGATTATTCTGTCATCCAGTGGCTGCCAATGGCCGCTTGACTGATCATCTCTGTAAAGCTTAGGTACCTACCTACACGACTCGTAAACGGTTACACCATGAACTACATGTATATTGCTAATCGGAATTGAATTTAGTTCGTATATGGGGTGCGTATATTATACACCGTGTGATTCAACAACCACTAAATATATTATAGCTCTGGGTCGGATGACCAATTTAGATTAAAATAGGGTTTTGGGGAGGTGAAAGAGATGAGATTAAATCGTTTATTTTCAAATGTAAAATATTGAACCATTTTAGTACAGCTATTATGCGCAATATAAACTTACTTTTTTTTAAATAGCAACGGTTATTTTTTTCTACAGATTGGGATAGGATATTTTTTTATAATTCATTACAAAATTGGCAAAGTCAAAGTAGGTAAGTTGAAATTTACGAATAATCACTTTTAACAACATTTTAACCACGTTAATATTATGCTCACATGTAACCAAAGTGTTAATATATTATCTATTTTTTCTTTCTTACTTTCTTTTAGCTTAACTTGTACATACTCGTTTCTACGGAGACACGGAGGACTGGACAAGGTCGCACGCATCACGTCTTATAGTATTTTGTAAACGTTCACTCAGCCTATTTGAGTGGAAAATATCCATCGAATTGTCATAAAACCCAAGTGCCGTGATTGGTCAATTCTTGAGGTTCTCTATATAATAAAGTTATGCTTTCTAATCGATGCCCTCCCCTCCGAATGTTTTTCCCACGTTCGCCCCTACAGGTCCTATATAATTTTTTCGACTAAGGAAATTATTTTCATCAACATTCGTATTTTAAAGTTATACAATATACTTACGAACGAATTTTGGTTAACAAAATCTATTTTTATTAACTTTACATTATAATAGCGATCATTATATACAATTATTGTTGCATGTCTATAATAAAAAGTGTGTGTGTCACGGCGTTCACGAACAATCTTATAATTTATTCAGACCGTTCGAGTTTTTTTTTCTACTTTGGGAAATATCGTCTCGAAGGCGTCCACACCCTACAACCCGTAAAACAAAAGCTGAAAAGTAAAACATAGGTACACATCTATGCTCCGCCTCGGCGTAATTAATATAATGACTGTTTACCTGTGTATAATATTGTAATACGTATATACGTATAATGATATGCTATATAACCGTATATTATATTGTTTGTACATGAACAAAATAACGAAAAACGCCGTCGCTGTAGAAATGAAATAATAATAATATATTAGAAATGTACAGAATCGTGTAGTCGTGCGGCGTTACCCACCTAACCTACTCGTACACATTACACGTATTATAATTTAATATTATGTCAGACACTCGGTTTTTATCGAACTCTAAATTCCACAAGATAATAATAAAATTATAATGTGTATTAATTATTATTTTATGACCTGATTGCCTGCAACTATCGTGGTGTGTGTGTGTGTGTGTGTGTCACTGTAACAAGTGTGTGCAGATGAAGGGGGTACTGAGGTTTACTCCGATACATAATATAATAGTGGTGCATATCATTACAACTGAACAAATTCCACTTAACTATCATTTTTTTTTTATTTATAAAAACGTGTTTTCTTACGGGGGATGTATGTTGGAATTTAGTGAGAAAATCCTACATTATAGGACAATTTCATTTGACTTTAAAAAAAAAAAAAAAACATAAAATTAGATATTTTTCAGTACTGAATCCTTTTTAAAAATGTGTTACACCATAGAAAAACACGCTTTTCGCGTACTGATTGAATACTGAATAAATGTGAACAGTTTAAACAATACGATTACAATTAGTAATTTGGTACATTGACACGGAGGCGCAACCGTGACATTTATCGTTTTTAGTCTAATTATTAAATGTGTATGCGTAGTACAATTACATAATATATTACAATATTTAATGACAACATTGGAAAGCGTTTACATTATATTATTCGACAGTGTGTTTGATAGTACATTTTAATGGAAAATGAAAACATTGATCAGTAGGTACTCAATGGTCACCCGTATACAATAATAATTGCACCTATCGTTGATCTGCTCCAAATCAACTCATTATTTTGGAATCACATAGGCGATAGGTACTATAATATATATAGATACTCTGCTAGCTGATCAACTGCGAACGTACAACGTTGATTATCGCCCACGAAAGTTATCAGTCTTTTTTCACAGTGTGCAATTCGAATGGAATTCGAAACGTCTACTGTCTTACTCGAATACAACCGATTAAATACAAATTGGATTGTTTTGTGTTTATAATTTTTAGGCGACAGCCGTCTATCATAAGTTAAATTTCCTATTTCCGTTTACTATACCTATAGTCTATACCTACTTATAAGAACGTTTCGATAATAGTTCCTACTCACAAGTTTCGTGCTCTGGCTCATTTCTGTCGTTTGGTTACAGAAATTGATTAAATATTTATTTTTAAAATAAATTAATATTGGAAGAGGGAAGTTTCGCCCATTTATTCGCTATAATAAATCTCAGGCTGATGATGGACTTATATTTTATTTTCAAGAAAATATTTATACTTTTAATTAGAGTACCTGGACATGTTTAGTGAAAAATATATGCAGTAAGTTGAAGTTTAAGTCTAATTAGAATGTTGGTAATGGGTAAAATGTCAAGTCCCACCCACCGCACACATTAGACCGAATATTAGGGCCAATGACGATCAGAAAGAATGTTAAAGACATCCCAGTTGATAGGTATAGGTTTAAATCACCGCACCAATATGTTCAAGACAAATGTTTATAATTAGTTTGATGCGTTTTAATGTTTGAGAAACTTTGTTTTAACTAACACTATACAATTTCATAATAACAATTATGTACAAATTGTTCATACATTTAGTTTGCAGTGGTGCCAGTATTTTAGTATACAAAGCGAAGAGATCGTTTGGCTTAATAATTTTGGTCAAGATCCTTAGGAACCCTTTCTCAGTTTCTCAAATCTATTTGCTTCAAAATATTTTCATTATTTCCGTTTCGATACAATGCCTGTATTTAATCTAACCTAACCTAACCTGGGCTTAACAACTCAATCATATCAAGTAACCACTGTGGTGAATGGTGGTTATGACAAATTGTAATTATGGTCACAACTACTATTACAAACATTTTTCACCACAAGTCTCGACTCACCGGGGGCATCAGGTGTGTGATGCTTCCGAGCCGCCTATATTATATAATTGGGCGGGCGACCAAATTCTGAGCTGAGCGGTACTTTATGCAGGCGCTTTACCTAATCAAAATTAAATTCGTTGTTCGTAAGAAACCCGGGTCCGTTAATTTCGTTTGTGTATGGGGTCGGTGTGAATAATTTGAGGTCACTCGTCTGAGCCACTCAACTCAAGTGAACGCCTCGACGTCGGTGGTTTTTTTCATTTATTATTCTAGTAAGTACTTATAATATTTAGAATGACAGTCCGTCGAGCGCTCCTGTAATAACGTATAATCGGTAAAAAAATGTATATTATACACATTCATCGACCCGGCGATGAAACATATAGGACAAGACGTATGAGTGGTATAACATTACGCCAGCCCCCAAAATTAATTTTGTCGAGAAATCGAAAACCATAATAAGGACAGTTCTATAAGTTTATATTTTTTGGTCGTACACTAAAAAATAATGTATCAATTTTTTCTAGTAGGTAACATAATTCCACAATACCCGATTGAAGATTATCATCGTTATACGTAAATCTGAGGCTCAAGGTTGCAGATATAGGCCAAAGGGCAAACCTTTTTCTTAATCTTCATCACTCCACCACATCATTTCAGGCTTTTTAAACAGTTCTCTATTGAAACATTATTATTTATCTATTAATTATTGAACTGTTATTATGAACTGCATATGTGTTTCCTTGTCAGATTAAGTTAAGTTCACCGTTCATGACATTACATTCTTAGTTTTTGTTAATCCATTCAAACTCTTGAGTTTATTCAAACATTATTGCACCAACTTTTCAGACGGACAATTAAAGTAAATGTGTGCAGACAAAAACTGCACTTATACGCTAGTTATACTGTATGCTGTATAGGTACCAAAAACAAAATTTTTTTAATTTATACTTTTTCTAAATGACAGTGCAGGAGATAATATAAGAACAACAGCAGTAAAAAGTAAAAACAATATATATTATAGTAATATTAATCATGATAGTTTTTACCCATGCTTTTACACAGTTTTACATGGAATTTACAAAAAAAAAAAGTGTATTTATAAATTGTGAACATAATTTCGGGAATATTTTTAAAATATTGCATTTTTTTCAACACGCACTATTAATAAATTTAATTAGGTATTTAATATAATTGTTTATATTGTCCATAACATGAGCTTTGTATCTATATACAAAATCGCTGATGAATCTAAAATTCAAGTGGCCATTTTAACTTCGATAGAACATCAAATGGATTCAGGAAATTGCTCAATAAAAATGGGGAGGGGTTCATAGATTTTGAAATCTATAGGTACATTGTCTATTTAAAAAAAAAATATGTAAATACGTATTTATTTATCCAAGCACATTGTTTTTAGTCAATTGCAATATTCTTCTAAAAAATCTGAAAATTTGATAATAAATACAGCATTATTTAAAATTGTAATTGTATTGAGTTAAATTTAATTGGAATGGATTTGTATGCGTTTTTTTTCAGTCAATTGGGCTAGTCAAAACTTTACCTCCCTTTTCTTAAAACTATAATGTCACCGCTGTGCCGCACCCCTCAAGAATATAATAAAATATTTAACACACACTCTACCACAGTCCCCTGTCCCACCCATGCACCATAGAATATTCCTGACAACTCGTCGGAATGGACTACTCAAAATTATAATTATTAATTATAGAGGTCCAAAAGATATCGCGTTCAGGGGGATTAATCTTTAATTATGTGACTTTGCGTAGTAGTTTAAATAGTTAAATAGTTAAATAGTTAAATAGTTTCAATATTATCATACCTCCCAAGGAATTCTCGTACACTGCTCGACGAGTACCTCTATATACAACTATAGGTAGGTATATTAATTCCGATAGCCGCCACCAGTCCATCTATTATAATTTATAGTAATATAATAACTAGGTACCTACTTGATATAAAATTATCGTCCGAATGCCCTTTGACGAAAGTGAAATAACAATGAGATGATGTCACTAGGTATTATAAAAAATTAAAAATATACTATCGTTGAAATATTATATATTTTGTATAATGTCGTATTTGTTTGTGTCGATCGTAGGTAGGTATTATAGGTATAATAGTTTTACGTTGACGGGCGAAACCGCGTCGTCGCCGTCATTGATTATTATTATTATTATTATAAAATATATTGAAGCATTTGATTGGTTTGCTGTGCGTGCAGACTGTCATCGCCTCCGCGACAGTGGCTTAACTTGTCATGCTCACGCGATCATTATTACTATTATTAGTAATATTACCACCGAGTATTATTATAATATAATATTGTATACTCAATGGTATTACTATTTATATTATTAATATCCGTGCAAACTGCAAACGCTGTGGCGGTGCAGGCGACGACCACGGCGCCAGGTGGTGTGGCGAAAACACAACAATAGGTTTTAGTGTTTTTTGCTTACCTATATAGTTCTGAATATTGGCTCCAAAACGTCTGGGTCGGTGTTAACGGTTAGAACTTAATGATTGTGATTTACCCTTTTGATTATCTTATAGGTTTCTTTATTAATAAAAAAAAAAATAAACAAATTTGAACATTATAAATACCTAATAATTGCAGTCTTCCGCTAATATTCTAAACACGTATTTTAGTTATAAATAGCTTAGTAAAAACGTTTATGTTTGAACATATATTATCTTATTTTCGTTTTCTTACATACATAATTATTATATTATAGGTAGGTAGTATACGACATTTATTTTGAACCGGGGATGTATTATATTGCACAGAAATAAGGCCTTACGAAAATATCCCGTTTAATGGGAACCAATAATAATATTGGATTTAAGCCGTTTTTTTCAATGCCTGGCAATTTTCTTTCACTCTACATGGACCTCATTATATTCGGGGGCGTGTCATCGAGAGGAAGAAATAGGTATTAGTCGTGTCCAAAATCCATACATTTTGTTCAGTAATTTTTTTTCACATGTTATTTTCGCTATTTACCAGTAGTTACTGATTTATTGATTTGATGTCGTTGTTATGGAATAGGTAATCAATAAGCTAACAAGTTTACTCATTTTAATTAATGTAAATAACTCCATTACACTATTATTTTGTGTATTTGAGACATTAAACTATACTATAAATTAAACTAATAATTACTTATGATAATATAATGAAATGTTAAACGTGGATAATAAGTACTAATATTGATCTTTTTTTTCAATGTTTTGCCAAATGTCGATCGAATACTACAATGTAGAAAAAAATTCATACATATTTGATATTTGTGATATTAATTATTTATTCAATTTCGTTATTTTTAATATGGGGCAAGATCGTAATATTATACCAAAAAGATCACTTTTAAATATACGCCGGGTGCTACTATTTTCTATACCCATTTTGGGGAAACTTAACCTGTGTTATTCACAAAAATGTGAATGCAATTAGTATTCTCCCCCTAAGAGGGCTATCTTGTATTTCGTCTGCTCTTTCGCTTTTGTACACAAAATATTAGGCTTCAATGCTGTTCGTGCCACTGTAGTGCTGGACCCGAATGCTATAGATATACAAGTAGGTTAACTCCAATCGAAAAACCTAACAGACATCCCTATAACTGATATAAAGTTAGAATGGTTACAATCTAGCGGTTATACTTGAAATGTACCTATACAAAAAGTGAGTGATTAAAACAAAGTTTCCTTTGTGCATCATCATTTTTTAATATTAATCGAAACCTCGTAGATTTGTCAATGTTATAACTAATAGTTAAAATTTTTTTCGAAAATGTTATCACAATTTATTATAACCCCGATCGCGTGGTGGCACTGTAAAACTGGAAACTGAAAATAATAATAATTGTTCTAGGTACTTCGTTGATGTTCGCGGACAAAGATCCGTATGATATAGCGTGTTTACCTAGTTTTTTTATTCTTTATTAAAATTCAATCGTGCATACAATACAAAACTTATACTCTACACTTTTGTATTACATAAATGTTCCATGATTTCAAATGTGATGTCATGAACTCGGTGGAATATAATAATATATTGCAGGTAACAAGTCGTTTAATAATAATGAAATCAAAATAAATGCCACTAACGCGCATGTACGTAGGTCTCTCATCGAAGACAAATTATATTTTGCATTTATTTCAATAACCAATCGCTTTGAACAAATTTTATTAATAAAAAAATACCAGACGAAAGTTATAACACGTAAACGTTTAATATTGTGTAAGTATTTCCGGAACGACGAAGTCCCCAGTGTATGATATAGCCGATGATATAGGTAGGCAGGTACCCAGGTATAGAGATACCTGTATAACCGGGTTATCTCCTTACAAATTAATATTAAACGTTCGGTTACTCGTTTTTCTCCTCATAACGTTATAATCATCAATCACCATTGTCAACTACACTCATCGAAAGAAATCTCCGTTTTTTTTCCACTTTCAAAAATCTCCGCTCGACGAATCCATCATCGTACTTACAACGCATATTACAAAAATCCGGAGATCTTGAAGGCGAGTCAAGTGTGTAGAAACCGTGGTGTTTACCTTCGTTTATTATGAAACACGCAATATTTTGCACTGATCTCACTGCTGCTACATCACGATGCGTACAATAATTCTTATCTGTTATGCAGCCCGCAGCGACTATGTGACGAGATGATCGTTTTTTTTTCTATTCTGCTAAGTACATCATCCAAAGATAATCGCCCGTGACGTCATTTAACTGTCCCGTTTTTGCAGTCGACCAAATTTATGAATCAAATTAAAATATAATCTCATAAACGATAGGTAGGTACACGTTATTATATGCTGCATAAATCAATAACATTGCATAATATGACAGTATAATAATACTGTTGTAGTGAAAATACTTTTCGTCGGATTTATATTATTACAATATAGTTTTGTTGAAACGCGACTGAAATCGCGGTAGATGCGGCACGTAAGAACCAGCATGGTTAAAAATTGATTTAAATTTCTTCAATTTAGGTAGTTAGATAGTAGGTATACTTACTAGGTTGGTAGACAGTATCTCTTTATTTTTCCTCGCACACTCCAAGAAAAACTGCTGAGGAAGTCGCTACCGCTTTTAAATATTATTTTCAACCGATCGATTGTGGGTAGGGGAAGGTAGAGTTGGTGTCCTCAAATACCCGAAAATTACAGAGTAAGCACAGAACATGTTGTATCTTAAAATCAAAATTATACCTCCAACACGACCATGTATAATTATTATTTTAAAACATTAGGTACCTATAATATTATCGTTATATATATGCGCATCGTTCTCGTATAATTTATTGGTGTTTGATGCGGAATCGGGTGTGATTAGTCCTAGGGGCCAAATTATTATTACCTGTTGCTGTAGGTACACAGTCCAGCGGCGCCGCTAAACATATAATTTAGCATTTACACATGGCTGGTGATTTGGAAATACATTATATAGACTCGGAGTGGAACGATGAAACAGTTTTAGAACGAAATCGATTTTCTTTAATGTAATTAAAAAACGAATAATCATAAATATTCTCCAAATATTTAAAATGCCCACAATTTTTTTAGACGTGATATAATTTTCAATTCTGGATTTTTTGAGGCACCTACTAATTTATAGGCATTTATAGTTGAAAATGCATAACATTTTCAACTAGGTGTAATACCCAAGTCTTGAAAAAATAATACAATTCGTTTTTAATGTGTTGTTCTATAGCAACCTAAAAATATCAAAAATACATGGTCACAATTGTTTTCATATAGATAATTAAGTTCATAACTTTTATTAAATTAAATATTCAAATGAAAAATAACGACTTTAGTTATTTTTATGTTATTTAAACAATTTTATTCGAAGGAATATGAAACTTTTTGCCATTCCGTTTATTATTATTTACTATGTTATTTTCAACGTATTTAGATTAATTTTAAGCTTTTTATACCACGAACCTATTTATTCTGTACTACGATGCGTCGGTATCGACTTAAAAGTTAATAGCCGCTAGGAATATTATATAAAATTATATTATTATTATTATTGTTATAGGATTTATGCGATTTGTTTTTGGCGAAAGTTAGTCCAAAGTCCAAACTACCGTATTAGGTACTAATATGAATATATTAAATAACTAATAGTAATGTATATATATAATTAAACATCTTTAGAAGTATAGGCTGCCGTTGATCTTTCTTCACCCTGCAGCACACGCTCATAAATTATTTTCTTCTGTAATATTACGCCATGCCGAGTTGATAAGGTTAGCGGTTAAAGTCAGAGGTCGAACTGGCTATTTTGTGGAGGTCCCAAGTGGAATAAGTGGGATGGAGCTCTTCTAATATTTATTTTTTTCAAACCCTTACCTACTATTTATTATTATAGCAGATAATAGGTATTTTTAAAAACACAATAAACGGCCACATTACATTAACAGTATTACCCGACTTTGCTCGGGTTAAAATTAATCTATATTGTACTAAATATATTTGTAAACATTTTTATGTGCTATATTTCTGCTATAATTAATATACTCATCAGATCCGTGACAAATGGCAACCATTTAAATAACCCAATAAACATTCGATTTCCACGAGCACAAGCTAAATTCATGTGTGAAAGCTACCTTAATATAGTAACAAGTAACCTGTAATGGTAGTGAAAACCAGCATTTTTTGAGTCTATATAGAGCTGGGAAAACAAAGAAACATACATTTTTTAATATATAGATAAGATTATGTTTAGCTTATAATATAATATTATTATATAAATGTAGACGGAACGGTACGTGCCTATCTGAAAATTAGGTATAACCTTAGCTGCAGATAACACGTTTAGGTACCTACCTATACAACATATAATAAAATGTAGGAGCGAACATGTAGGACGTAGGTACCATTATATTATCATCGGTTGCTTAACAACATTACGTATACTTATGATTATTTTTCAAACCGTATAGTGCGTCACGTGTAATATAATAATATAATAAATGTGATAAAATCGTCTGAAATTGTATAGGTACATCTACAGGTATGAGCGAGTGCAGAGGCCAGAAGACCACTAGCTGCTGTGTATTTCGTCAGAGTTTGCTAGTGGAGGTCTCGATAAGGCCTAATAATTTCGATAAACCATATTATTGTCATAGACTTTATTTGTAGTTCAGAATGTAAAAGTAGGTGGCGATAAGTGGTCACCCGGTTAACGGTAATCGGTAGTAGGTGCATTATAATTACATAATATTAGATATCAGTTCTAGACTTCTATAGAGTCGGAGAAGCTGCACAGAGACTAAGTACCCTTTTTCGAATATTATAGCGTACTTTAACTTTTGTTTTTTTAAAGTAGATAATGCGTTAGACGGTATGCTATATTCATCTACGATCTATACTCCCCAAAGAGATCCCATTGTAAAATATAAAAAAAAAGCCTTTTCCGTTAATTGGTTTGTATAGAGTTATTAGTTGAATGAACAGGTATAAAATTTAAGTTGTAAGAACATATTTTCAAAAATGTATTTAATCGACAGTCAACTCACTGTCTATTACCAAATACGGCTGTAATATTCTATAGATAAGTATAATTATGTTACCTACATAATTTAGGATATTAGAGTAACGTGTAGATAAAAAATATTATAATAATTAAATATTTTAATAATCTGACGTAGGCTCGTTTGACAATTATTCGGGCCAGACGTTTGGCTCCGAATACGAATGTAGTCTGAAATGACTGGGGTTCGTAGTTGCACCGAATTTTCAGAGATATCCCCATAATATTATACGATTGTCGGTGCAGTGTGGTAGAAGGGGTGTTATTGTGAACCGAAATGGTTCAAATTGTCGCAATGTGACTCTTTAGATTCCGGTCCAAATTTATTACGCGTACTTGTATATAGGCCTTTTTGATCTCGGTTCGAATTTTGTGCGAATCGCATAAACATAATAATATATTACCATTATTATATGCGTAAGTACGTATATGTTTTGATGCAAATCGCGAGCTCCCTCATTTCCATATCATAATATACTGCACCGCTACCAACGTGATCGTCGACGTGAGCAAACAGATGACAATAATAGTTTTCTCAATATATTCTAGCAGTCGTATATAATTGTAATGACGACGAGGGCGTATAATATTATCGTGTCGCATCCACAAACGCCGCTGTTGCAGCGATATTGTAGCATACATCAAGTCCTTCTATACCGCTCTTGTTCGTCAACAGCCGTTAAGTTTACTTAAACCTATAGTTTCAGGGAATACCTACGTCATAGTGCGAACAGTGAAGAAAAGCGACGAAAAAAGCAATATTTCTTGCATCATTTTTTATGGGTGTTTTTGGTAGTAGTGACATTACGACGCAGCAAAATAATATAATATTTTAAAACGGGTTTTGGTTATACTTACAATTATATTGTTATCAATTCGTTAGTATTCGTGTTGGTGCATTGACATTCTGGCCACGATATTAAAATATTCTCGGCCCAGTGTTTCGCATCATCGGTATGCGGGTATTGTGCGTGAGTGGTTTTAAAGGGCACTAAAAAAGAAAAATCAATAATTTTATCATAAAAACACGCGTGAATACAAAAATCGACTTCAAAAAATGTAGAATACAAATCGTACCTATATAGTCACTGGTTGTTATTTTATGGTTCATACGAAATTCAGATTACTGCGCAGATAAGGCTGGCTATATAAAACCGAAAGAATGCAGGAAATGGGTAATTTGTGCTCATGCTATATAATATTGTGTAGTAAAATAATAGTAGTAATAATCGAATCAGATTCGGACGAAATCGTCGAACGAAGTGCAGGGTATGTGGCATCGGTGTGTCTGGAAAGTTTTTAAACAAACCCTTTAACCCGACGACCATAAAAACAACCATAACCGATAACTGTCATCGTGTCGGTGTACGCAGGTACATACTGTTATTATAATAATAACATGTATTACATATTACATTATTATGAAAATATTAACCGTTTGATTTCTTCTTTGAGATAAAGAAAGTTTTTCTTTTCAGTTTAAATCGTTGCGCTTTGGCAACTTTGGGGAATTATATTATATATACTCTATATAATATCGATACAGGTATACGCACAATTATATTCAGAATTTGCAAACTTTCTAGACACGCTCAACTCTGTACCATGTTGGTGCGTTTAAGCGTTTTGACATAATATTTATATTTTCGTCACAATAATGAAATAATATATATTTATGTATGGCATGTACGTGGATTAAAACTGCATATTTTACCGTGACACCACGTTTGTATAGCATACTATAGCAGAGGTCGCAAAGTTTAAATTTAGAACCAGTAGGATCCAACTTTAATGTAATGAGTTATATATATTTTTAATGCCATTTTTTTTATCTTTGTTTTAAGATTTAAATATAATATATTATAGGATGATTCACCCACCGACCATTCACCCACCTCTCGCCACCGACCGTGTATCCTTCAATAATGTATTTATTCAAATTCTGATTTTAGGAATATAATTGTTGAGTATAATTTAAGGCTATTATTTATTATTTGAGAAGTGTCATATACATTACCATCATCATATTATATTTCATGGACTATAATATTATTGTCCTTAACTCAAAAAGTATAGTCGTTAGCAAGTCAATGTTCTCGTTAATGTTCGTCAAAATGTTCATAAGAATTACTTATTCTCAAATTTAAAGTAGAAAAGGTCGATTCTGTTTTGATAAAAATAGAAGTTATGGTATCTCCTCAACATGCTTCTTAATTCCTTAAAATATTTGAGAGTAGGTATAATAATAATGTTCAATTTTCAGTATGAT
Organism: Macrosiphum euphorbiae; assembly: GCA_949089665.1. Taxonomy (NCBI): domain Eukaryota; kingdom Metazoa; phylum Arthropoda; class Insecta; order Hemiptera; family Aphididae; genus Macrosiphum; species Macrosiphum euphorbiae. The sequence goes on along the minus strand of CARXXK010000002.1, from coordinate 6,359,383 downwards.
TAAAAATTCTGAAAATCAAAATTTGAATAAATGCATAGTTTAAGAAAAAGTTTAAGCCAGTAGTGAGCTTACTTGATGAATCACCCAGTACACTGTACATATATTATACAGGGTGGCCACCGCGTTTTCCCGTTGGACGGACGCAATAAAACGGGAAAATTTAGACGAACGTTTCCCCAGCCCCCCCCAAAAAGATTTTTTGAAATTTTTTTTCATTTATAATTAGTATGGAATATGTATGAATTTGTACGATGAAAATCAGAATTTGTACGGATTTATTTTCTAAAGAAAAAACAAAAAAGTGTGGGAGGGCTGTAGAAACGTTTCTCCAGCCCTCCCAAATACTAAAAATAGGTTTTTCAAAATTTTCTTTCGCGAATATTAAGTACGGAATTTGTATGCATTCGTACGACCATTCGCGAATTTTCCGGAAAATCCCTTCCAACCGAAAAACGGTTTTTCCACACCGGGCGTTTCCCCAGCCCTCCCAAATACTAAAAATAGGTTTTTTCAAAATTTTCTTTCGCGAATATTTAGTACGGAATTTGTATGCATTCGTACGACCATTCGCGAAATTTCCGGAACGTCCCTTCCAACCGAAAAACGGTTTTTCCACACCGGGCGTTTCCCCAGCCCTTCCAAATACTAAAAATAGGTTTTTTCAAAATTTTCTTTCGCGAATATTAAGTACGGAATTTGTATGCATTCGTACGACCATTCGCGAATTTTCCGGAAAATCCCTTCCAACCGAAAAACGGTTTTTCCACACCGGGCGTTTCCCCAGCCCTCCCAAATACTAAAAATAGGTTTTTTCAAAATTTTCTTTCGCGAATATTTAGTACGGAATTTGTATGCATTCGTACGACCATTCGCGAAATTTCCGGAACGTCCCTTAGAACCGAAAAACGGTTTTTCCACACCGGGCGTTTCCCCAGCCCTCCCAAATACTAAAAATAGGTTTTTTCAAAATTTTCTTTCGCGAATATTTAGTACGGAATTTGTATGCATTCGTACGACCATTCGCGAATTTTCCGGAAAATCCCTTCCAACCGAAAAACGGTTTTTCCACACCGGGCGTTTCCCCAAGCCCTCCCAAATACTAAAAATAGGCGTTTCCACATCCAGGCAAGTTTTTCCATAATATTCTTGTCTATGAGGATTTGGAAATAATTTTTTTTTTAAAAAGCTTTCTATAACTACTGATCGCCGGGATGCAACAAATATCTATATACTTTCAGTACAAGTATTTTATAATATATGCTATACACCCTATCATTGGCGTACGCTCAATTTGTACGATTTTTATTCATGCTAGACCATTTTTTTTTTTAAATATTAAGGCTACCGATAAAATAAATAGTACAAATGATAACCCACGATGTGTGAAGAAACTGAAAACCCACAATTAAATCGTATAATTTGTCAAATAACATGTACTTACCTTATTATTGCTCTTTCCCTTAAAACGATTCATTCTTAGTTCTTATCGTTTCTTGTTTACCATTAGGCCGATAACTTAACTTTTATTTTTTAAGGACATTTTTGTCCTTTTTGCATTTTTTTTAGGCCATTATTTAAGGTTTTTGAGGTCATCCACTTCCGAACCCTACCCATAACTAACGTAGGGACACAGTGACCATTGTACAACCTTATTTAGATTATTTCCTCTGGGGTCACTTAAAAACAGTAGTGTAGGCTGATCCACCTACCTGTCTGGCTGATTAAAAAAATTAAATAGCTGCAGTAAGTTATCAAGTTACCACGGAACAACAAATTATTTCTGCTACTAATCGTGAATTTTTAAATCACATTAAAATTGGAACAACACGAAAATTCTTCTTCTCATAAAGAAACAATTCTATCTTGGAACGAATTAAAAACACGAATTATTAAAAACGAAACTATCGATGATTTGCATTTAAAGGAAATAGATAAAGAAAAACAATATTGGAAAGATGTGCTAAAACGAATTTTATCAGCAATTTTTTATTTGGCAAAACATGGTGATGCATTTCGGGGATCCTCTGATGTAATTTATACGGAACATAATGGTAAATTTTTAGGCCTCATAGAGATGATGGCCAAATTTGATCCAGTTATTCAAGAACATGTTCGTCGGATAAAAAATAATGAAACTCGTGATCATTATTTAAGTCACCAAATACAAGATGAACTGATTGAACTTATAGCACAAAAAATTCGTCAACAGATTGTAGAAAGCATCAAAGAAGCAAAATACTTTTCTATAATGATGGACTGCACTCCAGATGTTAGTAGAGAAGAGCAACTTTCTATAATTATTCGTATTCTAGATATGGGAAATAAAAGTATGTCTACAATACCTTGCATCAAAGAATATTTTATTGAATTTATTAATGTTCATTCTACAACTGGATATGATTTGACAAATATTTTATTGGATAAATTAAATAGTATAGGTATAGATATAAAAGATTGTCGTGGACAAGCATATGACAATGGTGCCAATATGAAAGGCCAGTACAAAGGGGTTCAATCAAGAATTTTAGCAAAAAATCCTAGAGCATTCTTTTCACCATGTGCGTGTCATAATTTAAATTTGTTGTTGGGTGATATAGCAAAGAGTTCCACCATAGCGGTTGGGTTTTTTGGCACCATACAAATAATATATTGTATGTTTGCATCTTCTACAAAACGCTGGGTTATTTTTAAAAAAAACATTGTACATTATTAACACTGAAACAACTTTCAGAAACTAGATGGGAATGTAAAGTCAACAGTATCAAAGCTATACGTTACCAAGTACCCGAACTTCTTAGCGCATTAGAAGAAGTGGCTGATACAACTTCAGATCCAAAAACGAAAAGCGAAGCTCATTCATTAGCTACAAATGAGCTAGAAAGTTATGAATTTATTCTTAGTCTGATAATATGGTATGAAATATTAGTTGAAGTAAATACGGTAAGCAAAACTTTACAAAACATTAATATTCATTTGGACAAATGTAGTGGCCTTTTAAATAGTCTTTTAGAATTTTTAAAATCATTTAGAATGTGTGGTTTTGAATCTTCAAGAATTAAAGCTAATGAAATAGCAGATGTCGTGAATATTCATAAAAAATTTAAAAAGAAGCGTTTTAGAAGGACAAAAAAACAATTTGAGTACGAGAATTCTGATAAAATAAATGATGACGCAGAAAACAATTTCAGAATATTTTATTTTAATGTCATTGCCGATGGAGCTATATTATCATTTAGTAAACGATTTAATCAATTTAAAATTTATAGCGACAATTTCAGTGTTCTATACAATATTGGTGAGCTCCAAAAAATAACTAATGACGACCTTATGAAGAGTTGCTTAGATTTACAAAATTATCTAAGTGACGGAGAATTATATGATATAGTTGCTTCTGAATTGTATGAAGAGTTACTAGTTTTTCGTCATACAATGAAAGAATATTCTACGCCAATAGAAGCACTCAGTTTTTTTAAAAACAATGCCTGGTGCTTTTACAGCTTTTCCTAACATAGTAATTTCACTCCGAATTTTGTTAACCATACCAATCACCTCAGCGTCAGCAGAAAGGAGTTTCTCAAAGCTCAAAATAATCAAAAATTACCTAAGAAACACAATGTCTCAAAAACGATTGACTGAATTGGCTACTATTGCAATTGAAAATGAAACAGCAAATACATTGAATTTTAAGGACGTCATAGAGTTGTTTGCGTCCAAAAAATCAAGAAAAAAATTTTAAATATTCTATATTGATTTTGTTTTTTTATTGCTTAAATTTCTAATGTTTAAATGTATTATTTTATATTAAATTTAGTACATAAAATTACAGAACCTTTGTACATTTGTATACCTTAGTGACTTAGTATATTTGTAAGTTATTTATATGTTTGTAAGTTGACAAGTGTAATACGTTTAAAAGTAATCATTAAAAAGTTGAAAATTAATATTTACTAATGTATTTTTATTTCAATAAAAATCATAGGTGTAACTAGGGTCAACATTTTGGGAGGGCTTAAGTCCATAATGATTTAAAATTGTTTTATTTGGGACCCACATTTTTTATGATTTTTTGCCTTAAATTACACCTATGTTCTATGCGATATGGATATTGGTTAAATAAGTTTTGCCCAGGGCCTCGCAAAAGGTAGCGCCGGCCCTGCTCCTGGCATTTACAAACATCTTAGAAAAATTTGAGCCGAAACGGACCAGCCGTTCTCGAGTAAAAAATAAAAATAAAACAATAACAACAATACAAATCAACAAACATGCCCGATTAACTAACAGCAACCAATATACAAAACACTATTATTATTTTAATGTTAAACTAATTTTTTTATTATTTTATTATTTTTTTCTTGGACAGATGGCGCCACTATTGCATTTTTTTACTTTGAAATTATCTGGTTTTCCGGTGGATTTTCCTACAATTTCCAATCGTTCCAAGTATCTCCAGGCAATTACGAACAACTTAAAAACAATTTGAGCCAAATCCGTCCGGCCGTTCTCGAGTTTTAGCGAGACAAAGGAACATCAATTAATTTATATATATATAGATTGAAATTATGTTTAAATGTTTTTGATTGGGTTGTTATGAATATTTTATATAAAATAAGAGAAATCGATAAAATCGTTAAAACTTTGAAAAAACCTATTTTTAGTATTTGGGAGGGCTGGGGAAACGCCAGTGTGGAAAAACCGTTTTTCGGTTGGAAGGGATTTTCCGGAAAATTCGCGAATGGTCGTACGAATGCATACAAATTCCGTACTTAATATTCGCGAAAGAAAATTTTGAAAAAACCTATTTTTAGTATTTGGAAGGGCTGGGGAAACGCCCGGTGTGGAAAAACCGTTTTTCGGTTGGAAGGGACGTTCCGGAAATTTCGCGAATGGTCGTACGAATGCATACAAATTCCGTACTAAATATTCGCGAAAGAAAATTTTGAAAAAACCTATTTTTAGTATTTGGGAGGGCTGGGGAAACGCCCGGTGTGGAAAAACCGTTTTTCGGTTTGAAGGGATTTTCCGGAAAATTCGCGAATTGTCGTACGAATGCATACAAATTCCGTACTTAATATTCGCGAAAGAAAATTTTGAAAAAACCTATTTTTAGTATTTGGAAGGGCTGGGGAAACGCCCGGTGTGGAAAAACCGTTTTTCGGTTGGAAGGGACGTTCCGGAAATTTCGCGAATGGTCGTACGAATGCATACAAATTCCGTACTAAATATTCGCGAAAGAAAATTTTGAAAAAACCTATTTTTAGTATTTGGGAGGGCTGGGGAAACGCCAGTGTGGAAAAACCGTTTTTCGGTTGGAAGGGATTTTCTGGAAAATTCGCGAATGGTCGTACGAATGCATACAAATTCCGTACTAAATATTCGCGAAAGAAAATTTTGAAAAAACCTATTTTTAGTATTTGGGAGGGCTGGGGAAACGCCCGGTGTGGAAAAACCGTTTTTCGGTTGGAAGGGATTTTCCGGAAAATTCGCGAATGGTCGTACGAATGCATACAAATTCCGTACTTAATATTCGCGAAAGAAAATTTTGAAAAAACCTATTTTTAGTATTTGGAAGGGCTGGGGAAACGCCCGGTGTGGAAAAACCGTTTTTCGGTTGGAAGGGACGTTCCGGAAAATTCGCGAATGGTCGTACGAATGCATACAAATTCCGTACTAAATATTCGCGAAAGAAAATTTTGAAAAAACCTATTTTTAGTATTTGGGAGGGCTGGGGAAACGCCCGGTGTGGAAAAACCGTTTTTCGGTTGGAAGGGATTTTCCGGAAAATTCGCGAATGGTCGTACGAATGCATACAAATTCCGTACTAAATATTCGCGAAAGAAAATTTTGAAAAAACCTATTTTTAGTATTTGGGAGGGCTGGGGAAACGCCCGGTGTGGAAAAACCGTTTTTCGGTTGGAAGGGATTTTCCGGAAAATTCGCGAATGGTCGTACGAATGCATACAAATTCCGTACTTAATATTCGCGAAAGAAAATTTTGAAAAAACCTATTTTTAGTATTTGGGAGGGCTGGAGAAACGTTTCTACAGCCCTCCCACACTTTTTTGTTTTTTCTTTAGAAAATAAATCCGTACAAATTCTGATTTTCATCGTACAAATTCATACATATTCCATACTAATTATAAATGAAAAAAAATTTCAAAAAATCTTTTTGGGGGGGGCTGGGGAAACGTTCGTAAATTTAGCCCACTATGCAGAATATATTATATAATGACGTATTGTACGAGAACGACGATATGACTAGCGGTTTTTTGGGTTGTTTGACTTAAACGATTTCAATTCGGAAACGTCATATCCCCGGTGAATATTGTAATTTATTATAATGTGTAGCAATACTATGCAGTTGTTGTGGCGTGCAGTGTGTATGGCCGCATAATTTTGTACTTAGATTTCGACACGTTATCATGTGCGCATCGTTTTGTATGCAGAAAAAAAGGTGATAAACGCGCTCGCTGTTAGAAATCGTTTACCATCTGATTACATATGTAATGATATTTAAAGTGCGGCAACCATCCAGCACGTTAATATGTTGGATAATATTATGTAAAACGAATCGGAATCTATTAAAATTGTTACAAGTTGACCGCTGCTCGAAAAGTGTCCGGTGAGTTCAGCGACGTGTGAATAGAGCTTTTGTGACAGGCGCCGTTTAAACATCTGGCCAAGGACCAGCATAATATACTGCACCTATATATTATTATTATAATAGCATTTACGCGACACTGCAGTTTATCCGAGTTTTTTTAAACAGCATACGTGATTGAATTCTTCGTCGGACATTATAAGAAGTCATACGGTGCCGACAATCTATATAACTATACCCCGTATACGCGTAAATGTACAACAAATATTATATACTTACAATTTTTCCTAAATTTGAATCGTTGTACTATTTTCATATTTCAATTTGCATTTGAAGTAGGTATACGTTAAAAAAATTATTATTTGGAATACATACTTTGTGATTTTATATTTAAAAATACAAAAAACCTCAATTTTATTTTCATGCTTATAATTATCTATATTTAAGTCTCCACTGAAAAAGTTATTTTTCATAGACATGTTCAAGTATTTTCAAGTATATTTCAATATATTTTTACTTAAATATTTTTTCATTCAAGTCTTAAATAACTATTTTAAAACATATATTTTTAAAGTTTTTCGAAAAGCTACAGTTTTTTTATAATGATGTTTTAAATATAAAATAGTTCAAAAATTAACAATTACATATTTTATTGAATATTTATTTAAAAAATAACAATTGAATATACCTATTGTTCTATAGAAATGTATGCATACTTAAACTTATATTATGATAAGTGAATTATCGTCTCTATTATTATGTTGTACTTATAAGAATAGGCTCATTTTGACCTAACACAGATAGAAGGAGTTTTAGAAGAATATGGTTAAAAGTGAATGCGACAATGTATGCGTTTGCAAACCCAGTGATATAGTGTTGCCTGTATCCCGGAAGCAAACTATATACAGTATACACAAAGTCATATATTGTAATAGTTGAACAACTACTGAATACTTTTATCATTTACGAGCACAGTGGCGCCGATCTATATATTATATAACTAGAAAATGGGCCGATAAAACTTTTTATTCTACTAATACTCGATTTTTCAATGTAAATATTATGCTACCACGTATAAAACCGATAACCGATATTATCTTATAAAACAAACATTTTTGGCAAAAACCACCTACAGAATATAATATGTGATATTGTGATAACAAGTAGATACCAATAAGTCTATTAACCTTATCAATAAACAATTTGTGCAAAATATATATAGAGAGAGAGAAAGTAAATTGTAATAAAATATGTATATAAATAGTGTATACCAAGTGATTCACCAAACATAATCACTCCTTTATTTTCTCCCATGCAGTTATGCAAAATCCGATTTTTGAAATTTAAAAAAATATATAGGTACCTAATTAAAGATTCGCCATATTTTTAAATTCATGAGATATTTTGTCTGTGGAAATTCAAACTTCTATTTGTCGAATAAGAGCCCCCTTTTCTACTGTAACTTATTTAGCTGAAAATTTTTCTGAAATTTCTACGTATTGAAATCAAAATTCAAATGATTAGTTTTTGAGTACTTTAACTTTGTGTACTAAGGATAATAGGTTTGGATGATAAGGTAATATGACCATGGTGGTTTTAAATTGTTAACAATTAATATTAATTTAAAATTTATCATAAAATAAAAGTAGGTACTAGATCCAATACTAGATTAACAAAATTTTCAAAAAAAATGTCCACTAAATAATTTACAGTAAAATAGGGGTTTTCTAATATTAGAAAATCAGAAGTTTGTACCGTCACATGACACTATAGTTATATTATGTAGTAGGTACAGAAAATCTCAAGTATTGGAAAATATGGTAAAATTCCAAATTCCAAAAATCATAATTTGAATTAATTCATTATAAAAGGAAAAAATGGGGTTGAGCATGTTGAGTGAATCACCCCTGGGTATATGGTAAGATTTTTCGTTAATTTTATATGGTAGGTGATATATACGTGATATATACGTGGCAGAATTTTTGAAATATATCGTAGGTATATCGTATAAAAATGTTAATATATTGAATATTGATACCATAATATAATAGTGACCACTATAAGCAATTTCTAAGCACATCACAAAATCCAATCGACCCTTTAATATAATACATATAAACAAACCCGGAAGCGATCAATCCTGAACCAGTGGTGATGAGGAGGGGCATTTTATAAGACATTAAATTGTAGACTTCGTCCTGTGTTATAGTTCTTTTTAGCTTCTTACCAAAGTTATTTTTCCTTAGATATATTTCCAAAGCTATCGTTATATAGATTCCTATATTTTTAGTCTCCTAATATGTACCGCCTACGCCGCGCCGCAATTATCATTAGGTATGTTTTTTTTTACCGGTCGACATTCTCGAAATTAGTATTCTATATATAATTTCTTTTCCACGCCACACAATTATCGTAAAAGTTTATTATTTGGGTGTGTTTTTTATTTTTTTTTTATTCGATCGAAATAGATAAAAATCGTAAATCCCGACACGAATGTCCACGAAAACTCCACCACCACTACAACCACCTGAACCGCGCCTTCTCCCCGTATGTACACGGTGACCCGCCCTACACCCCGCTAGGCACTAACCCTTTGAATAATTGTATTTAATCAGCAATCTAACTTTTAAACTATATACACTGCTAATGTTGCCATGGTTATAGACAGCGATATACTGTCTGCCAACGCACTGGCGCCATCAATTCGTTTCCCCTACGTCGTCGTCGCCGGCGCCGCGTCGCCTTTTCCTAGAGAGACCACTCCCCAAGAACAACAGGCATGCGACGACCTTTTGTACTTGTTTTTAACAATCACGTCTAATAAATTGTATATCTTTATTTGGTTTCGTAAATGGAAAAGGAAAAAACTTTGTTAACGGGAAATGCCCGCCGTGCATGCGACGACCCACGGGAATTTGTAAAGTGCATTTTCGTATATTATTCGTATACACTACTTACGTATATCCCGAAGGTCCGTTTTGCCCCGCCCGTTCTCTAAATATCGACTCGGGTACATTATACGAATTATTACAATACAACAGAAGAAAATACGATGACTTTTAATAATAAAATATAATATATTATATTATAATACCGAAAGCCTCACTACCTCAGTAAATTCAACAAAAACTGTTAGGTATACAAGCAAACAAACTGTAATCGTTAACATGGGGCCTACTGCAGGGAGATTTGTCAATAATAGAAAATTAAAATATTGTTAGTTCATAGATCAACCATCATCACAATAATATAATAATATGACTTTTTAGTCGTCATAATTTATGTATTTCGCCAGTGCTGGAATTTCGTTTAGTGACAAGGCATTTATAATATTATGCATTTTGTACCGAGATCTCGACGGTCTAGGGCGGTGAGTGGAAATCGGCTCGGATAAAGCGGTTATCCGGTAAAAAATTATACTATATTATTTGCCTCTGACAATTTTTTTTTAAAATTCCACATAATAACATATTATGTATGGGTACCACCCTGCAGCTGCAAGACTGTAGGACTGTAGGACTGTAATAACAATAATGTATGCACCGAAATGCAGCGTGCGCGTTGTCCGGTGACCGCGTCAAAAAAGGGCCGATACTAATATATGAAATATTATGCGTGCGAAACACAATATACTGCATTATCATAGGTAGGTGAATTATTATATTATTGTCACACTCGATATACGATGTCGTGCGTTTTGCTCTTTTCCGTCCCCTCCCTCGCCATCACCCCCACGGTCGCACGCGCCACTGGTGCAGTACATCGGCGCCACGTTGCAGTCCGGCGGCAGATGTGACGGAGCCGCCACTGGATCTCCCATAATTGAATTTATTACAATACGTCAAAGTTTAATCGCGATCCGAATTATTACTATACGATTGCACATGGCACGCTCTCGGCTAATTTATTCGCCACGTACACGCGATTCGCTGTGCAGGCAGTCGCAACAATATATATATTATAAATTATAATAATATATGATATGGCGCATAAATACCGCATATTATTATTATACTCTCGTCGGTCGTTATTTCGCATATACGTATATCGTGATATTAAGCTAGCGCGAATTGTATAAACAATAATAATATTATGCGCCATGTACGGGTTTGAGGGCGTTGAGGAATTCGTGAGGAATGGTGTGAACATAATGTCATATAATAATATTATATTATATTGTAATATTGCAATGTGCCGGCCGATCCTTGTGCGATTGTATATTTTTTCGTTTTCGTGTTTCTGGATTTTTGTCTGCACAGCCACAATCTTTACGAATCATAATTTAATAGTTATCGAAATTGATGCCAAATTTGTTTTTTTATCATATTACGTGCATTTAATAGTTACCTATTGCGTAATATATTAACAGTTTTGACTGGATATTATACGGCAGATACTTTTAGTGCACAAAAATCCATGCTCCACGTAGATATATCATAGACCATAGTATATGATATTGAGAGTGATGGGCATCGAAACGAAATTAGAATAGGAAAAACAGAAGTGGAATTTCCTAGGCAGATATAATAATACCTAGTTATTATTGTTGTATGACAATAGTTGATTATACTTTGTGTATCGTATTTTACACAAGACACTTTTAATGATTGCCATTATTAATATTATACTTAATTTTATATTTGACAATTTGTATTGAGTATCATATATTTCATGACAGTATGACACCCACTTAGTTCTGGTTCATAAAACTGCTGAGTATATCGAGTAGGTACACTATATATTATGACTATATTATATAATAATATGATACTCGTGGCAATATCAGTAAAATTTGTAGGGCAGTCAACTTGATAATATACGCGAATGAAGATTGTTGTGCGGGGGGTAGAATTAACAACGTGTGGGTTAGGTAACTGTATAATACAAGAGGTGATTTTTGGAGTACCTACCTAGAGCTAGCGGAAGCGCCAGTGGAATATACCAAGAAAAATGTAATAGTATACAAACATATGAATAAGTAAATAACGTGTGGAATTGTAATTTCAACAAAGTGCGAAGTGGTACTAGATAGGAGGGGGAGGTGTAGGCCGTGACATGTTGATGTGGCAAAAGGAGATGATAAAATGCTGGAAAGGTCGGCGTGGAATAAACCAGGGTGTATACCTACAGGGGGGTACGAAAATTTAATACGCGAATATGCACAATGTAATATTTAAACTTAATGAAAAAAAATAATAACACATCCAACTATACATCCAATCTTATACGCAGTTACGTTGAGATTAAAAATTGAATTGGAAAATCTATATTAAGTAATCTGAACGGCTCTCGAGAGGACGCGTTACCTCCTGAGCGGATTTGTTGTTTTAGTGTAAAAACACAAGCAAACTTCTGCGGATAACTACAACAGCGATTACGAGGTAGTTATAAAGTGATTTTAAAGGAGCGACATAATTTTAAGTAGGTAAACGATATTTTGGAGATAATGGCTTACTTACCTGTTTTATTTTAAATTTCAACAAGCAGAGTAAAATATTTTTACGTAGATTAAATTTAAATTATTTTGATTAGTCTATATAAATACTAATCGTATAGGTAGGAACTGTTATAATTATTATTACTGAGCACTAAGAATTATCGACATTCGGCATAATATGCATTTTATCAAACAAATTCTTTATGACTGTTTTATTATGATTATTTTTGTGTGCTTTTTTTTTGAAACTATAGTAATAAAAAATATAGCTACAAATTATGATTAATATTATTCCGTTTGTTAAATTATTTTTATATTGATAGTAAGAGTCGCCAAGTTTAACTAAGTTATAAAAAAAACTTTTTACCTTTTCTGTACCTTTTTTTTATTCTAGGACAACTTACTTACTAAATGATTTCAAGTAAGTTGTACAATGCACCTCGATTTTCATTATTCGTATTGAACATTTCCATTGGCAGTTAAAAATGGTAATTTTTTTTATCGATGAAATATTTTTTTCTGTGGTCTCTGTTGTCGATTGACTAGTTTCGTGCAAAACGAAAATAGTTCTATCTTTTATCACACGTCATAACTGAGATATGAATGTGAATAATATTGTGAACTCAACATCGAATTAAATATTCGTGAATTTAATATTTAACAATGATTAATGAAAATAGCTGATTATATACAGTTGTTTGTGGCATTGAGCCAAAATGTAATATCGTTTTTTTATATAAATGCCGAATGACTGTACAGACATTTAAAGTAAATAGCCACGATTAGTTCACGTACATTCTGATGAAATATTTTTATATTTTAAACTTAGGTAATTTTCAACTATAGCATTAATCTACTTTAAATATGATATTTTTTCCCCACAAAAATGAAATATTTCATAAAATGCATTCTATTTAAATCTCTGTATCGTGGTCGGAGGTGACCTAGTTGTATTACGTTTGGGCATGGCAATACACGCCTTAAAAAAAAAAGTTTAGTGTAGTTAATGGGGTTGTAGCGTGAACTGAACTAAAAGGATTTTAAAAATTGTTCAAATAAAAAGACATTATTTAAATTAGTATTTAGTACGTCGTATAGGTATATAATTATGTACAGTGCAAAAATGTTTGTAATATATATAATATTGTTATAGTTTAATTGTTCCAATTAAATAATTAATATAATATGCAGTGTCTAATACCGCCGAAGACTGAGGTCACCTAGTGAGGAGATAGTATAATTCTTCAGCTGGTAGTACGAGATGACGTAAACAATTTTCGTATCAATTCAATAGGTAGAGAAAATCGATTTTTTTTTTTTTACATAAAGGTTTTCGTTTGTACGGTACTGTTTGGCCACAGAAGAGGTTCTCGATAATAAAAATAAAAAATACCGATCGCGTCACCAGTGTTTATCCCATTATGTTCCGTCTAGAACGCACTAAAACCGCAGTCTGCTGCAGTGGCGGCGGCTGCTATTCGACGAATTCGATCGTCTCGGTTAACCACCGGCGCCGCACTACAACATAATAATATATACTAAAATATATTATTTTCGACGCAATTCGTTGGGAAAAAATAAACGAAAAAAAAAAATTGAAAAATGTCTGTAACATTGTGCTGCTAAATATATAGTAAACAAAAAATAGACGCGCGTTTATAGCACAACGGCGAAAGACATGGGAGATCCTGCAGCGAGACCGAATCGCTTTTTTAATCGAATGCGTCGTCATAAAAATAATAATATAATACCATGATGATACTCGTCGTAAGGGCTACGGTATAATAATATTACCGTAGGTGTCAAGACTTGAAAAAAAATCATTTGGTGGTCTAGGTGACCCCCCCCCCTCCCTAAAGCCATCAAAACACAGTGTGCAGAGGCTTTGACCGCCACTGTAGGCTTTAATATGGCCACTTACATTCTGACCGCAGTCTGTTATTGATGGTTTAAATTCAGTTAGAAATCAGAAATCAAGGCAAATACAGTCAGAGAATTGAATCTATCCATAAAAGCAGTTCAGATGCATCTAAATAGTTTCCATCTACAATTCGAAAACATATTTACCTACCTATACGTTTTGCTCTGTACATGAGCTGTCTGTTGTTTCATCCATAATCGTATTATCCATCGATCTATTAAATTTATTTGTAAAATGAAACATTTTTTTGAAGACGAAAATTGTCAAAATTTTATCACAATTTTATGTGGTATTTTGGCGCCCCAGACAAATTTCGTTGCGCTCATAAATAATAATGATAATATAATTATTATCTTTCTCAATTTAATTTCATCACGGTATATAATATACACGCCGCTCTGCAGATCGTACCCGTACGTAATATCCACTTTGGAATAAAGTGATTAATTGAGACTTATTTTGAACCGAGTTCGAATCGCACAGCATCGGTGGTGGTGACCGCGGTCGTTCGGTGGCGGGGACCACTCCGGTGGTCGATAATCGCGAGCAGGGCAGCGAAAACGAAACAAACGAGATATAAATTGAACACCCGGCGGAGACGACTTTGTGGTCGGCAATTTAAAAAAATTAAATAACCATTAGACGCAGTGTGTACAATTAGAAAAAAAAATGAAAGAAAGAAAAACAATACCAAAAGCTCCGGTTCGTCACGGCGGGTGTGTGCGTGTGTGGATGAGGTGGGGAGGAGAGAGAGCAAACATATTATTTTATATTCATTCGTATATAATATTTTAACGATTTTGTACAAATATTTTCTTTTGTATTAAACGATGAATTTTTTGTCCGCTCTTACTTTGCGCCGCTGCAGCTGCGGCTGCGGAAATAATATACAGACAATGACTACTTTTTGTTCACACACAGTATATAATAATAATAATAATAATGTTATCATCGACCGCCGACCGCCGACTTCTCGTTACACAAATAATACTAATTGCCACCAGCAAATACGATCGCGAGAATCCAAATAACACCAAGTAGGTATTTACTGTGAAAATATTAGAAAATAAAACACTTTTATATCGGCGCCCACACGATTTTTACGATATTTGTATAGGTAACATTGTATACATTACATTGTATACATTACATTATATTACTATCGTTCAAGTGAACGCAAATGTTCATACGACTGCCGTTATTTTTTGGTGGATTTTATAAAATTTCGAGGAGCTAGTGGCAATAGCAGAAGATTAATTTATTATTATCATTTCGATGATGTGTATATACTGCGCACGCATGATATTACATTATTACTTACTCCGAAAATTACCAAAAAAATTTAAAAAGTTAGATTGTGAACTTTAAAGTACAAAAAAACAGCTTATAACATTTTATTTTTATTGGATTTTTAATATTTTAGCAATATTTATACCCATACCAATAAAATATCTATATACCTATATATGTTTTCCACGATACAATCAATAGACAATTATATACAACGCAATGTTTGATGGTAGTGCGAATTGCCATTCCGGTCGGATAAAAATGGCGCGACACGCACAATGTACCACAGTATTGTTATATTTACTTTGTAGGTGGCGCAAATTATCATCGCCCATTATTTTCGACCGAATGCAGAATTCAACTACGTGTAATTGTTATATATTTTATCGATTTCCGAACGAAACGAACAAAATAATATAATATGGGCAGTAATGCAGTATATGGGTATATATATTGTCGCGAACCATCGGCCTGATAATATCATATTATTATAATATGAGAATATTACAATTTAAACGTACACGATACAGTTACGATGACTATTAAATTATTCATAGGTCTCATTTTGTGATATTATTATAGTTCCATGGTAATGGCGGTTATTTTCAGGGGAAACGCGTAGGCAGATGTTGTTATACTGTTATACGACTTTTTACATATTACGTATTTTATAGGGTTTGATACTATAATTTATAATACTTTATTATTATTGTTTTAGATTTTGGTACACAGTATATTATAATCTCTCTATTCGTATATGCATCACGTCACTACATTTTATGTCTAACAATACTGGCACCGTATATAGGATGATTCACCGAGTATGCTCGCTCCTTTTTTTCATCAATGGTTCCTCAAAATCTGATATTTGGAATTTTTAAATACACCTAAAATACATATATAATTAGGCCATAATATTTACTAATTCTTGAGATTGTTTGTACTACTCAACGACTGTTGAGATGTAAACGAATCGGTGAATACTTTACGGGCTTGGTGGTAGTGAAATATATGTAGGTACCTATTTAAGTATAGTGCTTTATGGCCCTTGATCGAATGTTGGCCTCACTTGATCATTGTTGAGTATAACGTGTACTTCAGAAAAAAATAGAAAAAGATTTTCTATGGTGAAATAAATGAACGCCGCCTTGTTAGGCTGTTTCTTTATTGAAAATCCGACGCCCTGGATTTCCTATTCCATAACTCCAGGCTAATGGTGCTGTTTATTGGATCATAATGTTTCGAGTGTCACGATACAGTTATTATTATTTTTTATTTTGTATATAATATGTACATTTTTATTTGTTTGGACCGAACAATAATATCATAATATGTCAATACTTATACTCAAACAGGGCAAATCCGAAATAATATATGCGTTATCGAGTTTTAAACTTAAAAATAAAATATTTAAACAAATTTAGCAAGTATATATAGTCGGAATACGAATGTATATTTTACGGGAAACCAACTAACAGAATAAGAGAGAAAAAAAGAGCAAAATATAAATTAAACATATTATTACTATCTTCAATGACATAAACGCATAAAAGCGTTAAATCCATTACAGAATTGCTTATAAAATATTTATAGCTGATGCGACGTCATCTGCAGGTAACTATACATAATAATAGATTACCGTATAATTCCTTTCGGGTCGTTTTAGAGCGAACCAGATGCAAATTGCAGGTCGCTTGTTGTGCAAGCCGACAGTAATAATATAATTTAAAATTTATAAAATCTCATGCCAGATATTATTGTGTACAGCTGCAGTTGATATACGAACTCGCAATCAAAAATCATGGCGTCCGGCGTCCCCGCAACCCATAAATATTAGACTTTTATGTTGGGGATGCGTAGCGGGTCAAAACATTATTATGTGGTTACAAAAGTGAACTTGGCCTGATTATAATATTTGATATAATATTATAGACTCACATACTATAATCGCATCGGCCTAACCCTATATTATATAGGCCGATTAGAAGAATCATATTTTTTTTTCTCCAACTTCACTATTATTAAAGGTACCAATTCAATTTCTTTATAGAAACTAACTAACAAACATTTTAATTTGGCTTAATTTGACATAATATAATATGTATTACATACTCGTTTTTATGCTTCCTAAATATTGTTTTTATAAGATTTTATTTTAATATTGCTAATAGTAGGTACTGAGTACTGCTTATGCGCTCCTTGCAGATTAATGTTTTTGTTCGGCCCCATAAAATAGACGTCCACTGATATTTCTATCAAAATATTATATACATAGTAACATACATTATGCATAAAATATTATGATGAATCGGACTTCTGCCGTCGGCCAAATTACATATTTCACACCACTATTCGTTTTCCTGGCTGAATAAAGCTCATGTGGTATTCATCAGATCACTCTCAATATTCCGCACACGAGCGTGCTCGACATAATAATATATTATACTAAAATAACTAAAATATTCAATACGCCTATTAGTGGAAAATTATTGATGTCGAAGATCCCGTGCAGATAGGTAAAGATTATGCAGTGTTTTTTTTCTCATGTTTTTGGAAACACATATTATATCCTATACCGTAGAAATCATTTAAATAGTTGAGACATTTGATGTGTTTGATGAATAATTTATAAAATCTAAACACAGTTATCCATAAATGGTAATAATAATGAAATATTGTTATGACAGTGAAATCTGAATTTCGGAATTAGAAATAATAAGTTAATAATCATAAAACATACGGTAGGCCTATGAAGGTACCTATATACCACTATGAATATATTTTGAAAGTGCAACAAACCCTACGGTATTACCATTTCCTACCAATTTTACTGAGTTTATCAACATTATGCATTTATGCGTTTCATGTATCATGGCGTACTAAATATAAGTACCTACTTACAAATAGTATAATATTGTTTACTAATATGTACATACCTCTCAGGGGCGGTTTCAGGATACACATGCAGGACAGGCCCGGTTACAAGAAAAATTTGTACCAAATATACATTCTTCTTAAGGAGTTAATGTATTTAAAATCTACAGTCAATCATAATATTATTAACTAATGATTTATATTTTTTATATTAATCATTTTTAATTGTTTCATAATATAATATTATATGGTTGTTGATGGTTCGCGGATCAATATATGTTTTTCCTAGAACCGCTTGAGGATCGCCAATCAATTTTATTTACGGATAAATCATTGTGCACGGCACACTATGTAATCGATTCTCGGCCACCGCAATAAGCGATGTATTCATATTTCACATTCAATGTTCGGTGTGTTAATGTAAAAAATAAATTTACAATTTTCTTGTTTTTAATTCAAAAATGCATATTTCTGGTATATTATAAGGGTTCAAAATTGGAGTAGACGCGGGCCTACCCGCTGGACACGCTACTAGTAGGTACCTCGAAGTATTTTAAGTTTCGAACAGAACTCGGGCGGGCGTCTTTATAATGTGAAAAATGGTGATAAATCATTTCACTCGAAAAGCGGCATCATGTGGATATCAGCAGAGTAATAACTAAAAATAAAAACATTAAAAAAACGGTTGATATAATATTTCTTTAACGCCTGTTCGTGCTCTTGTCACGGTTTCAAAAAGAAAACCATTGGGAAATCCTGAACACGAATGACCCTATTGATGAGTGATAATGTGCGTTGGGTTCTCAATCGTGTGGCTCACAACTTGTGGATTTACCCGAAAACATATTATCTCAAGAAATCCGTTAAAATTAAGACGAGAAAATTGTACTGTACCCTACATATGTAACCGCTCAATAAATGCCGATAATAGGTATGGCAAAAACACCAACTCACTCGGCTCGATTAACTGCAGATTACAGAAACGATAATTCATAGGTGGCCCCTTAAGTTTGCTATAAATTAATATAATTAATAGTCAGTAGATGTAGGAAACTAATACGAGTTACGGTGGTATCGTATTTATGCCGAAACCATTGTTGTAAAAAATACTTTTGTTTGTTAGGTTACAAGACAAAATGTATTAGCAAATTACTATATTTTTTTGTTTAACAATTAGTTGAATCTATTTAATTCAGATGTGACATTTTATTGTTAATTTTATACTATTTGTAATTTTAATATTTCAAATAATTATTTGAAAATAATAAATATTTTATTGAAAGTCGGAAAAACGAAGTTTGAGGAAAGTATATTATTGAATACTCCAGTACCTACTTACTTATAATATTCAGTATATTATGATGAAATATAGTATTTAAAATGTACTCAAATACTATTGTCAATGGACAGTACCTATTTAAAATATGTATACAATACCTAAAAAAAATATTTGAACTCAACCAATACCTACTATATGATACCTACTTCACAACACTGCCTGTGTCGACAAGTTATTGCTATAAATAATATATTATATAGGTACCATTATATTATTATGGCAACTGTTTAAATGGTTTTATTAACACTAAATACCTACCTCGGCCAAAATTTGATTAAACACATATCTACTTAATGCACTCGGGCGTTATCTATATGTTTTCCACAGATTTTTTTTTTCGTGTCATTGATCCTCATATTATCATATTATTATTATCGTAGCAGTTGTGTAAATGTCCGAACATGTTTTCCGACTCCCACAGTAATATAATATACGTGACATGGATCACGCATATACTTAGGTTTAAGAAAACGTACAACGATCAGAGATTAATTTTATTATAACATATTATGTATAAATGTATAATATTAGTTATATTATTGCAGTCATTGGTCACGTATTACAATTCCCCCCCCCCCGATTCGCGGCCTCAAATTTAACGTTATCAAGCTTTCTAGAGAAACGTTCTACACACAATACTTAAGGTACATGCGTAAATTATGCACTTAAGCCATAGTGTAATGGTGATGGATGACGACGATTGCCATTTACAATATTTAATACAATACGGTATGATGTGACGAATTTTTTGTACAAATATAGGTGTCACAGATTTTTTATGAACCATGATTTTATGAACGAACCGGAGAGGAAACTACGCTGCAGCATTCTTCCTAACAATAATTACATTTTATTTTTATTTTGGCCACCGAATTCAGTATTCATTTTGATTCTTTGATTTAATTTTTTGACAGAACCAATAGGCTATTTGGCACTCTAAATTTGAATCAGTTCGGTTTAAAAACAAAAAAGTGGGTACCTATACTATTATTACCCATCATTCTTATTCACTGAGATATTTTTACTATAGCTAGGTAGGTAGGCTTTATACGACATTAAAATACATTCTTGTAAAAATATAACTGCAATTAATAGTATTGAAACATTTTGAAAATAATGTGTTGAACACGGAAAATTATAATATACTAGGTATGACATAAATTGTAAACTATAAATTAGAGGTATCTCTTTACTTTATTTTTAAATTCATTAACTACACTCTACGAGTATTATAATAGAATTTAGGTATAATACTGTGCATGCCAGTGTGTATACATCAATTTTTATGCGCATAAGCCCTATAATCCGGTGAGCCTTTGCTGTGCCATTTGACCAATCAACCGTGTTCTTGATCTAATAAGACGTAACAAGCGTTGGTATACGAATTAAGCCATAACATAAAACAACGTTACAAACAATTAACATTATAACATATTATATTATTAATCATCCAGTAAAGTTATAATAGGCTCAAATTAAGGAATTATAGGACTGTTGTTGTATTATAATATTATCGTACAAAATATGCCTGAACTCGGGTCGCCCGTTTTTAAGGAGTTTTATATAGGACATTTATAGGAAATTAAAAAATATATTAAGTTTAATATTACATGCCATTGCCGTTCATTGTTGCATGCTTTCCGATATTATGTAGAGATTCATTAATAATACTTCGACTCTGGTCGGCCATAATCATATTACATTATAGTTATTAGTGATTATACACTAAGATTAGCATAAACCAGTCTTATTAGGTATACATTTGAAAGAAGATAATATTTTGGAAACAAATGAATAACATTAATAATGTATCGACTTTTTAAAAAAAAAATACTGTGTATTTACTTTACAATAAATTTAAGGTGCGAAAAATCCCACAGTCATCAAAAATGTGTAGTCGAATAGAGTAATATACTATTTTTCATTAAAAAGTGCGATATCTTATCTGTTTACGAGTTTTATCTGTTCGAAAGACAAAAAATAGATTTGTTTTCGTCAAAAAAAACCATTCAGTTCGAATATAACAATAATATACACGTACGAATGGCATTTTTGATATAATAATATTACAATACTAATATGTGTCGGTGTATTGTTGTGAAAGAATTGTCGAGAAAATGCAAACCACTAAAAAATTGCTTTAATAGTCGCACGTGAATCCGATTGGTATCTGCTCCAGGTCATTCGCTTGGTTAAGTGTCGTAGATCATTATATTTGGGTAAATGCAGAAACCGAATTTAAAAATAAATCATAAATATATAATACTCAAAACGTAGGTACCTACTGCGTCCGCAGTTGATCAGTGTTAGGTACGAAACGCGTTCGGGTATATAATAATTGTACTGTGTGAAACTAGTCTTGTGATTGCTTGTGCTGGGGATATTATGGGACATTTTATTATCGTATACAATCTGCAGTTACGAGTTAACGACCTAAGTGATTACACTCTTTTAACTTATCTACTAAAATATGTTAAGTGACAAAAAATAAAAGATTGCGTTTTAATAATGGCTATTAAATAGGTACCTACATACATTTATACAAAATATTTTAAATAATGGTTTAGAAGATAATATTCTTAATCAATTAGTCCATGCAATAATTATAATAATTATTAGCACTTTTATTATATTACAAACTCTCTCAAAATATTCGCGTTTCACACGTTATTGTAATGTTTTCTTCATAAAAAAAACATACATTTTTACTCAATTACAATGTCAATGATCTATATCAGTGGTCTTGGGGGTCTCGAAATTTTAATAGAAGGTGGCCAATAATTTAACGCCAAAAGTACTGTATAGTATATATATATAATATTTAACGTAATTTTGGTAGGGGGTTGCCTAGACGAAACAAATAAATTT
The DNA here is from genome assembly GCA_949089665.1 of Macrosiphum euphorbiae. NCBI lineage: Eukaryota > Metazoa > Arthropoda > Insecta > Hemiptera > Aphididae > Macrosiphum > Macrosiphum euphorbiae. Next base: position 6,337,056 of record CARXXK010000002.1, on the reverse strand, counting down.
GAGGGTCGTAGATAAAAAGTCGCTCACTGCTGATCTATGTGATCCAACCGAGAACGTATTTGTCAAAAAAAATGTCTAAAACGTTCCACATCAATCGCTTGTGTAGTTGTGTAGAAAATGGTGGCCCCGGGGACATTAATAGTGCCTTATTTTGGGAATGAATACAATATCACATGTGCGCCTGCATAATATGTTGCTAAACGCGTGTAAACTGTGTGCCTACCTTCTTTGATGAAACAGACATATTATGTGTACACCGTTAAATGTTTTATGTTTACCTCTGTTTAACACAATAAGCGAATGTTCAATACTTAATTTATTTATGTTAATGAATTACAGGGCAGGTGTAACCGAGAGAAACCGCCGTGCAAATATTTCCATCCACCGCAGCATCTCAAGGACCAGCTGTTGATAAATGGTCGTAACCACTTGGCCCTAAAGAATGCATTAATGCAGCAAATGACTATGGCTGCTAGTCAACAGATAGTACCGGGGCAAGTTCCTACAGCAGTGGTGAGTTCATTAAACTTGTATATTACTTACGTCCTAAACGCATAAATATAATTTCAGTTAAAGTACACGAATTAATTTATACAGGTGTAATAATGACGCTATATAATATAATATGTCCACGGGGGGGCACATTCGCTTTATTAGATCAGAAAATGTTTCTCTTTGTGCGCGCGCGCACACACACACACACACACACACGCATAACTATAGTATGTCCTACATGATATACGAGCACCCTGCAGAAGGATTTACGATTTATTTGATTACATTTTGGAAGTAAAAACATTTTTTTATGTAAAACGAACGATTTAACGATAATATCTTATAATCTACATAATCCTTCGCTGATTCAGGTGTATAACCACGTATAATCGCAATTTAGCGCGCATTAATAATTTAGCTATTATTATTATTGGTGCTTGTAAACGTTCGGAATAAATAACATTTGTTTTCAAATATCCACTAATCGGTTTAACTGTCAATAAATATTATGATGATATTTAGTGAATCGCTGTACTGTTTGTGATATTATTATTAGTACTGGGCAACTGAGATATACCTATTTGTTTTCATTATTGTTCTTGCGGATGATTTGAATTCGAAATTTCATCGTTAATAATTGAATGGGTCGGTGTTTTTGTGATATAGATACAACGTACTTTTAGCAATAATAAAAATAACAGTTAGTGGCAGGTGCTGTTAATGCATCATGGAATAAGAAACCAGGGAAAAAAACCACAAAAAAATCACGAAACTAAAAACCAAATTTGTATATTTTTCTATTTGGTCATATTTTGTTAGACATTAAATCTAATTTTCTAATTATAAATTATTTATATCAATAATTATCCAACTGACCTGATTCTCTGGTTAGGTATAGGTAATCATACTTTTATCACAAAGTTAATAAATAATAAGTAAATTAATGAAATACAGCTAATGCATAATATGATTATAATATAATCCAAAACAATTATTGTATAAAAATAAAATAAAATGTTTCAAGTAGATTTCTGTTGAATTTCACATGGTTTATTTTAAAACAATTGTCAAATAAAAATTTGGTTAATCCAATGAAGTAAAACAATTAAAATAACGATTAAAAATGTTGTCATATAGGTATATCTATATGTCAACATAATATAAATAAAAAAAGATATATTTTTTTAATTATTTAAATGCAACTTTAGAGAAATATCATTTTAATAACAATTATTATATTGATCCGAATATTTTTGTTATCAGAACTAGTGTCTAATAAAATACACATATTTGGTTTTTATTTTTATGGTTTTTTTAAGTTTTGGTTTTTTCTACGTTTACCGTGTTGATATTAAGTTGACTTTGTGCGATAAGGGTGACAACATTAATACAGCATAATATTACTATCATATTATGATCGTGGACGGTTATCAAAAATAATATTGACGGAAGCTTTGGGTAGAGCAAAGGGCAAGGATTCATGGTGAAGGTATTATATGCTGTTGGTGGAGTGAAACACCCCGACGTTTAATATTCAATACTATTGTTCGTTTTTTTTTCCTACTATACGAATTATTTGTTACCGTCGCGATTGTCGTACATCCCGAGGGTGAAGTATTACAATAATTATACGTTGGAAATAGTATAAAGGCAAAACCCCGCTTTGATTTTTAATTAATCAATGACATTTGTTATAAATTATTATCCTGCCGTGGTTGCATAATGCATATTGTGCTTCTACATATTATTACTATCGTATGGTTTCAGTACGTGCAGTTTACGGTTCCGATCGCTATAATATTATTATATAGGTAGCACCGATGGTAATAATATTTTAGTTTTTTTCTCGTTCGGCATATCCCAGTTAGATTTATAATTATTTCGTGCGTTTCAGTGGCAATAATTTCATCTTTCCCCGAATAGATTTTAAATATTTTTATTCTATCGCTCAGCATCAAAATGACAATACGTTGCCCCTCACGCTGAAATAAAAACATAATTTCGAGTACCTATATACTTATAAAGCAAAACATTCCTGGGAAATCACACAACCCCTGACCGACAGTTTTCCCGCACTCCCACAAAAATATTTATTTTGTACAATACTTTTAGTAGACAACACATTTTTTTCTTAAATCGAGAGTATCACGCCCATCGTGTGATCTAAGGCTGTACTTTAAAAGTGGGTTTAGTGAATTAAGTACTTATAGTACTTACATAAAAATGCTTGGAAATAATTTTAAATTTCTATTAAGTATTTAAATAGTTGAGTTTAAACAGTTCTACAGATAAGTATGCTAAAAGTATTGGCGGGCTGTTGTGCGAGTATAATAAAATTAATAAGCTGTATTTATATTAGAATTGTAGACTGGATCATTTTTCTCCAAAAATTAGATGCCGATTTCCTCCCACTATTTATTATTATCAAAACAAAGAAAAAAAGGCAATTTCCACTTTCCTCTACACATTTGTTTAGACTAGAAACATGTCTATTTTCCTTAAAATATTAAAACCATAATACATTAATTTTGTAACTATTACATTTATTTATTTTATTGTTATCATGTATGAAGTTAATACATTTTTTCTTTCATAATATAAATATATATATATATATAATATTATAATTTGTACGATAAATTGTACGTTATAACTTAAGTTTATTACATAATATTTAATGTTTACATAAAAATGTATATAACGCTAAATTATTCTTGGCCAGAAAATGACGGATAACCTATTCAAAGTAATAAGTGGATGCGACAATTTTTATTTTAATAATGGAGGAAAACGGTCTCGATTTGTCTTGGTTTTTTTTTCGGAGAAGGAAAATGAACAGTGGAGGAATTTGGGATGCGACCGCCGCGATGGTAGCTTAGCGATTTATCGTTTTTCGCAGGAGCACCGAGTACGATTTATATCGCTATGAATAATACGAAAATAAAGGCGAAATGAAAAATAATATTATATTATAATATTACATTTTACGAGAAGCCTCTGTAGTTCCTCTGTGTGTTCCGGCCAGTACGCATAATGTCAATCGACGTTAATGCGAGTTTGTTGGCGTTCAAGACGAAGGCACGGGGCAACCGATGAGACGTCTTGTCGTTCCGAATCGATACAAACCAATAACTCACCGAAATAAGATGAGACACGAAATCGATATTTTTTATTATTATTCGTCCCGAAAATTTTACATCAGCGCCGACCGACTTTGTAAATAATAAAACAAATGGGCATATCGAGAGCGTCCAATACCTACCGCTTAAATGTACTTCAGATATACCTTTTTATCAGAGAAAACGTCATACTTCGTGTTTTATTCTTCATAATATGGTCATATGGATGACGTTTGTACATTGCAGAAGTGATATATTGACCGTCATCCTTTATTCGCGAGGTGACAATTTTTTTTTTTAATATCGTTTAGTTCGGTCATCCGTATAATATTATAATATATTGTCTTTTAATTGAACTCCCACGACATCGTGAAAGTGTGTATTCAATTATTGAATTGTATCGAAGCGTTATAGACTGTTGATGACAATAGTATTAACTATTAAATGGAATTGAATAAAAAAAGAATAATAACAATCATTATATCAATCAATTATTGTTTAATGGCTATGGCATACAGCCAATTTCTGTAAAATTTTATATTTTATATTTAAACATTTGAAAGGTAACCATCTTAATTATTATTAAAAAAAAAAATGAATTGATTGTATTTCTTATTGAACAACATAACAAATTTTAATTTGTAAGATTGTATGTATTTTGTGATCTAAAAGTTTAAAACAGTAAACACAATAATCCCAATATTATATACCATCTGTGTAACTTAAACTATGAAAATGTTCAATGTATATTGATATTATCATATTCGACCTATCTATGCCTCCGCTAGAAAAAACAAATACCAGGACCAATGGAGGGGAGACTTGACCTCCTGGCAGGTTAAAAAAGCAATGATGAGAACCTCCCTCTTTTTCTGCGAGTTGTTAAACAGATGATTTGTTTGAAAATTCTGATGTATTGAAATCGGAATTCAAACGAATAGTTCCTGAATTATTCTACTATGTAAGATCTAAGGTTTATGGTTTATTGAATATTTGAATATAATATTATAATGTTTAGCTTGGTACCTATGGGTAATACATAAAACATTAAAGTGATGTTGATCAGTAATTTTTACTCTGCATCAGTATTTGTTTTTTTTTTTCAAATAATATGTTTTATGTATAACCCATGTTTGGTTGCGGTCTTGGTCGACGATGATAACAATAGTTATAAAAATATAACAATAAATATGGTAACAAAAGCTCGAAAGCTGCCGTATGTGCACGCTTTCCAATATCTCGTCGGTCCAGTCGTGGTATAGAGGAGGTACCTACTTCTGTCTCGCAGCTCATGTTTATTTTATTATAAATTATAATATATATTTGAATAGTTGGCATTACGTTTTCTTTTTAATGAATATTTCGTTAAATAAACAATAAACAGCTCCAAGTTAATCCCATACGAATTATCTGCTTCATTATAGTCCTGCAGTGTCCAATAAATTCCGGTGTACGAAACAAAATGTATTATACGTATTAAGTACATAGGTACTTAACTGACTAAGTAGTCATTATCAAATACATAAATTGAATAAAGTGAAGCTCAGAATCTACTCTTCTTAATTTTATTAAGTCATTTTACATCAGAGTTTAAAAAAAAAAGAAAAAAGACCCGCCTCGAATGATTCACGGACAAAAATGAAATCTACATATTTTGGAAAAACGCCACTGCAGTTATGTTATACATTTATACCTATGCGGTCTTTTTATGTCGTCACAAATTTAAGTATTTGAAAATACTGTCTTTGAGTACTTTATATTAGTACCTACCCACTTTATTTGCTCTTTTTATGCTTTGGTACCCACCTACTTAAAATGTCCAAAAATCAGAATTATAAGAAATAACGCACAATATTCAAGCATAAGAATGGGGTGAGCTGAATGGTGAGACAAATCACCTCTTATAATATATACCTACCTGCTACATAATAAATTATTATAATACATATTATTATTATTATACGGCGTCTGATGATAATAATAAATTCGACTGATGTTTCGCCGGTAGGATGGGGGGGGGGGCGGTATATGTACATAATAATAATATGACGAATGTTCGATGAACTCGACTTACGAGGGATAGCCGAATACAAAATACACACCCACACACATACATGTACATAGGTAATTCACGAAGGCGCTCGTCGAGGAAACGGTCTCCTCGCGCCCTCCGAATCAGCCTCCGCCGTCGTACGTGAACAAAATACCGATTTTATTATTACTATTTTTTTTTTCTTCTACAACGAATAAAACAAACCGGACGTGAGATTCGCCCTTATCGCGGACCGCAATACATAGACGAGCACTGATTACATGATTTTTCACAGACGTCGAACGGGGCGGCGGCGGCGGCGTCGGGATTATACACCCCACGCTCGCCCCATCATCCCGTATAAAATAAAAATTTATCGAATTGTTTGTTTCCGTCTATCGATCCGGCACGTGAAATGAAATGCCAGTATTCAGCGGCACTCCAAACGGGTGTTTCGTAGCTATCTACAACAGTAGTTGGTCGGTATCTCTCTCTCTTCTTCGTCGTCATCGTCGTATTCTATATTGTTATTATATTATGTAGGTGACCTGTCCTTTATATTTGCAGCTCGGGAAAATGTGTTATTTCGTTTTTCTATTGTTCCAATGATTATTTTCATTATTATTTTAGTCGTTTCACAAGACAATAATAATATTCAATGTATAATAATATAAAGGGGAATACAATATACATTATATTATTATACTCGTGTGACATGGTTATTGCTTGCTGGACACGTATCATCGATGACGATGATAACATCGAAGCGATGGCCGAGCGTGCTGTGTCACTACCAAATTATTTTTTCTGTTGCCCAAGACATAACAATACCTAATGATATTAAAATATTGTCGTTGTCGTTAAAATAATGTTATTATTATTGTACCTACGTATAAGCAATACTAAAACTTGGCTTATCAGACGTCATCATCATTATTTCCTCGATAATCGATTCATTTTTTTCTGTTTTAAATACAGGCTTAATATAACACTGGCATGATTATTTATGTACTGTCTCATACAATCGGGTTGAAATAAATGTTCAATGTTCATGAAATCGATCTACAACGGTAGGTGGTAAAAAACATAGAAATTAATATTGGGGTATAAAGAAAAACAAACGTCCCCTTAGACCCTTTTGCTGCCAAGCTAACATATCGCACGATAAACCTATAACTATAATATTATACGAAACGATATACGCGTACTTCATAAACTAAGATTAACCATATATATCTAGTTTATCTCAATTCGTGACGTAGATTTATTATTTTTCGTCACAGATATACAAACATTGCGTGCACATATAGACACAGCATTGTCATGACCGCACCAACTGTGGTTAAGACCATAATAATATTATGGACCATGTACCAGCCTTGTGGATTCAAATTGGATCCACGATAGCTGGTGGTAGTATAAACTATAAAGTATAGTAAATAACTATATAATAATAATATAATATAATATCATATAACTCTCAGTGCGTGCATCGGTCAGATTTCGGTCTCTCATCACTTAACCTCCATTCTATCTCGACACATATTATAATGTTAGTAACAGGAACCTTGAAGATTTTTACGGTTCCGGTTCCTGTTCGGTTCCTAGAAAAACTAAAAATAAAGTTTCGGTTTATTTTTGGTTCTTAAAAAATAAAAAATGTATTACTTGTTTTGGTTTTATACTTATACTTAAAAAATATGTGTTAAGTAAAAGTATCGGTTCCGGTAAGGTTCTGGTTTTAAATTAATTTAAATAATGACTTCGGTGAGGTTTCGGTTCCCAATATTCAAAGGCTTCCGGTTCCAAAACCGGTTCTTTTCGGTGAGGTTCCAGTCCCTGGTTAGTAATATAGGCAGGGCTAGTCTTTGAGTCTATAATATGGTCATAGCTTATCTAGACTTTATACTCATGTCGTGTAGCACAAGCTTGATAATACATGCTATTTGACACATGGATTTGGAAAAAAATTATTATTACTCAAAAGAAACCGCCGCCGCAACATTATTGATATCACATTTACACGTCGTATATGTCTTGTAAAATTTCGCTGCAGGTTGTGCGTGTACAACCAGTAGTAGACACTAGGCCTATGTATATATGACTATATTAATTTGATTATGAGTAATGACTATTATCATTATTACATTATAATATTTCCTATACGACCGCGACGGTTAGGCGTATTTCTCGTTGAAATTTGAACGACAGTCAAATCGAATGCCATCGTACCTAATAATAGCAATAATAATACAGCACTCGTCGTTTATAGTTTTACGTCGTATGCCGCGGCTATATATCCGGCGATTTCCGTTCACGCATAATTGCACAAAATGTCCTCGCGAATAATAATAATAATAATAATTGTATGCGGCTCGTAATCACCGGGGAAGGAATGTGAAGCGAAAGTGTGTGTGCGACTGTGTGTGTGTGTGTGTGTGTGTGTGTGAGAGAGAGAGAGAGAGAGAGACAATGGTCGATGATTTATACGTCCGCCGCGTCACGCGACACGCGACCTTTTAAGCAATGCGTTTTCTGCGCTCGATTTCAGCCGAGTTGGTATTAATTATTTTCGGTTTTAGGTGCTCGGAATGTGTGCACAGTGCACTGCCGTATACTACGTGCACACAGAGGCATACAAGCACGCACACTCACATCAATTTCATTATTAAAGTCGGCATACCGTCGCGTTGTTATTATATTTTTTTTTATATAGACCGTCCGTTGTCGCAGTGGCGCCAGTGGCGGCGCCCGTCGGGTCCACCTTGATAAAATACATTGCATGACTGTATGAAAAAATAAATGTTGGTTTAGTTAGGTAATATACAAACTGTATACTGACATATTAGTTTTAAAATATTATTATATTGTATCTATACGACTATACGGAAAGAGCATTTAAATGTCAAAGTTCAAAGAAAAAAATAACTTCAACAACTTCGGGAGCGGCGTTAGTAAATTATTACGCAGTGTCGGCGGGATATAGATTAAACTAATAACATAATATGTAGGGCCGGAGAAGAAGTTGGGCCGGAGAAGAAGCATCGGGCCGGAGAAGAAGCAATGTGAGCAACAGTTCCTTCTCCGGCTCTCGATTAAATCGGAAAAAAAAAAAAAAAAAAAAAAAAAAAAAAAAAAAAATAACATAATATGAATACAATTCGATGTACCTGTCAACCACCGTTATTGCACTGTGACACTCGCGGGTCACTAAATGCTGAAAATCGGAACAAAATAATATAAAAACGGACGCCTCGAAAAAATAATAAATCGGCCACGGACAGCCGGCCGGCCAGCCGCTGCAACTAGGTTACTGCCATAGTTCTGGCGCCGCCACCGACTCCGCCGACGGAGTAATGTATTATTATTATTATTATTATACGATTAAATTGTTACGATTTACGATATAATATTTTATAGTATCACGACACATTCGGCATTGTGTGGCCATAAAAAAATATATAAAAAAAAATACGCGAAAAACGCACCCGAATCGATTTTCCACCGCAGTACAACGAATGATGGCCGATAACAAACACGATCGTATAATGTAATATTCGCACGCATGTGGGTGTTTTGGGAGAGGTGTGTGTGTGTGTGTGTGTGTGTGTGTTCCTTCTAAAGTGAAACTCATTCCTGCAGTAGTAGTACACTACGCGCGGCATTGTTCGCAGGCAGAAAAAATAGCCAAGTACCTATATAGTTTGTCTTTTGGATCCTTTAAATTAAGTTAAAGCCGAGACTCGGTATACATATAGCTATTGTACCTACCTGCTATAAGTATATTACATTATGTTGTTTTCGACTTTATCGCACCGGTCTCGGTATCTAGGACGGGTTTTTTTTTCCCCGATGCAAATCATAAGTATCAACCTACCTATATAGTATTATTATCTATATCCCGGAAAGCTTGGAGAATTTTCGATAAGACCATTTAAGCTATTCTATATACGTCGTTATATACGTCCGTGCAAACAAAACGTTTCTCCGGTATTATTATATATAGGTAATACCCACACATTTTTCAGCAGAGTAAAATAAACAGCATTTTTCATTATTCATGAATGGTTTTGGTAAATATATTTTATAAGGTATAATCGAATTTTGATTTGGGAACAAATTTAATTTGCTATCAACTCGAAATGAATCCATGTAACCCCACGGGGGCTAAAAATGATGTTACTGACTAAGATGTATAATAATACATTTAGTTCAAACTGTACGTTAAGTATACTTACACGAAATTACGAAAACTTTTTTTTTATTGAGTAATCGAGTAAATATTTTTTCGATGTAGATTCCGTATATAATTTACTATATCAATATTTGAAATAATTACATAAATACTTAGATATCATTCAGAATACTATTCATTGTAATATTCTCTAAAATCCTTTAAAATTTAATAAAAATCATATTTAAGTTGTGTTTCGAATAATATTGTGATTGATTAATTTACAATGAACTCAATGAATATATTATAATAAATAACGTTATAGATATTAATTTATATTTCTAGTGACTATTTTTGCAGGATAGACTTTAATTGTCTTCCTTCATAAAAGATTATATTAAATACCTATAATTCTTTTATAAATAGTCTTAAAATATGTGTTTTATATAAATGTAGTAGGTACATATAGTTTAAGAATTTTAATTTGAGCTTTATTATATTATAATATTATTATTTACGAGTACTTACTAATAAGTAGGTACCTATACCTTAGCATTTTAATTATTGACTTTTGTCAATTTATGATCAATTAATTTTAGGCAGTGTGGTACTTTCATTAAAATAACAATTGTAATTCAAATGTAGATAAAAGTTCGAAAAGTCAAAACTTTATCGAACAGGATTATACTAAATAACAGCTGGTGTGCACTTATTAAAAACGAATCAAAGTCTATCGTTTAATATTTTATAACCTATAATGCAGTATTTTAAAGACATTTGCTTATTGAGGATTACTTACTATACTATCATAAAATCAATAAAGTATTCAAAATAGGTACTTATTCAGTATATAAACCACCGCGTCCGAGAATACGATCTCGTGTGCGGTCTTTGAATCCGATTTGCAGAAATCCTATTATAATCCTAATAATAAGATTATGTGTACACAATAGTAATAATATAATAATAATATTGTACCTACATGAATAATATAATAATATATTGTTTTAAATATACTTTATAATATAAAGTCGTCCAAATAATCACATATTATATTATTTTATAACTATCTACCTTAAATATTATACAATGTGAATTCGATTTTTTTGATCGTTGTGTTTTTCTCGTTCGCAGGCAACGCCAACAGCATATTTGACCGGAATCCCTGGCGCTAGTACCCAGGTCGGCAACACTTACACGCCATACTTTAGCGCCGCCGGCCCGTTGATTGGACCGACCACGATAATCACGTCAGACCCGAACAATCCGCTGGCCATGGCCGTGCAGCAGACAATGGTCACACAACAGAAAATGCCTAGGAACGACCGTCTAGACGTTAGTAAAATATAAAAAGCAAAACCCTTTTTCACATTGCCTTACCTATCTAGTCCTACCTTAGTAACGTCTTTAATAATTATTATTATTTAGGTACTTATACTACTTTTGGTTTTCCGCCCGATTATCGATAAAAAAAAAGCATGACCGCGGGATCTAACTATAATATTATCATTATTATAACTGATCTTTTAGCTAAATTTTTTTTTTCGATTCTTACATCTTTTATTAGCTAATACGTTTTCTCACAATACGTGACGTTGATTTTGTTATTTTTTTATATTATATTTATTATAGACTTTAAAATTAATTATTATTACTATTTACATATTATTATTATACCGTTATTATCACCTATTTTATATATAGGTACCTATAAAATGTATTATATAGAAGCTTTTTATATATAACATAATACAATTATATATTTATATGCATATACTTCTAATACTTACACACAACTTCTATAGTACTTAGGTACACATAGGTACCTTATATTGATAAGTAATACTATACAGATATTTTCATCTTGCCGAGTGATTGTTGATTATAATATCAACATTGATAACTTTCGTATCGCTAAACAAACTCGCATCAGCCGATGAACATTTAAGTTGTTTGATTATTTTTATTATTATTATCATTATTATTATTATTATTATTATTATTATTCAACTTTAAACGTCCTCGTAGATTTGTACGATGCCGTTGGCAAAGTTATATGTTTCTATTGCTTATCTGATAAAAATCGTATTATCGTTAATGCGACAAAAGTTTTTATATTTAGCGCACACCTTTTTATTTCTTTGTTGTACTACTATATAGGTGCATAATAGTATTATGACTATACCTACCTATTGTTACTGCGACTGTCTTGTGGCTTTTATCTAATTAATTTTTACTTTAACTTACGTATCACGAGGATCTGAGAAAGGTACCACGGACATACAGATTTTATACAATATCAACTTAACTTAACTCTGTGCAATAATCTAATACCATAATAATTGTACCAACATCTAAAGTGCCTCTCAATGACTCATCCTGTTGTTTATTCATTATACCAATTGTGTCAAAATGCTGGTCCATCTAAAATTCAATAATTTTTCGTTTAATAATATAATATTATGTTTTACCCATATATATATTATAATATAATGTAATAGATAGGTACCTTACTATACATGTTTATTTTTGAAGTAAATCTTATCCCGGAAAGCGTTTGTAAGGTAATCGTTCTATTTTGATTTTAATAGAAATATTAATTATCGACATACTATCCCATTACTTACATACTAGTCTGTAAATTAATAATAATTGTTCATATAAATCCCATATTTATTCCCCTCTCTCATTTGTCCAAACTTCGTAGGAAATTGTTTTCCAACTACAACAATTATTTTAACCTATACAATATCTTCAATAGAGAACATTTTAATATGAACTATACCTAATCGAAGAATATCGAACGTGTTATTCATTAATATTACAGTTACTTGAAGTCACACTATTCGACGAGTACAGACAAGTTGTAAGTCCAAAAAAATCACTCTGTATATAAAAGTAAATTGATATTTTTCTCATCAAATGACTTGTACGGCGTCATTAATATGCATTTCCAGTTGACTGCTTTCTAGCCAAAATTTAATTTATTCAATGATCCTGAAATGTATTTCCCCATTTCTAATTATAAATCTCAATACATATAATATATTTATCGAAAATTAATATAATGCTCAAACATAATCAAATTACTTTTGGTAAATTTGTATACCATCATAAATTATAACAATAAATAAAAATTATTACAAATTGGACCGGTAAATACGAACTAAAATCAATTGCCGTTCTTAAATAACATCAACATTTTACATTATACAAACAATTATTAAATGAGTAAATAACGTTAGTCGTAGGAAATACCAAAAAAATCAATATTCAATCCCCGTGTCGTCACAAAAAACATTATTTTAAAAATACACCATCATCAGTTATATTCGATTAAGCTCGTGAAAATGTTTTTAAATATATTACACCCAATCGTATTACATAATAGGTGACAATAATATTATAACCGACAACCGTAAACTTGTTTTTTTTTTCATCGCATTAAACCTAATCGATAACGAACGGAACAAAAACAAAAAAATATTAAAAATAATCACAAACGACACGCAGTAATATACCTAGGTACCTAACGTTTCGCACAGTATTATATGAAGTTTGCGTTTTGAAATTCTTCGGAGTACCTATATAAAATATATGCTTAATATTATACGATACCGCGGAACGGAACAATTTGTAAATTGAAGCCAACAACAATGCAAAAAGTTACTCACACTTTATATTAAATTATATTATTTATATATATTATTACTATAGGTATAATACCTGCACCGACACATCGCGTAACACCCTCCGGCGGCATGAACTCCGGTCCGGCTTATTTACGTGACCCTGGGTATGCCGACTCGATACACGTGATATATTATAACCCACCAATTTATTTTGGCATTAGTAACTTTTCCCACCCGTAACGTTTGAACTGCGCTGCAGCAGATAGGGATGAGGGTCACGCCGTCGTGGCTGAATCTGTTGCCCGGGCCAACGTCGAGCAACATATAGATATTGTTCGTATTGTTATCACTGCGTGCTCTTATACCGACCAGAAATCCTATTCCCACCATGCCCAACAACTAATAGTAATTAATCGAAAAACCTCTGGGTTGTGTAGGTACCTGGGTGTTGGTGTGTGTGGGGGGAGGGTTATTTTTAAAGCCTCCTCGACACGATTCCTTTCCATTTGGTCGGCTTATAGAACTGTTTCGACCGTGGATTTTCCGATCGCTATAATTGGGCTCGAAGAGGATTTATAAAAACGACTTTAATTATTTTTCTCCCATTGAAAATCAGACGTGAGCTTTACTCATATATAAACACCGGGGAAGTGGCGTTGCTGTATGCGCCGTCGGTTTGAAATGAATATTGTGTTAAATTTATTTGATTAATGTATTTGATTAAAAATCTCCCTTTACTTGATGTAATTAGGCTAAAAAAAGCATTTACAAAACATTAATTTAATCATATAATATTTTCAAAAAACATTTTTACGGAAACTATATAAAAATATTAAGTCAACATTTTTATGCAATCGTAATAATATAGTACAATATTTGGTTATAATGAGAGGAAAATATTTATAAAATATTATTAGTCAAATATTCATTATTCAAACACTTTTAAATATTTACAAAATATTATCATTTCCCAGATGCTGTGTAGGTGAATCTGGTGATCTTATTATTAATATATATTTTTTTTTTTAATACGGAGATTGATCGAGTGATGAACATTTTGACCAGAATTTCCATATTAATTATACTTCAAATTATTATTATTTTTCCCCGGTTATCCATTATTCAGTGACCACAATATTATGGTCGTGCTAGGTTAAAGTATAACATTGTATAATCCTATCACGCGTTATAAGTTTTCGGCCTTAGCTTGTAATATACAATAGGTATACCTACCCACGATGTATAAATATATAATATATATCCATTCACCTTGCAGATATACATATTATATTATGTTCAATAAACAATAGATAACAGAGTTAACTGATGAGATATTGATCCGTTAAACGATGTAATATAAAAGGTATAAACGCAAAGCCAATACTGAAAAAAATATGACAAATCATTAGCGGTGAGTGTCAGTGCGCAAGATGAAATCATAAATTTGGAAACCGAAATGTGAAACGCTATTATCAAGTATTTATCGGCTTACATTAATAATAATAATTGGAGAAGGGCGAAGTTTATAAAATTGAAATAAGAATATCATATATATATATATATCTGTATATAATAAAAGGCGGGGTGGTTAAGGACGAGATTTAGTGCATGCGAGTGAGTCGTTGAGGTTTGTAAATAATATATACGAATAATATTTCAAAATTAATGGAAGCTTATTGAGACAGTATATATACCTATACGAAAAAGAAACCTACGAAACCTAGCCCGTGCCGTTGATGCCGTTGACTTATATCTGAGTATCGTCCAACCGATTAATCTCTCCGTTACATAAATATCGTAAAATATAATAATGTATTGTGTATACTTTATTATGACGTGTTAATCGCGTGAGTTCACACCTTCGTATCTGGGCTGAACCGCAGCTGTGTATAATATTGTTGTCGTTCTCTCGGCAATTATATTTTTTTATCGTGCACATATTATTATATAATACTCACTGCACTGACGTCCATAACACATACAGCCGCCACATGGGAAAACGCACCGAAATAATATTTCCAAAGAGATTGTACAGTAATTTAATAATATAATGTGTGCTTGACGTTCGAGTTCAAAATCAACCCTCGACCGCGGAGGTCCTTTGATTTCAGCGGTGTAGGCCAAACAAGTATTGCTGCGCCGCTCAGTAAGTATTATTATGCAATACGCACATAATAAAATATAATATAATATTCGCTGAGTGTGGTTCCACATCAAAAATTATAGCACCAAGAGCAAAACACCGTTAAAATAAATATGCATACATACTTCCTTTCATCATTATTATAACGCGTGCCTGGCGTCGCATAAACCGTTTAGGTTATAAGAATATTAATAGCAAATTAAAAACACCGACGGCCATACATAACGCATTATGCGGAAGAACCGTCAACGTCGAGGGTCGCAGAATGTATACACACACATACATATAATGTATGAGATGACCAATTAACCCGGGTTTAATTAAAATGCCATCAGATCCTATCCTGAACAAACAACGACAAAAACGACGATGACGACGGCGACGTACATTGTATACGAACGGACTTGAATAAATCAAATGCGAGTTTAAACTTTAAACCAAAGTGATATTGCTCATACTCACGGTGACGTATGCAAACACTGGAATAATAGTTCGGGAGTGTCTTAAAAGATATTGTACCTACATCGTGTATTATAGCCGGATACAATTAATAAATAATATAAAAATATTATCGAGCTATCATATTTATTGCGATAAACATCAAATATGTACAGTCGGAGTCGGGGTTTTTAAAAATATAATAAAATATATTATAATACCTACCTAACTATCAGCAATCATTGCATGATATGTTGTTTAAAGATAAAATTGCAATCAACATATATTGATTATAGAGACTCAAATCTGGCACCTCGAGTGTAACAATCGAATACAAGAATTACAATTTTCGTGGTATATAATATATATATATATTTTTTTTTGTAAAAATTTCGCTTCTCCTTCATCTGATCAATAATAATTGCAGGAATAAAATAATATCCTGTAGACGTAACTGTAACCGAAAACTTCTGAACAGGCATGGAGGACATTTTTTTTTTCGTTACAGAAAAGAGCGATACAAATAATATTATTGACTATAGTTCTAACAATTTGAAGATTCAGTTTTATACCTATTTTAATTTAAAATAATGTTTTTAAAACATTGATGTCTCGGTAGCTCAACATAGTGAATCTTATTGACCCAATGCTGCAGAATATATTTTCAGCTGTGAAGTATTTCTTACCGAAAACGTAGGTATACCCAATTCACTGCATTTAAGTTTACTTATAGTTGTGTGGCAATAGTTCATCACTCGATCGATTTACCGTGTTCCCCGTTATTGGTTTTCCAGTAAATATGCAAATTTCAATAATATAATATATTATATTATTACATATTATGTATCGTGAGTAAAATATTATGTATTTGGCACATATAGGTGTGTGATCTGCGGGTTCGCTGTAATAATAATAATATATAGGGCGGTTATAATAATATATATTGGAAATATATCCTAAATGGAAATTAATTTAATTCAAACAATTTTGAATGACGTTTAGGAAATGACGAACTCTTAAATACACCGACCGACGATGTTCGTTATAAACATATACAAATAATAATAATATATATATATACATAAATTATATTCAACAATTTATCAGATACGCGCCTATAGCCATTTCAAATAATAATTTAATATATAACATAATATATATATAGGCACAGTACACTGCAGCAATCAATATTAATAATAATGAATCTGCAGCACAACACGCGGGTTGGAGCAATCAATTTCGTCTTGCGTTCGTAAACTAAATAATTATACGTTTGTATATAATATTATGTACTATGATATAATGATATAATATGCTCAGAAATTCGTAATGATAATAATAATAACTGTCGCCTGCAAAATAATCGAACACGGCTGGTACGAAAATTATTTCAACGATATATAATAATAATATTCAGATCTTATACCTAATATAATAATAATATATACGAAATTAGTATATTACGAAGTGTAATCCTAAAGTTTTCTCAAGCTTAACACAGAATTTCCGTCCATGTCCAAAGGCCATAAATTAAGCGTGGCCCCTCTCTAAGATAGCAATTTTAATATTCAAATGTATTACTCATAAATGTTGATTAGCTAAGTGTATTTTGCGAGGCATCTACTTTTGATTTATAGCATTTATACATTCGAACGAACAATTTGCGGGTTTCCGTGTCCCGTAGCTATTTGAAAAACGAAAAGGATCATAAAGGGAACCACAAAAAAAAAAAAATTGCAACGAATAACACTGCACACGTGCATGATCGTGAATAAAATATATTATAGTTAACGAAAGAATCAATTACACATTTTTTCTTTTCTTCAATTGAAATACTTTATAATTAAAAATTAATAAGAACGAGCCATTTTTTACAATTAAGATAAATGAAAAGCGCACGATAAGTCTTTATAAACAACGGCACGTTGTATATTAGCTGTATATTAGCTGGTATAGTAGTTCATTCAACAAATATATTTGATTCTTGAACGTCACTCAGAAGAAAACTATATCGACAAAATTCAAAAGAAATATGTAGAAAGGAAAAAATTCTCGATTTTATAATATTATGGAACATTGAAACGCTTACACAACGCTATGTGCGTACACGATGTATCAAAAGACAAAAAATTATGCCTAGATTTTTTTATATTAAATATTTTATTATTTATTAATTTATTGTACAGCGATGTGTGCATCCAATACTGTGGCTGAAAAATACGCATACATGTATATTTCATAGCTCGATTATCGAGGTACTAAACTCGTGAAAAATATAGTATATACCTAGGTTAGGATTGAAACTGCAAATGTCGGATTTGTGATAAAATGAGATTTTTTTTTTGTCAGTAAGCGCAGTCATTTTATCAGTAAATTTATGTGTTGTTGAGCACATTTTTATTTTTTTTACATAATTTATATTATTTAAAGTTAATACAACACAACGTTTTTGAAAAAAAGATTTTATATTATAACTATAATATATTTATCTTTTTATTTTTATTGTTTTTACTTTTTCATATGATAACAATTAATTTATTTTCCTATTCTTAAATATAATATTATTTTGAGAATACCAATATCTAAAAACCTTACTTCGAACCAGTAGGCCGTGGCCGTATATCATTTGCGCATCAACATGTTGAACAATATATTATAAGGGTATAAAAAATAATTTTTGGTTAAAAATTCAATGGTTTTCATATTATATCATAGTTATAAATATATGCAAACAATTTAAAATAAATTTCGTTAATTCAATTAAATTGTAGTCATAATTATATAAATGTACAATGTACATACATAATATAATATTATATTATAGATAATGAATAATAATTGTATTATATAATTTTTAATTCTAAAAATAATAGTGATACATAGCAATAAATTTTTGTTGAAATCAAATTTTGATAAAACTCATCAAAATCTAGTTTTTTTTTTTATTATTAAAAATTTTCATTTAATTTTAAGTACTTAGAGTTTTTGACGTTTAAGAGCTCGTTGCAAATGATAGATACTACTAAACATTTAGAAAACAACTTTTGATTTTTGGCATACACTTTTTTTCAGTTTGGTTAAATAATTTTGATGCACAAATGATGTACGACCTTTAAAACGGTCAATGCGCAAATTATATATTACCCAAAAATCGAACGATGCTCAACGGTCTTAGAAAAAAGATCAAAATTAACAATAGTGATGCGCAAACGACAACCGGTGAACCAGTATATAGTTATAATTAGTTAAGACCAACCATTTCCGTGGTACTCCTCCACCCTTGCACCACTCCATTTCGACAACAAGTATAGCAGGTTTTCAAAAACTTTGTGTTGAAATGACTTCAAATCGTGTAAAAAATCAAAACCAAAAAAATCGAGGAAATGAGACTTTATAATATGATGTAGGTACAATATTATTATAATACAGCCGAACTAGGTTAACTCATCGATCTACTTTAACTCGAAATCATCATAACCTCGAACTTTTTCCAGTTTCTAGAATTTCCTATTATTGTATTATATACTTATTGGATAACTTGAACTATTTGGCCGGTCTTTTCAACTTTGAGTTACCCAAGTCCCACTGTATTATATTATAATATTATAGCTCACTGTAGCGGCGTCGTGCGATTTTAATGTTATTCTTAATTTTATCGAAAGTAAAACAATCTATGTATTAATCACATAGGGAATAATTATTACTGTACATAAAAGTGTGAAAATAATAATAATATTTTTTTTTTTCATTGAATATTATAATCACCTCCTATTTCCCAGCTCAAATGTGTTAAGGTTTACAAATAGTTTATCAACGAGTTATGTGTTTCAGATGGATATGAAAGCCGTTGGAACATTTTATTACGAGAATTTTGTAAGTAAATAACTTGTAAATACTGTTGATATTGTTAATGTGCAATTTTTTGGTTTCGAAATGACGAAATGCGTTCACGTTCCAAAAATATATACGCTCTGAAAATGTGTTGTATGCAAAAGAACGAAAGATATTAACATTATCTAATAACGCATTATAGAAATAAAAGGCATTCCGTGCGGCAATAATCGGTCCAAGCTAATTTATTTTATTGCAAACAAAAATTGTGTATACGTACCTACATATTGTTGTATTATGACTGTTCACACATTAATAATAATAGGTATCAATGCAAACATGCGACCATTTTTGTCGCCGTCTATAAAATATAATAATATTATTATTTATACGCGGCTCATCCATTTGCAATCACATCATAGCCATTTTGGAAATCGATACAATGAAAATGCTGCTTAACGTGCCTTATTTATTTTGTTAATTGCTACCATTTGCTTATCTGCTTGAAGCTTACTAACTCGGGGTGGTTGATTTATGTGTTAATAATGTAGTGCAAAAACCACAGTATAACAACGGCTATTTTGGACCTTAATAAATTAACCCTTTCGCCGCCGGACGTTTCCAGCGAAGGAGAGACTCATATTTTTGAAATTTCGGAAAGCGTAATTTTCCACGTTTGACCCCGAGAACCGTTAAAATTTATAGAACTCGGTGCTCCGATGATGAATTCATGAAATACATTTCAAAACAGTCTTGATTACTGCAGTAATCAAATGAGACATTTCATTTTCGTACAAAACTATTTTAGCTTAATACGAACAGCAGTAATTTGTTTACCGCACAGTTAAAGAGAGATTAATTCTCATAACTCAAAAGCAATTTTTGTCTCTCAAGTTCGTTTACATATAAAAGTTTAATACAATATTATGTACTACTAAAACCATCATTGATTTACAAACCGATGTTAATATAATAATGAACTTAATAAACTGTAATATACTAAACTTAAGGTTAAAATAAATCTTAAGCTTAATTCTTGTATATTATAATATTCATGGAAATTCATCAATCATCAACTCACCTCGTTTTGTTTTTCTTTGTTTGCGAGTATTTATTAAATATGCCATTTTTGTCATTTTTGAAGTACATAAGTGTACATAAGGAGCTTATGTGGTGATACAAACTTTTTTTTTCAAATGACAATTACCCATTAGTATTTTAAATTGTTTAAGTTTTGAGGAGCTGCATATTTTATACTGTAGATATATAATTTATATATATATATATAATTCCAAATTAGTAGTTTCTGAGTTATTAAAATTCAAGTACTTAGAATAATATAGTCTATGATAACAGGCTTACAAGATATAATAATGGGGAGTATGGTGATTTGCAAATTACGGTAGTAAATTTATTACAATTTATTTCAATTTATTACAATTTACTACAATTTTATAGTTTGTAAGCATTTTCCAGGTATAATAAGAGCTAAACCAAATGGTACTTACATTTATTTTCTATTTTATAGAAATTCGTTATTAAGAACTATTATTATTGGTACACAAAGCTTAATAATAACACAAAAGCTACTCGTTTGGATTTCGATTTAAATACGTCAACATTTTTAAAAACTCATCCGATTTGCGATTATCAGTGAACAAGATGATAAACATTTAAAAAAAAAAAAGAAGTTTGTATCATCACAGAATACCCTCTAAATGGTGAAACATCTAAATATTTAAATATAATATGGTCTTATACCTACACTTAAAAATACCAAAAAAATATAATTTGAATAAATTCACCGTTAAAGAATAAAAGAGGGGTAAAAGTGAAAGCTTTGCGAATCCCCTTGTAAATTGTAATATATTATTTTTTCTATATTTTCTCAAGTCCACCTCAGCTATTTCAGTCTCGTCATTAGGGAGTTATTTTCCAAACAACTAGATAATCACAAATTATTTCAAACAAATCAGTGACGTGGCAATATATTTTAATCATGGAAAGCTACTCTCAAGATTTGATTAGATCTCACACGATTGTATATATTTTATCATAAATGTATTGGTTTCACTGATCATTCAAAGAATTGTCAAGTAGTTATTTTAATTTATAGAGCCGGGAAGCAGGTTTTAAGCAAAATTTAAATTCAGTATTTCGCCTGTCTCCCGAAAATTGAACTCTGAAATAGGAATAAATCAGTGGCGCCATCAGTCGGGACTTTTACAATGATTTTATAAAATCTTTTTCCACTCACTTGCTGAGTTGTTTACATTTTTTTGTTCATTTTTCCCCAACCGCAAACCTAAACCGATTTGCTCGTGAAGTTATAACGCTTAAACCGAAATACACACAAGCCTGCAGCTGTACCCAATCTACCGCAGGTGAGTTGACCTGCCTCTCGGTCGGATTTGTACCCATCGACTTACCCGTGAACTGAGGTACCACCTACTCTCAAACTGAAATACACAGAGTGTCGTATTTTATGTTTGTTCATTTTTTCTTGGCCAAAGCCATGTGCCTAATATAACAGTTATCACCCATGTTTTTGGTACAACATATTTTAGTATACATATAAATAAACATAAAGAATGAAATTAATACTTAACAATTATAACTAATAACCGTGTAATCAGTCAGTATCTATGTATATATGAGCTTGTAAAATTATAATCAAGTGAAAACAATCAAATATATTTTTAAGCACAGGTTAGTACTTTAAGATTATCCTAATAGATAATTTTTTCGTTTAAAAGTAAGGATTGTTATGTACTTAGTTAAATTTTTTAATACATTTTAATCTGCAATAATCTTTATTCAAACCATTAATACAATAATTATAAGTAAAAATAAATAGGAGGTCCAAGTTTCTTGGGATTTACAATTAAAAATTAAAAATTGATCAATTAATAATAAGGTTACATTTAAATACCTTGAAAACAAAGTTTCACAATAATAATTATTAATAGCCTACGATTTCATAAGAAAGACTTAAACAAATATTTATTATTTTAGCCTGTATACCTGCACTTCTCATGACAACAAATCCATGAATTTTTATTTAAACAATTTTGCAAAATATCCGACGGACTTATGTACAATTTACACTTTTCAAAGCATATTCTTACATTCGTTTTGTTCGCGTAGTTTCATCGCTTTTAATAGGCCACAAGAAAACATCACGTGTACATGACGTACAAGCTTATACCACTCTCATATTAAATTCTAAAACCAACAGTTATTTCATAATTTTATAATACCCAATGTGAAAACTTAGAACATAATACTTACTGTTGAATATGTATCTAAAGTTATCAAAAATAAAAAAAAAAAACATTTCAACAGATGCAAAACAACGCAATAACATATACACCCCACCCAAAAAAGTTGCAGTTATTTACGCGTATAGTGCACCCTTTGTTTAAAGTTATCTCCGTTGCTTTAATTTGGAAAGTAGCGAACTATAATACTCCTTCTTTTTTAAAAAACATTTCAACGCACCCCTTCTAATTTATCTTAATGACACACAAGTCGATAAATCTTTTGGAAAACAAATTATCAGTACCTACCTATAGATACAAAAAGTCATTTAACTAATTTTTTTTTCCAATTCAAGCACAGGTCGTCGTTTCTTCAATATATTATAATATAGATGTACCGAATTTAAGACAACAATATAGTTCGTACACAAAACTGTAGTTATTTGGATGATTTTAACTACATTTCTGTCATGGTTTGAGCTGACTAAACTATGTCATAAAAAAAAAAAAAAATAATAATACGCATGCTATTAGTTTTAAATATTATATTTTTTCGTTTTGTTTAACTATTTTATTACATAATACTAATATTATATTTTAAAATAGAACTTATATTATAATATGATTATATATTATTTGTATTGCTTATTGTATTATTTTTATTAATATTTATATAATATTATTTGTTTTGTGTAAAATGTAGACTGCACTGTGAATCAGATCACAATACAAATTTGATACTGACATACAAAATTATAAAATTTAAACATTTATAATTAGCTTTAGAGCTTTACACTATAGAGGTGCTTTATTATGCCATAATGAGTTAAAATCGTAAAAAAACTGTTTACATATCGTGTGATGTGATTTAACTTTTCAACTACAGAATGGTTTATATTGACTATTATTTATAAATAATAATAATCATACTTAACAATATTTACATAATATTATTATTAATGCAAATATTATATACGTTCGCATGGTGGAACGGTGGGCGGGGAGACTATGAAAAATTAATTTGTTTCCTCAAATAAATTAGACATACGTTCAGAAAAATATTCAACAAAAATAATCGTTAACAAAAAGTTAGTAAAACATATCTTTGATCAATATAAATTTATATTATCTTTAAAAATGTATCAGTAACAAAAGTAGGTACATTATAGTGTTCTTGGTTCTTTATTGTTTCTTATAAGTAATTGAATATATATATTAGATAGTACATTTATTTATTCTTAATTTATAATTTTTGGTTAAGGATAAACAATTATTTTTTTAATTTATGTAAAGTTATTTTCAGTAAGTACTTTTCTCGAAAAATTACATTTTAAAGTAATCTGTATCTATAAAGGGGTTGAACGCAATTTTAATCTTTTTCAACTGGCCTAAAAAGTATAAACTGAAAATAAAAAGTAGGTACACACTTTATAAAAGCATTTGAATAATAAACTCATCAAATAAAAGTTTTTAAGTATTTAAAATAAAATTTAATTGTGTTTTTATAAAACGAAAATATTTTTCAATTACTCCAAAAGAAGCCAAAATTAAAAAAAAAGATCTGAAAATACTATTTTGAATTAGAAAATAGTGTTTTCTAATTTTAACTTTTCCAAAACACTTATGTTGTATTGTGTTGTATAGTATATTTAACAAATAAATAATTAATATAAAAATAAAATTGTTATTTAAAGTCAACCAATAATGAGCTGACAAATATAAACAGGTTTATTATATTTTTGATTTATAGTGATGCTGATAGGAAGGATATAATATTTTAGAGTTGGGTCTAAACTTGCTCACCGAAGCTATATGCGCACGTTTATGAACTCAATGCTGTAATAATAATATTATGCACCATCAGCAGAATAATGACGGCTTAGTTTACTAAAAAATAAAAATGTATTTTTATACATTCAATAATAATATTATGCTAACCTATTTTTCGTTTATTCAGACGTCAACCAAATTACATTGTGTGGGTAATAACGAAACTGTTTTCAATTATTGCTGTCATTATTACCCAACAGTCCTTAAAGTATTGATTATTATTATAAATAAATTATAATAAATGTATATACATCATGCGCTGCGTATCTGGACGGATTAAATCGGTCTGACTGCAAGCAAGGCCGTATCCAGAAATTTTTCTGGGGGGTGGGGGGGGGGTCCAACACATGTATTTTGAATTTATCTTTTGATATTTGGTTAAAAAAAAGACATATTGAAGACATTTGGGGGGGAGGTCGAGACCCCCTGGACCCTCCTCCCCCCCAGATACGGCCTTGACTGCAAGTACCTACCAATACGATTCGCCGTCATATAGCTATTCAAAGTGCAGAAATTCAGTGTTTTATTTTGTTATACAAGACAAACATTAATGGTTTCCAGGCATTTCCGGGAATGATGCAGTACAAACGAGCCGCGGGCGACAAGTCTGGAATGCCGGTGTTTCAACAGAACACGGGAGCTTACCAACAATTGCTTCAGCCGTTCGTGCCAACCGTATCTTGTAAGTCTCTCGTTAAATATTTACGAAACCCGCGATAGGTAGCCTGTATAATACGTCGTATCGTCGGGAATTATCCTCGCCAATATCGAGAAAGATTTGATTAAATCAACAATAAGTATAATCTCGGCAAATGTAATATGAAGGATGTTGGCCGTAAGTTGTGTAAGTACAATAACGGTGCAGGAAACAGATGTTCAAACATATGAGCCGATTGACTACTAAAATAGTATTATCCAGTTGTACACGATTACTATATACGAAATCGGAGGCTATTTAAAATTTCATATCGAAAACAATATAATATTTAAACAATATAATAATATTATTACACAGAACCTGTTTACATTTTAAGGTATATAATGTATCTACTACTAAAATCATACTTTTTACTTCCTATTTTTTTTATCACGATATAGTATTTTTAAGTTTTGAACCTTTTCAAAAGACTGGAAACATTTTAAATAAGTACACATTCTAAGATGTTGTTTTAAAAATTTAAATGTATAATAATCTAATAAAAAAGAAGCAATCACAGAAGTGGACCGCTTTATATACTCTATTAATTAATACTTTAAAATATACTTACAAATAATTAACTAGCAGTTTGAAAATATTATTTTATACATTGCAATTGTTAAAACAAATATAATATTAGGTATATATGAAGGGTTACGGGGAAAAACGATAATAGTCAATATTCCTAAAATGTTCAGTATTGCAGTTTTAAAGTGGGACTCTGGCTTTTTTTCCTTTTATGGTAATATTAAAACCTATATATTATATTATTGACCGTGATCTTTTTTCCAAAATCGATTCACGTGTCGATTCGTTATGAAACTAACCAAAAGGCACTATAACTATTTGATTTTGTCTTTCTTTTGACTACGATCGTTTTTCCCCGTAACCCTTCATATATATATATATGCCAGGCATCGGAACGAAGGATTAAAAATTTATGTTTTAAAAAAGTAAGGAAACTTATTGATAAATTAACGATAGTAAAAAAATAGCAAAAATATAATTTATTTCTTCAAACATTTGGTTTTGTAGTGACTTTAAAATATTGTGTAAGAGAAATATTTAAAAAAAAAAAACATTTATACTTTTTGAGATGATAATAGTGTCTACTGTTAAACTAAAGAATCACTCTGCAGCGTTTAACGTGGTACGATATTATAGCTATACATATTATGTGGTTACAGTGGTGGACGGTGGGCCACTTGGGGTTATTATTTTGTTGCCATCCCTTCAGTTATTTACAATGAAATATTATCTCATATTTCTACTCTTAATTATTTTTAAGAATGCAACTCCCCTCCCTCTCAGTAATAATAAACTATAGATATTGTACCGTATAATGTATAATCTTCTTATCACGCTTAAATGTATAATTCAATTAAAAATTCTATTTATTATTATTTTTTTTCCCCCTGAATATTTGGTTATAATTCATACTTATGGTATTTTCAAAAATATAAAACTGAGAAATTCCTCCGCGGTCTGAGAGATATTTTTTGATACTCAAATATCTTTATTCACTTACCTACTTTAAATAATATTATGCAATCCCTGGGCATCACTTCCTGCCGGCAAGCTAAGTGTCTTTGATCACTCTATGACAAAAGATGGGTAGGTACATTACAGTATACGAGCACGTGGGATTATATTTTATAGAAATAACATAATTTACTATTGTAACTTATATGACATATCGTCGAAAGGAAAAAAAAATTTAGTATTGCAACGCCATGTTATATATACGACCACCTTGACAATAACTGTAAGTTGTATTATTCGATAGGTGCTAATATTATTGTTTATTTTTTATTAGTTGCTGCACCACCGGGCATCCCGAGGTATTAACATAACGACTGCAATCCAGAAATCAACCTGTGGTACAACATGCATCCATTGTGAGTAACTAGTATACCTATACCTATATATACACGTTATACATAAAAGTTGTATTCTCAATATTAAATTACCGTTCAAGTTTTTAAAGTTTTTGGTGACAGAAAGCATTTTTCTTTCATTCGAACACGCAAACGACAATATTATTCGAGAAACATTTACGATAAATTCAAATTTGACAAACAATATAAGGTTATAATGTAGGTAACGAAGATTCTGCAGTAATTTTAAATTTAAATTAAATTAAATGTTCACATTGTGATTTTTACACAATACGCGTGATATATCTACCTAACTAATATAAGTATAGTTGTATTATTTGGGTTAAATTATTTTAATATTTACGTGTGATGGTATAACAAGTAAAATAGGTAACTGGTCAACTTTTATTTGGTTTTATCGACGTCCAATATGTTTCGACGCGGATACTTACATTCGGGTTGACATGGGATTTTTTGTATTATACAAATAATCAATAGTTTTATATCGCTTTTGAGTTTTCCTCTTTTTGGTTGTTCAAATAAAATACAAGAGTTGGTTTTCCTTATTACCATTCTGGCGTTTAAAAAAACAAAATAAAGTCAAATGTTCATATACAAATAAAAACTAACGATAAAAAAATTAACTGACCAATTTTATAAGTAGGTATCTACCTACTAACTAGAATTGTTTTTTAAAATTTTTTTATAAATTTAATGTATTTTTTTTTGTTTACAGGAATGTATGGTTGTGGCCTAATAATTATTAACAAAATCACGTTCGATTCAAGTCATCAGTTTAATACACAGTACATTTTTTTTATAGTGTATTACATTACATATATAATTCATAAATAATATTGTAGAATACGAATTGAATAATATTAAACAATTAAATTAGATTGTTTAAGTTTCCTTTATCCAATATTTAAAATAGGTCGGAAACTAATGTCAATGATAATTTATTAATCTTACTAGAGACGATGCACTTTGTATTTTGTTAACAAAAGTAAACTATTTTACTTAGAGAAATGTTAAAATACTATTGGACTATTTGAATTGTATACAATCAGGTTGGTTACTCACTATATGTAAAACCCTTCATATTATTTAAAGTCATTATTTTACTCAAAATATAACTAATTATATTACCAACATATAATATATAAATATTAATCTTGTTATTATATTTTAACGCACCAATGATTTTTTTTTTTGATTTTTTTTTTATGCTATTTGATTGTAGGTAGCTATTATACATTATATTATTATATATTTAACAATATTTTTAGATTAGGTACTTAAAATTAAGTTAAGGCAAATTTTATAGGTACACTTAATTTATGTACTAATAATAATAAAAATGTATAACATCGAGTATAGATTAGAAAACAAAATTCGAAATATAAGTAATTTATAAAATTAAAATAATCCTTCTCCTATATACAATAATAAATATTATATAATATGTATGTTTATATATATATAATATATATATATTATATATTATCTATGCATACATATATGTTTATAAGATATTATTAATCAAATACTTGACATGATATAAATACGTTTTCAATAAATTGTTATAAAAAAAAAAAAATACAAGATTTAACATGTTATGACTAATTGTGTGAAATATTATAATAACAATAATATTATATGTGTTCAAATGTTTAACCTCAGTATAAACGTATATATATATATATATATATATATTAATATATTATCTATCCAATTATATATATCCAACGAATGACTGGCGTAATAATACAAAACGATAGGCATCGGCGAACGTCCGTACGGTAAAAACTATAATATTATTATTATTCGGATGGTTTTGGTCGCATATATATATACCTATACAATAATGTATATTGGTACGAATTTCGCATTATAAACCCGTTGGGATATAATTTACCTGGTGATATTTATTATTATGGTATACTATTATAGGTTATCATAATATATATTATAGATGCACAGAGTGCAATATAAAGGCTATACGGTAAAACGTTATTCGGACGTGCGCCCTTGGATTTACTTCTCGTAATCAAACTTCAACTACAACACTACTCTACTATAATAATAATAATTGTATGCTCTATACCGCTATTACCACTATACACATACCACCCCATTACCGCCACTACCATCACTACCACTACTACTCATATAGGTACTAGTGCTACAACTACAGCTACAACTACAGACTAGTATTCTCGTTAGTATACTTTACGATGCGCAATTTTCGGTTAAATTTTATAATAATATTTTTGAAATAATAATAAATAGTTAATTAACAATAAAAAAAATATACTACTCAAAGTATTTCAAAGCCGATCAATAACCGTAGGAAATAAGAAATTTAGGAAGGTCCATTGGTTCACCCTCGACTATAACACTATTACACATTTCAATGCTTTCCAATTATATACGCAATGCTAGTTCTTTGCTACCTACCATACAAAAACGAAAAACAATTAATTTGTTTGTTGATTTTATTCGAAAAAAATCTATATAATATTATGAATTGTTCTCGAATCATCTTTACCTTATCCTAATACCTTATACCTATATAATATATACTTATATGTGCATATTTAGTTTTAAAATATAAATATATATATCTACACCACACAAACACACACTTACACACGAAACGTGTATATAATAATATAATGATATATTTATATTAATTATTATTTATAATCTATTATATTATGTAGAGTAGTCTTACAAAAACATATATACGAATATAATCCAAGTAAACACTCAGAATATTTTAAGTACCTATTTTAAGTCATTATCATTACCCTAATATTTTAAGTATAATATAATACTTCTTGTAAGAGTGTTTTGTTTGGCATCATTACAAAATATTATCTAATACCAATCTATATGTTTATGCAGGCTCATCACCGAAATTTATTAAAATATAAAGACAGGTACAAAACAACATATTTTCATTAACACTTGCGACAAATACCGTTACAAAATCAGCGTTTTGAAATAGGCGTTATAGTACTATATAATTTACTCGATATTGAAGGTTTTCATTGCGATCGTACAATATACTTTCGATAACGAAATCTGATAAAGGATATTTTTATAAGATTTCTATAGGTGTGGTCTTAGAATTTTCAAACAGGCTTAGTTCATAATATTATAATATTGTCGGTTGTTCTATAATTCTCTATACACGTCATAATACATAGGTAGGTAAATTAAATATAAAAAGAAAAATGCAAAAAAATTATCAATTTCCCGGGAAGTTATATTATTTGAAAATGTGCGACTTTTTGGGCCATCCTGTATAAATTTAAATTTTAAACTATTAGCACTAAACTAAGTTGCATAAATACATTTTTACCAGAATGTAATTTTATAGTTACTTTTAATTAGTTAACCTTTTTAACATACATAATAGGATTTGTTTTATTTAAAAATGTTTAAAGTTTCTATTTTTGTTCCTCTTTTTATTTATTTGTGTTTTTTTTTTTTTTTTGTTAATGTTTTTTTTTATTATTATTATTATAATTATTATCTAATATTACGAATGCAAGTCTATCATGAGTACGGTGAGACGTAATGTTTGTCCTCATTTGGATATAGTTAACAAAATAACAAGTTGTGCCAAAAAAAAATTTTTTTCCACTCGACATTTTCTAAGTTGTACCTACCTAATTTAATAACCGAACTTCATTAGTTGTAAAACCCAAAATAGTACTCGTAATAATTTAACATTAATAATATATTGTTTAACAAGAAGATTCGTATTTAATTACATTATTAACTTAAGTAATCCTATTCACACCAAAATTCTTATGGGTTCGCTACAGCCACTATAATATTTTAGAACACACACTGTTTTCGTTACCTACCTCTAATGACGGACAGACATTTCTATAAACGTCTTAATTTTTTTTATTATTATTATTATATAAACTCCCTGTATACATAATAATATTGTTATTTTTAACTACCAATATTTAACTTATAATTATTACAATATATTTTTTGTAACATAAAATAAAAATGTAAGAAAATGTTGTATTAAGTTTTTACGTCAACTCTTTGGATATTATTATGAAATATTATATACCTACAATTATTTTTCATTTTAAACATATAAGCAACAACATAAAAACAGACAATCAGAATTATATTGACATTTTAATTTGATCTTGACTCACACACAATGACGATTGTTTAATAATTCAAAACGGACTTAATAATTATTATTTCGTATTATGTTTATTTGTTTGATTTGTTTTTTTTTTTCGTTTAGTTCATTATTTTATTATATTATTATATAGAGAACAATTAATTAATTCAACATAAAATTTAAACTTAATATGATATATATATAGTTTAACCTTTACCTTACTTAAAATAATATTTATCCGTAACATATTTGTAACATAATATGCACAACACTTCACACACACACACACACACACACAATATAATATTTATAATGTATGTATAATATAGGTACATACATTATGCATATAAATATAATAAACATATATATTTGTATATGTATAATATTGTAAGCTTATATTTATACGTATATTTTTTAAGGATAGTTTTTTTTTTTAAACTTCATTATGATTTTCGTGATATTTTTTTACTATAGTTAGATAAGAAATGTTTGTTATTGATGTGCCTATTTATTTTTAGTGATTATTATTATATTATACATTTTTTTTTTTTTGATTTTCGAGAATTCTCAAGTTCAATGACAATTTTTAAAAGATCATAACATTTATTATTGGTGTATATTTAAGACAAAATAAAAACATATTTACATTCTAAAAAAAAAATATGTATGTAATTATTATGCTTTTTCTTTCGATTGGTACCTACTATTTGAACCTATAATACCTCTGTGCATAATATTATTGAAATCCTTCATATTAATAAGTTAAACATATTGTAAATTAACGTTTCTGCCTATAATAGTTTGCAGCCGATAGAATCAGAGGTGGAACTAGGATTTTTTACGCCTGAGGAAAATGTTAAAATTACGCCCAATCATAGAACAAGAAGACTGCTAAGTACCCTTCCTATAATCGTTTTCAACTAAAAAGCATAATTTGCACCAGAGCCGTGTTAAGGGGGGGCAAAGGGGGCAATTGCCCCTGGGCGCCATAGTTTTGTAAAAGTAATGGGCGTCGTTATTTGAGCTTAATATGCTACTTGGAGCCCAAATTGTAGGGAAAGGGCTCGAATTACCCCGGGGCGCTGAATTGCTTGACACGGCTCTGATTTGCACAGTTAAATGTATTTATTCAAATGTTTAGTAATCGCATTGGCCAATTTTCTATCAGCTATTGATTTTGAATATTTTAATTCCAATTATATTAGAATGATGTGTGAGATTTTATTTCGAAGTAAAACTATCACTTATTAAACTTTTTTGTTAACATAATTACCAACTAAAATAGAAAAAAAACAGTTTAATACTTAATCATTTATGGCCTGTGCATATTATAATATATATTTATGCGTTAATTGATACTTATTGATAATGGATAATGATAAATGAATTTAAAATACATGCAAAATATGGTCTAATTAAATATTTACTCCACATTGGTCTTGAAGTATATATTTATCTATAATTATATGAAGTTATAATATAATACTATGTCCATGGTTCAATTAGCTATCACTTGAAGATTCCATCATATAATTATATTACATTAAACAGTACATTATACATCATTAGTATAAACAATAAACATAATATAGTAAAAATAAAAGAAAAGGTATTTTTCTTTTAATTTATATATTTATATTTTAATATATATATTTAATATTTTATTAATTTATTTGTTTTATGAATGATTCATTATGAGTACCTAATTAACATTCATATGTATTAAAGTTATTATAATGATGACATTGAAAATATATAGTAATTTTTTTTTTATTAAATACAAACTACAGAGCCTGGTATAACTGATTGTTAAAATCTTCAAATAAACATAAAAATGAATATTTTATAATATCTTGGAGTATGACGTGTCTAAACCTAAATAATATTTATTTATTGTGATTTCGTTTTTAATTTAAATAATTTATTAGGTATTATTACATTATTTGTTATTATGTTGTACACTGCATATAATTATTTAATACACAGTATATTTTATAATTATTATTTATTTAGACAAAGGTTTTTAATCATACAACATATTATTAGGTACAATAATTACAACTTATTCAATGACTTGCTTAATGGTGATTATGTACATTTTATAATAGTGTGTATTACCATATGCTATAAGAGAGATAGTGATAAATGTCTTATCGCTTATCACTTATCACACTTACTTAGGTATCTACTTAGTACATATGTCTATAATATACTTTACAAATATTACATTATTAGTATTGTGGCGCAGTTTGATTGGTTGTTAATCGAACTGGTCAACAGCTTAAATAATTGAGACAAACACGGAGATGCTGTTAAGGGTGTTTATTAAGAATAAGACAGAATGTTGCACAATTAAATCTCCGGTTGTAGGGTGGTTCGCACGTGGTCACTAGATTGATGGCTCTTCGGACCCGAGTTGTGTGTCGCGAAGTTGACTGGAAATGAATGGAAGCTGTTGCCGAAAGAGTTGAATTTTGATGAACGGATTGAATTGATTGAGTGTTGAAATTGAGAGTTTATATGCGGTGCTAAAATGTGTGCCGCGGGTCGCCTGGGTCGTACACTTCCATCACTTGGTAATAACACCAGCCCCACCTCGAAACTCCTGTTTATATCTGACAAACATCTGACATATTTATTAATATTATCTAATATGCATCAGATTGCGTCTATAAATGTTAAAATGTAAAAAAAGGTACTTAGATCACAACTGTTCTACAAAACAAAATAGTTTAGTTACTATATATATGCGATACAATAAGTACAAATCATAAACCCATTACTATTTAAAATTGGTAAAATGACTTAATCTTATATCTTATCTCATATATATCTTATCTTATATTTATATATAAATCTCGTGTCACGTCTTTGTCCGGGATAAACTCCGAAACTACTGGAGCGATCTTGATGAAATTTTTACAATGTGTGTAATATGGCCGAAATTAAAAGATAGGCTAATTTAAAAAGGGAGAGGACCAACCCCAGGAGAGATTTTGAGATTTCAGATGGGAATTTTTGTTTATAAATGGTTGCCATGAGTGACGTCGTATAAAATGATTCGTTCTAGAAATTTCAATCCAGAATTATAGTGAATCGTTTTAATTCATTGCCACGAGAACAAACAAACCATTCATTATATACATCGACGATTTGTTATTGTACATAATATTATACATATTCAATCAGTATTATTATTATGCGTCTATAAGTAATGATGGCTTATTAAGCTATTTAATAATAAAAAAAAAAAACTATTAACTTTACTTTTTAAATATAAATTGTATTATATATTACCTAACTAGGTATAAAAATTTTAAATGAGGATCTTTGTACAGGCTAAACTCTGGAACTACTTATCAGATCTTCTTGATTTTTTTTTTAAACAAAAGAGTATTTTACGGATAAGGTTTATATGAAAGAACATTTTAGGAAAATCCACCGGTGTATATTGGTTGATATTGGTTAATCGGGCATGTTTGTTGATTTGTATTATATATTTGTCAATATACAATATACACAGTCTTGTAAAAAATACTTTTGAAAAAGTATTAAAATACTTATACTAGTATTCGCATAAAAAAGTATTAAAAATACTTTTAAAATACTTACATAAAAATGTATTTTGCGAATACTCACAAAGTATTTGAATACAAATACAAGTATTTTTTTAAATTTTACACCTTATAGTAGCTGTTTCCAAACATGTTTATTAATAAACATGAAATAACTTACAAATTAGGCTATACATGTAGTACATACTGCTCATATTAGGTATTATCAATACATTCGTATAAATCAAATATTATACATTTATACAAATATGAATATAAATTAAATTTCTATTCAGAAAAAAAAACTAACTGTAATAATGAAATAATCTTTATATTTTTATTAAAATTTGTTTCACAATATTCAATAAAAATTTAATTATTTTATAAAAATTTCATTTTCAACTAATAGGTACATTCCGACTTTTTTTTGTTGAGGCCCACGAAAAAAACGAATCATTAGTATCTTCCTCTTGATCGCTATCATCACTACTACTAGATTTCTTTTTGTTATTCTTCAGTATCTTGAACCACTTGGATAAGCAACATTAGCCATTACTCATTAGGTTATAAATCTGATAGGTAAGTCATAACAAGTATATAAGTATATTAATAGATTTATTCTATTCTGTATTCAATAATAAACAATAATCAAATGGGTATAAACGATAATAATTTGATACACAGTAATACATTGAGTTTACATAACTGCTATATCTTATTAGTTACCCACTACTTAATAGTAATTATATTCTGTTCATATATAATATATACAAGAAGATCTGATAAGTAGTTCCAGAGTTTAGTCTGTATAGTTGTGAGGATTGAGAGTTTTTTAAGCTCACAAAACCACCCACGAGAAAGACACCTCGCTCGTGACCCACGACCCGCACCGCGTGTAGGCCCGAAGACCAGGTCGGTGGAACTTGTGGGTTTTTGTTTTACGTATTGGTAAATGAATGCCAAAGATTTGCCAAAGAGAAAAGAGAGTAACTAATAATCTAATTAATAATAAGATTGAAGTTAAGGTAATCATGTGGTTTGTATTTAAAAAAGACAAATATCATAATTAGTTTTAACATTTAACATTTTTTACGTATTAATAATTGGATGCAATATAACAATATTAAATTAAATAATATAAAATTTGAGGAGCCTAGAAAAGGCAATAAGTTTGGCACATGGCAGCCACACAATAAGAATTCCAGGCCCACAGGAGACCACATATCGCATTACTCGCGAAATGTTCTCTCAGGGTTACCTGAATGGACCAACGTGGTCTCTTTTAATGAATAATTTTTAATAAGTAGGTAGGTCTTTCGAAAAAAAAGGGGTGCACCGAAACGTGAGCCTGCGATAGTTTTTTGGGAGTAAAAGGACATATATCTTGCGACGTCTAAGCTCGTTCTTGTAAAAGGGGGGGGGGGACAGAGGGAAATTTATATTACAATACGACTGACAATAGGGAGCTGGCTGGTGTGGCTGTCGGCTTTGAGACTTCGCCCGCCGTGGGCCAATCGCTGGTATTCTAGCCCATCATGGCTGTTGCGTGGACTGGATGGCAAATATATTGATAGACATATTTTGTCGTTGTAGAAAATGGTATACTGAGATTCAGCCGATCACGAGGTTTTGTGTGTAGACGACGCCGGAGACGGAACACTTTCGTACGTTTTAAAAGGTCGGCGGTTGCAAAAAGAGTGTTATGTCGTAGATGACGGAGTCCGGCGGCTGGCCGTTGTTGACGAGTGTAGCTTCCATCAAAGTGGGGAAGGTCAATGCATCGGTTTGCGGGATTTTTGTACAATTATGTAATTTCGGGGAACAGGTGGACCTGTCAGAATCGTGCCGACGGATACGACAAGGCACGGACGGTGACAGACGGCCCGACGCCGCGGCGCTTTAACAAACACTGCAGGGAGAGGGGAGAGGGGGACAACTATTACATAATACTGCGATCACTACTGAATTAGCGCGCGATATCAATATTGTTATATTATAATTATAATGACCATTGTACCACAGAATTATTCTGTGATTGTACTTGAATGGGTACACGCAACCGTATATTATAGTGACTAAGGTACGCTGGGGAACAATAATTGTTAGTTAATATATATAATGCAAAAAAATGCTGTGATGTTACAAGTTATAGTCTATGGATTTCCAATCGCAAACGTAAAATGATTACGTAACTCCTGATCATTGAACTATATGATATATAGTTCAATGCTCCTGATGAACCACCAATCAAAAAGAGGAAAACAGGAGATAATCAATTTACATTGAAATCGCATGTAAACGAGAGGAATATTGATGTGTCCCTCGCTATAAAAAAAAAAAAATTTAAATCTAAAATGCAATGAAAACAGTGAACAAAACAATGAAGATTCACCACCTTTCAAAAGGTTCCTATTATGGTATATGAAACATATTATATAATAATTGAACAGTTATACACCAAGTTAAATAATTATGAAATTTCTTATCTATACTATTATATAAAGAGGAGTTGTAAGTTACCGTTGTTGAGGGTAATCTCTGGAACTACTGAACCGATAGGTTTATGTTTATTACCTGAAATTGTTGATTTTCAAATCTCAATACAGAAAACGAATGCAAAAAAGTGATATTATTGACCCCTCCCCCCCACACATCAAAGAAAATATTATAAAATTAACAGAAAAAAAAAATTATAAATTATATTATATTTGTTGAACTTATTAGCAAATTATTGCTCGTTACCATTTTATTATATTAATATAATATGATTATGATTTATTTTTTAATTAAAAATATGGTGATAAATAATAGGTCACATACTAAATAACTAAATCTTTTGATTGATTTTATATATATTTTGATAAACTGTAATTAATTTAATTATGTAATATACTTATAGAGTAGTCAGCGGCACCGAACTATTTTTTTTAGGTGTGGCAATGAACACTTACTCATACCCAACTAACTTCTTAATAATTAAAAAATGTGTTCATTTCAATTGTCAATTTAGATTTACTTTGAAAAAACATCAATTAATCTCTAATTACTATACTATTATACATTTACTACATTTATAACGAATACTATTAATTTAATGAAACATAATATAGTGTTTTATTTATATTTTTTACATTGCTGACTAGCAGATAAAAAGGTGCAAACACTATTTTCTACGCAGCTAATTGAAGTCCTTGGGTAAATAACTAGGAAGAGGAAGTTAAAGTGTCATTTTTTTTAAGATATCAAACTGCATGGTTATTATATGGTATTTGTTATTAGCAAGACTTAAACAGTTAACCTAACTATTAGTTAATCATAGAAATAATAAACTATAGGTATAGGATCATAGTCAAATACAATTTTAATGTTTATAAAACCATTTAAACATTCAAATTAATAATTATGTATATTCTTATAACGTATCTACTATACAGTGTGACTGTGACAGTATATAATATGAAAAAAAATTAAATTAAATATGTCCATTTATGTCCAATTATTTCAATTATTACCAAATAATCGTTGGGGATCAAATGTGTACCGGTTATTAGGTATTTTTTCATTGCTCAACATTTTAAAAAAACCCAAAATATTTAGATCTATTAAAAACTTGATATAGGTATACAAATAGTATGTATTATAATATTAAAAATTATAAAATGTATCAAAAAAGGATAATGAAAAAGTTCAACAAATCAAAGAATACTATAGGTAGCTGATACAATTATTAATTAAGAAAAATAAATCAATAATGGTATGCTAATATTGTTATATTGTAAAATATATCCATTTTTTTTAAACTTATAGTACCTTTGAAATCAAAAAAGTGTGCAATTGGACCAGAAGTTTTAAGTTTTAAGTAATTATAGTCATA
The DNA here is from genome assembly GCA_949089665.1 of Macrosiphum euphorbiae. Classification (NCBI taxonomy): domain Eukaryota; kingdom Metazoa; phylum Arthropoda; class Insecta; order Hemiptera; family Aphididae; genus Macrosiphum; species Macrosiphum euphorbiae. The sequence continues at coordinate 6,297,935 of CARXXK010000002.1, read as the reverse complement.
GGCGCAATTTGCAGGACAATTGTTTTAGGGGGGCTAAATTTATAAAAGCAACAGAGACCCGCAACGGGATCCGCCCCCGCACCCCCTTACCGCTAATCATTTTCAAGACTATAATGTAATACGCAAACATATTTTTTGGTACTCCTCATTAAAAACAAAATAATTGATAAAATCAAATACAATATACAACTCAACATTAATCAATGAAAATTAATTGTTTATTTCTTATTATAATTATATGTTATAACTGTAAACGGCGATTAGACATGGCTAATTTATTTAGTATATTATCTTCATTTTTTAAACTACAAGAAATGTCTTTTTCTATATACAAGGTGATTCATTAAGCGTAAAATACTCATTATCTCAAAAAGTATTAATGTTTTTGAAAATATTTTTTTAAATAGTTTCAAGTTGTTAAAAAAACAACTGCAACGTTTTCATTAAAAAATTATATTTTTAAATATTTTTTATCCTTATAATTTTTTAAGTTTTTTACTTTTTTGAATGACAGCATAGAGTTTTAATTTCATATTCCAAAGCAGAATATTTTTCTAAGTATTTTGATACATAAAAATCGAACTTCGGACTAGTAGTTTATGAGTTATAAGTATTTTAAGTTTAGATGGGCGGAGTGGAGTGGTATGGGGTTACCCCGCAAAATGTTTATCCACTACTCCGCCCATCTAAACTTAAAATACTTATAACTCACTATATCTATGTCTGATTATGGATTAAAGAATGAATATATTATTTAAAAAAATTAGGGGGGGGCTAATAAGGGGCTAGCCTCCCTAGTCCCCCCCAAATTGCGCCTATGATTATAGTACATAATATTATATAATATATAGGGGTCACCAATTAATATTTTTGAAGCTTCAAGTTATTAATCTGGAAATTGTTGGCGACCATTAAAATTTCAGAAGTCAGTAAAACCCAATGAACAAAAATAATAAATTACAAGACTAAAACTTTCTTTTCGATTTTTTTTTCAATTATTGTCATTAAATAATTTATTTTTGCTCAATCAAAAAACCTACCTATAGACCATAAGTCATTTCATATTAGGAGTTCGAAAGTAATAAACATAATATAAAAATTAAAGGCACACATTTTTTTATAAGTAGGTATTTTAAATTCAAATGTTGACAAAACCCATCATAATCGCGAACAGTATCAAATTATTTTGTATTTAAATATATATATAATGTTCAATTTTTATAACTCATAACTAAAAGTTCAAAACAAGGTTAAAATATTTATAAATATAAGTTGTTACCTATTATTGCAAATAATAGGTAACAACTTGGCAACAAAAAACAGCGGTAAAACGGTATAATATTTACACAACACCAGTTTTGAATTAAATTAATTTTGATGTTTTTGTTGTAATTAAAAATTATTAGGTAACCCTAATGAGTTAAAATCATAATCAAATACTTAAAGTAGCCATATTTTATATAGACCTGATATTATAATGTCTAAAATATTTTACATTTTGTAGAGTCTGCATATAGTACCTATACCTATAATAACTTATTATTATAGCAAAATCACATTAAAAATACAACATCTAGGACGTTACCAAATAGGTATGTGACTTTTATTTATTAGATTTACCGAATTCATTACCACAATGTATTTATTTATTTTTCCATTGTTAAGTTGTGTTTTGTTGCTTTTGCATGTATTATGAATTTTCTTTTTTATTATGTTTGTGTTTTTATAAAAAAAATTGTATATTATATTAGCACTATTATTATTGGCGTATTATAAAACCGGACTCGACAAGAAGAATAATATGAGTTCTAATATTTACTACGATAACCATAGGTGGTCTTAGGATTTGAATTTTGAGAGGACTTTAGTCTCGTATACATTTTAAACATAATATATAACGAGCCTATATGGCTGATGGGCCTTTCGCTGATAAATTATTTAACTAAAAGCTGGCTTCATCAAATCTATCCTAAGTGCACCTATAATTGTATAATTATAAATTTTAGTTAATGCAATCTAAACTACGACCTGCAGTCACATCTTAATTGGTTGACGGAATATCACTTCACGCGTGAAACTTAGCATGCTAAGTACTGTGTTGGCAGCTATTTTAAGTCGAGGAAAAATAATTCAATTAATTGAAAACATTACTTTGCTTCACTTTAATTTAAACACTATACATAAATACCAAACTTAAAAAAAGGAAAATGCTTATTGGAAACAATTTACTGTCGAAATATTACAATATAAATAAACTAATTCTATTCGATTAAACAGTGTATATTAGGCACAATCGTCGTCAACAATAAACAGTACTAGCCAACACAGTATAATATCAATGTTATATGCGACGCAGTGTTTTCTGTTTATACGTCATAATAATATTATAATAATAATAATGGGGGACGGAGTGGCCGAGCGGATTAAGGTGACGCATACCGTCGCCGGTTCGAACTTGGCCACTGGCGGCATATTTTTCGAGCAGTCCACCGTGTCCGGAGAAAAGTGCAGACAGTGGCGCAACTAGCGGGTAAGTTAGAAAAGTGAAACTTTGGGGCCCTCATAATAAAAATTGGTTTTTGGTATTTTTTCACATTTTATAATTATTATTATTACCTATATTTTTTTATAAACATCTACATGAGACGGTTATAATATAATTACCTATACTGTTATATTTTAATAGTTATTGTTAATAGCCTATGGATTACCTATATTACAATACGAGTTATTGATTTATATTTATTTATATTAATAATACTACAAAATCATTACCCATGGATTAATGGAGGCCAAGAATAGTGTTCTAAAATGTATACAACAATCAACAGCCCACTCGTATTATTATTATAGCAGGAACTTATGTTAAATCAATGTGAAAATAATGTTTAACAATACATATTTTTTGTAATAATTACATTGTGTTGGATAGGTATATCATAAATGGACATTTCCACTGGCACTCGCATCTATGTATAATATCAAATATTACCTATCAATTATCAATTAACAATATAAAATATTATGTGTTTAAAACAGTGTTTACAGTCACGACTCTCGAGTGTTAAGTCTTAAAATGTATTTAGTTGTGCCTTTCGCGTGTGTGTTATAACTTATAATAAATAATTATATGAATTTAATATGATAATTTCAATTTTAATGATACGTATATATTTATTCTATTTACTATTTTAGTAGGTATAACTGTATAAGTGTTGTTTATGGACAATGGACTATGGTAATAACTAATAACTAATGGTACCTATCTATATATTACGTTCTAAGGGTGGGGGGGGCGAATTTATTTAAGATTTATTAGACTTAAATTTCTTTATAAGTATAACATTACCCATTTTCTATTTACGTAATCGTGAAGTATTTTTAAGTAGTTTATTTGTGTAATATCAGTATATTTCGTATAATTATTATGTCGAAACGGAGAGTGTATAGGTACTTAAGAACCACCAGTTTGGATATAATGAGAGTCAAATATCAAAATATGTAGGTATTTTTTTTAATAAATTGTATAATTGAACTGTAGGAAAAGATGATAGGTATATAAAAAAATATACTATACTTCAATATATTTTATATTGGCACATCTGAATTACATTAGATCAAAATATTATATTGTGTTTTATAAACTATCAAAAGTTCTCTACTATTGTATTTCTCAATATTTTGTAGAGCGTTTTGTAGATGATTTTTTACAAAAAACTAGAAATATTAATATACTTATTCTATTTTAATAATTTGTAATTTTAAAAAAAAGTCAGTTTATACAACTTTTTTTAATGTTATGAAATTACTAATTGTCCCCATGCACTTCGTTGCCCGTTAAAAATGGTTTATAATTTATAGGTATAAATAAATTACCAATAAATTGAATAGTAAAACTTTTATTTTATTATTATTTAATTCATTTTTTTTTTTGCTGGACAGATGATGCCACTGTTGTATTTCTGCTTTCCAAGTTTTCTACTTTTCCTAAAGTTTTCTTTCATATTAATCTTTATTAATTACGAATACATTAAAAAAAAGAATCAGCCAAATCGGTCATACATTTTCGGAGTCAACCCTTTGACAAAGATTTCCATTTCGCTTTTATATATTTATTATACATAATATTATATAATATATATTATAATTAACGATGGAAAGGTTTTGATTACCTTATGGGTGGGAAAAAAGGGGCATACCGTGTACCTTTAATTGTTTAAGACCATTTACATTTTTTGCTGGGGCCTCCATTTTATATTTGACTTTAGGGCCTCCAAGTGTCTATAGTTCGGCGGAGTACGATTGCGCGCGTTTTACCTTTTTAGGTATACGATTGCGCGCAGTGCCAGAATAACAAAAGACAACATTTTAATTACTCAAAGGCATACGATTGCGCGTGAAATTGGGTGCGACGTTGCCAAATGTATTACGTAAATAATAAAAATACAAAAAGTTAATAATATTAAAAAAATGTTATTTAAAAAAAATTACGTACCTAAATAATAAAAAATAAAAAAGGTAAAAAAAAAATAATACAAAACAAAGAAATTTAATAATTGAAAAAATATAATACTCGTAAATCAATATTTAAATTAAATTTTAAACCCCCGATACCTATTTGTACAGCCGGAAAAACTTCTTTTACTGCTTCAATAGCACCAATTTCAAAATCAATGTGAAGTATTTTAATTTTAAAAATAAGTGATTGTTTTTCGCATATAACTTCTGATTAAATACTTCCATACATTAATATATGTATTTTTAAATTTATCATTTAAAAAAAAAATACATCAAAGGTACGTAAATGCCATTTTTATAACCATGAATGGTGTTTAATTGCAAAAAAAATTTTGGAGCATATTCGAATGTTCCGTCTGTAAATACATCGGTACAACTGGTCAGACATTGAAGATTTTCTTCAGTGGTTAAACAAATAAAAGTAGAATCTTCGGGTAAATGTACAAACTTTTCCCCTCTAAACATTAAAAAATCTGCATCTTGAAATTCATTTATTTTTGTAATTGCATCTTCAGAAGATGTTGGATAGGGAGGGAGATTTTTTCTTCGTTCAATATACATTGCCTTTCTAACCGATTTTAAATCTTTATGTTCTAATTCAGTACTTACGCTATTCATAAGTTAATTTCTAATTAACTTTATTGGTCGGGTAGATATATTATACTTGTAGCTTTTCGCTTGCAACTTTCTCTCAATACTTGTCGATCAATTTTTTGTATCGGATCAACAGGATGGTTATGTTCACTAGTATTTTCTATAATTAAATCATCAATCGTCATCAACACTGTGGACTTACACTGTTTCTTACAGCACCTCCATCTTACATATCCATCAGCCCGCTTCCTGATACACCTAAATTTGTGCCCATTGACTAGCAACAAATCATTTCCCCTCTCCGATGTAATACGTCGAATTTCGTTTTCCATTTTTAAAAAATCAACACAAAATTTTACACTGTGACACAATTCAAACACCGAACACAACTGATAGTTAATTGATATGGTCACATCATGCACGATTATAGTATAGGTATATTCGTACATGTATGGACATTTACAATAAAGATAATATTTTTGATAATATAACCAATTCATTCTTAGTGATGGGAAGTTTGTCTGATATCGGCAAAAATAAGTAATAAATAATCTACTATGGTATCGTAGTATCGTACGGATTTACCATGGACCTATATATTTGGCAACGTTGCTTAAAAGTTAAAATAATATAGAGCGCGCAATCGTACGCTTAAAAAGGTACCGCTGATAAGGACCGCTCGCAATCGTATCGCGCCCCTATAGTTGCACCACTGATGACAGATACCTACGGGTGTCCACTAAAAAATCTGCCAAAAATAAAAACCACACTTGTTTAAAATTGACAGTACCCTCCGCCACAGTAAAAACCACCTAATGGTCTAAGTTTCCGCGGGTTAATTAATGATAATAAAAAAAAAATTTATAATATGTATATAACGTCATTGAAGGTACTTCAGGTATTACTATTGCATAGGTACCTATGTACAATAGTATATTGTGTGGCAACTGGCAAGGGCTGGAAGTGAACAATTTCAGTCCAGAACGACGTGTGTAGCGAGCAGCAGTCGTGGGCCGCACTTTCACTTAAAACTGAAATTTCCTTCCCGCACCAGCCACACGCCCACACATACTATTTTTTGTCACGCCTCGGCGTTCATCGATCACGACAAGTCGGCAAAGGTAATGCACTATGCAGGGATATTCTATGCAACAATCAGACTATTCTACGAAAATAATTTCATGAAAGAAAATTGTTTGCTCGTCATGGAGGGAGGTTATAATATGAATATAAGATGTAGCCCACGATGTAGTTAACCTAAAGTTTAGGTTTTCTAAGGACCGTTGTATAGTTTACACTGTAAACTATGTTAACTAACTCTCGTGTTTATTTTCCAATGCAATATAATAAGTTAAATAGATACAAAAAATATAAGTAATTTTAAGCTTAAAAAATGTAGTTATAGGTACAATTCAAATGTGCCTAATACTTATAGTTTATAATAATTTCCATAATGCTGAGTATTTTTCGTTTTTTTTTCACGTTTGCGACTTGCAGTGTTATCAGCAGAATGTCTACCTTTGATTAACCATGATCGTACTTATTTTCCAGGCCAAAATTCAGCGAATGGATCGTCACACCCTCTTTTGAATTTTTCGTAACTATCAATTGGCATTTTCTTAATAACAGAAAGCTATCAGAAATTATACGACTTGTTAAAAACTGTTTTCCTAGATTTTCTTAGGTTATAATTTTAATAGTAAAAACTAGAACGGGTCCTCGGCAGTGTGCAGTATTAATTTGATTTCTAAATCGGTAATTACAGAAGATGACACTATTAATAGTTTACTATGTTATGAAAAATTTTAAATATAAGTGGATATTTATTGTTTAATCAATGACTCCACAATAGTGTTAATATACAAGTAAGAAGAAGTAGAAATCCACGTTTTCCTTATTTCCACTGACTTCGAATATACGCACTTGAGTACTTGACAATATTAAAGAGTTTACTGATTTAGAAATCAAAATACTGCCAATTGCTATACATATGTTATAATACCTATAACAACTTTTTAGTACCGTCGTCCATCGGTATGCTACCTCTAATAATCGCTATCCCAAGCACCTACCTGTGGGCTCAATTACTCTAATTGTTATTCTAACAGCCTTTTCTGGCTCCACAAGAGTGATTATATTAAGCCTTTGCAAATACTTCTCTATATTATAAGTATGTTATATTAATATTATATTTTTTCGAAAGGAAATTTTATCATTTTAATCCTTTAGATTGTGATGCTGTCGATTTTTACGAACTGGAACTCTTAAATTTTAATTTTAACTAACCGGAACGGACCCAAAGTTTATATTACGAACCGGAACGCCGTTCCGGTGTGTTCCGGTCCATTTCAAGAACTGGTTTACAAATTACAGCAGAGGTCTCCAACATACAGCCAAGATTTTTGCTCTGGCCCTCCACGTGCATTAATGTTTTGAAAATAATATATTTATGATATTAATTCCATTTAGTTTTCATTGTTTTTAATTTATTGAATTTATTATTATTTTCTTTTGGTGTTATTCGTAACAGCTTATAATAGTCATTTATACCTATATACTAAGTACCTACTAACACTAACTAATAAGTAATAGTAGAACAACTCATTATAAAATAAAAAAAAATATGTAATAAGCAATCATTTATTTTCCTAAATAAATCGTATCTGTTCTTCAATTTCTCAACCGCTCTATTCTTCTAAAAATGATGGCCCTCGATGCCAAAGCGTATCTCAAATTTGGCCAGCCGTAAAAAAAGTTTGGAGACCCCTGGTTTACAGTGTTGAACCAATAACTTATTCGAGAGGGGGTAACATTTTTTTTATTCCTAATAATTTTTTGACAGCATACTGCATACAATTTATATATACATTTATCTAGTTAAGTCTCAACACAAATTAATGTGACTTTCTGGTAAGGTTTTCTTTTAACTTTTATTTGGTAGACAGTCGAAAATTTTTTAATTTTCTCAATTTCAATGAATTTTGTTAAAGTTTTAACTTTAGACCCTATTAAAAATAATATATTGTGAGAGAAAATTATTTATCGACGAAATTTAAAAATAAAAATGTTTAAAGCTCAAAATGAGTCAATATATTTTGAATATCTTGTAGGAAATATCTTGTAAGGAAAATGCTCATATTATATTATATAAAAATGTTGTTAAAATTTAAAGTTTTTAGTATTCATTTTTGAGTTACAATAGAAAAACATAATCGATTTTGTCGATAACTGATTTTATGTGAAAATTACTTTTATATTTGTTAATTTTTTTTTTGTTTTTCACGACGCTTTTAAAAATTACTGGGAACTTTTTTACTTTTGAGTTTTCACCTAACAAAGTAGGTGCCTACTATAGATTCACTTTCCTATCCCCCCCCCCCCTTAGTATTTTTTCAGTTTACGTAATAACGTAAAAATGTATAATAAAAATGATGACAATTTAAAAAAATATTATACTCCATTATATTATAACTTATATTTTATAACTTATAAGCAACCCAGTTTGTTGTTATAATATATTGTAGATATTATTGATAACTTGTTACAAATTAATGAAATTATTGGGAAATTTGTTCAAACACAAACATGAGGGTCGACAATCGTGTAATCCGATATAATGTGCCTTAATAGCAGCTATCGCAGTATCGCTAATACTATAGTATAGAATCTATTTCTCAGTTTTCAATCAAATTCCTGACGCTTTGGACGTTTAGTAAATTGTACTTACTGTTTAAATATTTTATAAAACAATAAAAATGAAAAGAATAAACGAATATTTTTCTAACTCACTAATTTGTGATACAATTAACTCGGAGGAACCAGGTAAATATTTAATACATTATATTATCAACCTAGGACCTAGATACAAAAAAATGATTAATATGGTAAAAATAAATTTCTTTTTATACCTATCTTTTATTGAATTTGTATGTACGCGTGTAGCTTTGTAGTTATACTAAATAATTACCTGTAGGTAATACGGGTATATATTTTTTAAATAATAATCGAGAATTGTAAAAATATTTTTAATTTCACCTTAAGTCATTGCTAATGAGCCGATTACTCATTATGTACAAAATAATTACTATAGGTACATCGTTTTGATTTATCAATGTATAATATATATATATATATATGTATATAATTTTTTATATGTAAGCCCCCCCCCCCCAATTGAAAATAGCTGTGTACGCCACTGACTGTCATAATAGGTAGGTAATTGCAGACATAAAATATAAAAGCACAAACCGTTGTAAAATAAAATTAATTCATGTGTGCCGGGGCGCCATCACCTCCGCTATTTCAGTTGATAGGTACTCGTTGTTTTATCACTTGTAAAATAAAAATAGTAAATGTACTGTATTATCAGAGATTTTTGACTTTTTACACAATACTATTGATTATAAATACTAGAATTTATTTATAATGGCAAAACTATTAATTAAATTATTAATTAGTTATTGTTTATTTTAAGTAATTGTGTTTAGTAATGAAAGTGCACGAAAGTATTTCTATAAATTAAAAATGTTTAAAAAGTATATTTCATAAATTCTTTGATGTAGCTCTTTTAAGAATAATGTTTAATGACTTTATTATATCGTACGTATTGCCCCTCCCCCCCTTGCCCCCCCCCCTTGACGCAGTGCCTGATTATATTATAGATATGTATATTATCTATATGTTTCAATCTCAGTTAGGTACACATAAGTCCGAATCTTTAGCCCACCGTACCGAACGAACTAATAAAGCAATACCATTTCTTACAACAGATCTGGATAATTACTCGTGGGCGAACTTGGGATAGATTTAATGGCTTTTTAGTTTTGATATACATTACTGTTATGAAATATATTTAAAAATAATATAATAAACGATATTTATGTTTAGATTGGTCAAATCTACATTAGCTTTGACTTTTGACAAAACTGACTGGAGCCCCTTAAGTACCTAAATGAAGACATTTATTTAAGAACTCACAATCATACATTATAAATAATATAAGAAATTATTTTAGTTTTGATATTATAATTTAAATATAATTTTAACCCGAATGATTAAAAGTTATTTTTGAACAATACTGTTTGTTATTAATAAACTAAATATATTTTAGAATATAAACAAAACCTAGCTTAGATTAAATTATATATCATAATATTTTAATACATTTTTTTGAAATTTATTTTCAAAACAGAGGTATGAAAGAATTATGTTAGCCTTTTTTTCTATTAATGTCAATAAAACTTTTTTTGTTTAATACAAGGCTCCTACTATTTTGTTACAATGGCATTTGAAAAATATTAAAAATCCTTAGTCACAGTTTTTCTTATAAGCATTTAAAGTTCAAATCTTGACAAAATACGGATAAATCACGAAAATTAGAAAATTATTTTGAGTTGAGAACTTGAGAGTTCATAAAAATTTTACTTTTTAACCCTAAGATTTAAAATGTATACAAGATTACTCATAACTCATAAGTTTGTCTACCTTCATCAAAAAAAATGTCTACAAGCAAATCAAATTAAATTTTTATGACCGTTCGCAATTCATATTTTTACAAGATTGGATATTCACTCGATTTCTCATGTAGCCATTTTCTTATTTTGTTTTAATTTAAAAACGAACAACTGTAAACACTTGAGATTTAGATATATCATGTTTATTTTATCAATTCCTATACTTGATAACATTTTCAAAATACTTTGACTTGTTTTGAGCTGTTTAAAGACAATTTCAATTTTCAATTTTTTCTGGTTTTTTTCTATAAATATAAATATCAATACAATTTTATTTTGGGCCAAAAAGCGTCAAAATATAATACAATAAGGCTCCTGGTATGTTGCTTGAATAGCAGTTGAAAAATATTAAAAATATTAGTCAATATTACAATTCACAATTTTTTTTTACAAGCATTTAAAGTTCGATTTTTGACAACATTTTAAAATTTAAAATTGATTTTGTGGTTAAAAATGCATAAAATGTTCAACTTTTAAAGATAACGATTGAAACTTACAAAAATATTTGACGTAAGCAGTGGCGGATTTAAGGGCTTAAATAAAGTCGGAAAATCTATAAGAGGGGCCTCGTAAAAAATGTCATTAACATACTTATCATTATTTTACAAAACTGCTCTCTTCGTTCGCGAAAATAATAAACAACCAACATTATTTTTATAAAAGTAATGGAAAATGTTTTTTATTTGCTTTTTATAAATAAAACAACATTTATAATAAATATATAAAATTAATAATAAATAATATATTATTTGTGATCATATGCCCACTACGTAGAAATGTAGAATGTTAAATAACTTAAATTTACGTATATGTATACTGAAGTATTCCTAAATAATTTTTTGGTCAAAATTAAAAAAAAATCAATTACATAATTTAGGTGGGCCTCAGTACACAATCAAGGAGGGGGCCTCGTCGGAATTTGCCTACTAAACGGCTGCACTGCACGTACCAAAGTATGTTATTCTGTAACAAAAAGCCTCAAAAATATAAGAACACAGTTTTTAGATTCTGAGTGAAACGATGAATGTATTGATTTTACAATGATGTGTGTGTTTTTTTTTGTGTCTGTATTCACGATTAGTAGTCGAAATAATGCTTCGATTATCAACTTCAGTATCTTGTTCGATGGGAAAGTGAATCTAGTTGGTATTTTTGGGAGGTCAAAATTTAAAATTCCCAATAGTTTTGAAAAGCACCAAGGTATAACAAAATAAAAATTAAGGAAACACGGGAATTTTTACTCAAAATCGATTTTGGCGTTTGGTGTAACTCTAAAACAAATGATCGTAAATACATGAACTTTTCACTCAATGTTTATATTTGCCTTATTACATTTTTCTTTTTACATCTAAGATTTGAAAATGTACTACAAGATATTTCATAAGTTTGTCTTCCTTTATCAAAAAAAAAAATGTCTTCCGGAAAGTGAAATTAAATTTTTATGAGTATTTTAAATTCATATTTTTACAAAATTTGTTATTCACTCGATTTCTCAAGTAGCGACTTCTTTATATTGTTGTAATTCAAAATTTCACTGAATGTTTATACAGTAAGTTCTCGTTACAACGAACTCCAAGGGACCACATTTTTTTTTCATTATAACGGAAATTTCGTTGTAAGGTCATTAGAAAAGCTTAATAGCTTTTCTGTAGGGGACTTCTAGGACTTTCGTTATAACGGGATTTTTCGTTGTATCGGTATTCGTTGTAACGGGAACTTACTGTATTAGCATTTCCTATATACCATACAATTTTCAAAATATTTTGACTTGTCTTGAGCTGTTCATGGACAATTCAATATTTCAATTTTTTTATTTTTTTTTCTATGAATATCAATTAAGTTTTATCTGTTGGGCCAAAAAGTGTAAAAATTTAATACAGGGCTCCTGATATATATTCTTACAATAGCAGTTGAAAAATATTAAAAATACATGGCCACAATTTTTTTTATAAGCATTTAAACATCGAATTTTGTCAAAATTTATCAAATTTAAAATTGAATTATTATTTTGTAATTAAAAATTTAGGGGAGGCTACGACTGAGTCGGTCGGTATGCATACCCCTTAACGTGTTCTCCAATAAATATAATTTTAAATTTTATGATTAATGGCAGTGTTAACTAAAACCTGCGTCAATTACAAACAGTGTAATTTTAACTGGTCTCATTTTTTAAAAATTATAATTATATTGAACGTACCTAGATACCTTCCTATTTGAGGAAAATATGTCGTTTTAAAATGGTTCGATTGATTACTATGTAAATCAGGGACTGGAACCTCATCGAAAAGAACAGGAACCCTTTGAATATTAGGAACCGAAACCTCACCGAAATCCTTATTTAAATTAATTAAAAAACCTGAACTTTACTGGAACCGATAATTTTACTTTACACATTTTTTTACATAAGTATAAAACTAAAACAGGTAACACATTTTTTACTTTTTAAGAACCAAAAAGAAACCGAAACCTTATTTTTAGTTTTTCTGGGAACCGAACAGAAACCGGAACCGTAAAAATCATCAAGGTTCCAGTCCCTGGTGTACATTTCAATGCATCTCGTTTAAAAATATGCACCTATCTAGTTCAAATATTATATGACGATAATAAATCCAATATTTTTTAAACGTTTGCAATGAGTATCATTCTTTGAATTTTTGTTCTCCAAATAGTGTTAATTTAGTTACAGAATCTAAAGTAGTAGACAATAATGTAGTACTAATAGTCTAAGTCTAGGTAGGTACTAGTGTTAATTTATGAGAAATAATCAAATGTTAATATGTGGGTAATAGGTAAATAATATAAGTAGATACCTTCCTAGCTAGAGGCCTAGGTTTAACTAATAACTAGCAGGCACCATACAATATAAGGACATGAGGTTTAAACCTTTGGTCAGCGCCCAGCAACAGTTAGACGTTTCCATAATCAATATTTAACATAACAAACATATCCTAACCATAGAACCATATATATTACCAATTTATTTGCTAAAGTACTTTGAAACAAGTACAATTTAAAAGGTTCATGACAGAACAGAGCACTTGAGCAGAAACAATCAGACGTAAGTTAAATTTCTATAGTAAAAAAACAATATGATAAATTATAATATACAAATATATTATTATATACTGATCTAATACTGTTTGCATGGAATACAGTATAATAACAAATAAAGTTAATTTAAAACATAAGCTAATTTTAATTAAATGTATAATCATCTCCATATTTTGTTTAATATGTAATTCTATAAAGTAGAAACATATTATAAATATTTTTACCTTAATTAAGATAGAAAACAATTTTTTCTTACATTAATTGCCTCTAAAAACTTATTGTACACATTTGAAAATTATTATCATTCTTAACCTTTTTGTATGGTTAACACAATTTTAGATGCACTGGTTTATTGGATAACAAGGTGATCGGTATTACCCACTAACCCCTAAACTAAGGTTGTAATTTTGAATATTGTTATTAGTTATATAAAAAATATATTTATATTCAATTTTCTCAGTAAAAAAACTTGTTTTTAAAGTTATAAGTATAATTTTGAAAAATTAACTTATCATACAAGTCAGTATGTAAGACTTAAATTTAAATTTGGTATATAGTTTAGTTAATTACCTTGATAAAATAAACTATAAAGAATTGTTTTATGCATTGATGCTCTCGGTTTTCGAGAGAAATTCAGATTTATTAAAAAAAAAAAAATTATAATACATTTTTAATTAAAAAATTTCACGAATAGTCAATAAGTACAAAATAAAATATGAAAATCATCCATCTGCAATATCTTAGTATGTCTATAACAATTAACTGATATTAGAGTATACCTGGATCAAGATTCTATAATACCAATACAGGTATAATATTTCAATACATTCAACTCTAGCAGAGAAATGTACAGATACAAGATTCTAAGTAGAAGTGGAATTGGGAACTCTACTGATATAGGTTAGTACATATGATTTTATATTTTAATACATATTTAATGGAGTAATAATATATCAGGACTCAAGCCGTAAGCAATTAAATTCATAACAATTTACATCATTACGAGGTATTTTGGCATAATTTTCTTTATCTTTTTGATGTAGTTTTATTTCCAGAACTTCTTTAATATTTATACCATCAACCAATTTTTAAATATTTAATACTACCTAACTGAAGTTTATAATTAATATTGTTAAAATGTTACAGTTTAACATTTGGTGTTTAATGTTATTACAACTAACACATCCAGAAATATGTTAAGGTATTAAATAACATTTTCTTTGATGATAAAACAGAATGAGAAAAAAATTATACAATGCTTGAGACTTAGCTAAGTTTTAAATTTGTACAAACGCGTTTAGATAGGTAACAAAAAAAAAAAAAAAAAACAATTACATCTTAAGATTACTTAATATTATTAAAACAATACTTGTAGGTATGTATGTATTTTATATAAAATACTACCACGAAACAAAAATAACACTAAAAATTTAAAAAAATTATTAAGTTACAATATTGTAAGCATTGACCAGAAGGTTACTGAAGATATTGCGGTGTTATTTATTTTGAAAAATAATTTAAATATTTATACCGGATTGCATAAAAAATGTATTTATTAAAATGTAATAACCAATCATGGACCATTAAACTATGTTAAATACCATACAGTTTAACGATGGCATTGCTCTATGGGAAAGCAACTGTTTAGATGGCGAGATCGCCATCCCCCAAGTGGGCATGGCAGAAACCCTTGGGTGCCCAATTAGAAATTCGGCCAAATAGGTGTCTAAGCTAGGCCTTTAAGCCTACTCCCGGATATAGCGCCATATGCAAAAAAAAACCTATTTAGCGATTTTGTATGCAATCCAGCTTTAGACTAATATTAATTAGTTAATAAAAATCAAAAAAAAAATTTTCTAGGACATTATATATTAATTAAACTAAAGGATACAATTACTATTAATGGGAAACAAAAATTTCATGATTTAGTAAAACACATAAAGTGTGTATGTTTCACTATACTGAAATCCTCCAAAAATGGAATGTAGAAAATTCTTTGAATATAAATACCAAAATTAAATACATGTTAACTTAAAAGTTAATTTTTCATACAATTATTCATTTAGAAGTACACAAAAGAAAAAAAAAATTATAAAACAATAATTCATATATTATATTATATAAATTGTATTTGTATCAATAATAATCAGTATCTAGCAAAGTAATATTGGTTATATTTCAGTATGAAACAAAAGAGCATTTTATAATTTTATTATTTATATTATTTATGTGCAATAAAGATTGTCCTGAAATAAACAACAATTCGAGTTCATTTGATAATACATATATTTAAAATGGAATAAACACATTTTATGCTTACAATACAAGAAGACCATAGATGAAAACGATCATTATCACATTAAACTTATGATTAATATTTTTTTTGGTTTTTGTAAATAGTGACTGGAAATTATCACTGGATCAAGTTCAGATACCGTGTAGCACCTGTAAATTTGTTACACATTTTTGCTCAATGTACATTCCATTTCTATGAAAAACATTAAGGAATTTATTAAGTATTTGTTCATTTACTCCTATGATTCTTTTTTTTTTTTTTTAATAGGAACAATGGGTCCCTAATTTAATATGTGCATGTGTAGTCATGCTAAGAGGTACCACTATTTCAGGTGGATAATATTAGATTGAAACGGGGATTTCGGGAGCATTAAATATATATTCCTACTAACCTGACTTTTTTCGTTAGCAACACCAATTTATTCCGACACATTTGGACAGACTAATTTCTGTACACAAAATGTGTAAATTACCAAATTGACAATATTGGAGTTGAACTTTATGAATAATTCCAGTTTTTTTTTTTACAAAATTATGGTGTTAAATATTACTATTTGTACACAAATTTGTAAATTAACCCTACACTGCATCATTTTTTGTATTTAAAAAAAATATTGTTATTTTCAGATAAAATAATTATGGCAGTGTAGGGTTAATTACAATTATCTATATAACCGAATTTTAAATTAAAAAATTGTAGTTAAATTATGTTATCATAAATTATTTTTTATATTGTTGTATGAATGATTAAAATAAAATTGGAGTAAAACAAAGATGTGTTACCAACAGATAAATAAATTATTCAATTTACTCTAAATTAGTTAATTTTGTAATATGAAAAAAACTTTATACAAACATTTTTTATCCAAGTCTGTAAGAAACATAATATGAAATTTTCTCACAATGTGCATTTCAAGTACACAGTTTCACATACTAAAATCACATTTCAATTAAAGGTCATCCTGCTGAAATAATAAGTGGTATATCTTAACGTGAACACCTGTATAATATTCAGTTGTCAATTTTTACATAGGAAGACTTAATATACAATTTTAAATACACATTTTATGCAACATAAAGATAAGTTTTCCTATCTTCTGTTGATCTTGCAAGGTATTCTCTTTCAATCAGTCCTTCAATTCTTTTTTTGATAATGACCGGAGAAGGTAAGAATCTGACTTTGAGTTGTTCTACGACTTCCAACACAAGGGTATTATGCTAAAAAAATGAATATAATTGTTAAAGTAAATATTTTACGTCAAACAATGTTAAAAATTGTATTCCAAAATTACAATCAATTTTTTCCGAGATTTCATAACGCGTACAATTGCAGCTTCAATTTCATGCTTACGGTCCTCATCTATCTTGTTTCTAGTTTCTTTTCTTTCTGGTTCGGTTTCCCCTTTAGCTGCGACTGTTTGGATTTTCACTCTAAAATGAACAGATATTTAGTAACATGAATTCAAATAAAAATATATCGTTTACCTATGTAATTTCGATGTAAATAACTCATTAACACAGAATTCATGAGTTAATTCTATTTCTTTACATTTAGGAGTCTTCAATAGTATACGCTGTGAGGGTTTTCCTAATGCTAAAGATTGTAATGCTCTAATCAAATCTTTGTCAGGAATATCAGTTTCACTTCGTATGTCCTAAAATTTTAATTTTGACACGTTAACATACACAATAATTCTTATATGTAAAATAAAGTTTGAATGAATATAAAGTTTAATAGTTTACTTCAAAAGTTAATTTTTCATGAGTATTGAACATTAAAAGAATACACATCTGATAAGTCGACACTTGAATTATGTGTTTTCGCACGGTAGATGAGCTAAGGGAATTAGCTGAAATAGATTCACTTGTCAATAATTCATTGTCTGGTCGTCTTGAACCGTAGAATACAGCATTCAAATCAGCTGACCCAAGTTGTGGTTGCAATGTTAGTTGTCGTCCGTTATGTTTCCCCAGATAAAAACTGTCATGAAATATTTTTTTTTAAATTACTAAAAATAAAAAGTTAAGGCATTTCTAATGTGAAAATCCCACTCAATGTTTTCTATTTTTACCGGCTCATATTCCACTCATTCACTTATTGTACTCACTTGTATGGATTGTAAATTGTTATTTAACACATTCACTGCGTCAAATAATTAGTTGGGACACGTTAGATGCGTCACAAAATATATCGATGTTCGCTAGGAGCGTGCTACCAATTCGGACATTTTGATTAGGGTCGGAAAAATCAACAAAATAAGTTATTTATAAATGGATTGGACTGAAATAACAAGAAATTTCTGTGCAGAGGCGTGTGTAAAAATAAAATATTACTCTAGTGCGTCTCTATTTTATAGCACATTTAATTCAACGGACCTGATGTCCGCTATATCCGACAGGCGCACCGTGAAAAAGTCGGTCCGTCGGATATGGCCGACAAACGCAACGAATGTGTTAAAGAAATTTAAAAAAAAAAAAATTAAGGTAGTATTTTTTCATACATATTTAAAATGTTTTATCAAACTTTATTAACTGAGATAATATATTATCTAGTAGATTAGTATTATAGAAGTTTTTTTTATCAACAATGTAAGTTGTCTATTATGTTTGATAAGTTTTATATCCTAAGCTAGATAATGTATACAGTACAGTATATCAAGTTAACAAATGAGTTTTGACAAGTAAACTTTATAAGGGAATAATTAAAGAATGAATATTGAATGTGTTAAGCATTAAACAATTGTTCACGTTAGTAAATCAATCTAATCAAATTAATTCAATGTGTATCAGAAAAGACATAAAATAAAATTGTTTTATCTATTTGAAACGGGAATAATTGAAGTTTAGAAAATACAGTGAAACCTTGATAACTCCAATTTTTGATAACTTGAAGAGTTATCTTCGCCCCTGCATTTCAATAAGTACACACAATTTTTTTTTTGCCCCAACCGATTCGAGTTATTGAGGTTTTACTGTATATTTATGTAAGAAGAAAATAAAAATAAAAAAGTTAGTCAATAACCAAATATGAATTATTTTAGTTTAGAATTATTAAATAGTTATATTATGCTATAAATATTTACAATTTATCATTAAACATGATAAATATGACAATCTTTATAATATATAATGTGCACATGGTATGATATTGTAACAGTTAAGATTTATTGAATGAAGGCTAAACCATGATATAGAACTTATATTCAGATATAAATATATACATTTATGATAAAGTTAATAAAATAATTCTCGACATTCACATTATTTAGATGTGCAAGCGTCTCTCTTCGGCCAGAGTATAGGTATTCATATTATAAAATATATCATCATTATTATAGTACACTCACTTTCGATATTCTGCAAAAGCACTTCTAGGAACTAACGGCACATTGCATTTTGATAATGCATGGGTAGGCCAAAACCCCGTGGTTAATACTCTCACAGTAAGATCCACAGCATGTAAAAACGGCTAAAATAAGATTTTTTAAGAAAATGTTGGTTAGTTGTATACAAAAAATGAATTTGAGAAATAAGGATGGTAAGTAGTAAAAGATAAAAATTAAACATTTTTTGACTTTTTTATAAGTAAATATAAGTTTATTTAAGAAACAATATTTATTGATAGAAATTGACATTCAATTAATTAGAAATAATTGTGATTCCTAGATAAGGTATATCATATAAATAATATAGATAAATTGAGAAATGGGTATAAACTAATATAATTAGAAATATATTAATGTATAATATCTAAATATTATACACAGAAACTCAATAATTTGAAATTCAGGGAACCAAAATGAAATTTTAATTTATGGAGGTCTTCGATTTAGCAAATTTGAATTTTGGAGGGAAAAATAAATAATTTGAATAAAAGAAGATTGAAAGTTGTATTACATTTACATTATTTAAATAGGTAATCACATATTTATTAATTAATTTACTTTGTATTTATTATTGATTGTAGATACATATTATATTTCATAAAAAAAAAAATATATATTTGAAGTTATGAGTATCGAAATGTTACACTGTTAATCATTTATGCAGTTTAAAACTATGTACAAATTTATTTCGATACATAATTTAAACATTTTTCATTATTCTACCGGATGGAGGGTTAAAAATTGGGTGGTAAAACAAAGGATAAATAAGGATTATTTAAAATATGTCCTTTAGCTTGTGCAACATATGATATTATATTTATACTACTTACATTATTAGACTTAGCAGCGTATTCCTTAAATTCTTCCATGATAGTGTTAGATATGGACATATCTTTAAACATACCTTCCAGTTTTGAAGTGAATTGACAACCACACTCAGTCTATATAGAAATTATATAATCATTTAATTTAAAAGTTTTCATCCAATAAATTAAAAATTACCTTGAGTTTTGAGATCATATTTTTTTCATTGTCATTGCTGACAGATTTATTTAAAAGTAATCTCTTGGCTAAATGCTGTTTATAATACCTTTCAAATACATCTTTTTCTTGAAGAAAGCGGAAAATAACCATGGCTTTGTCCAAGACTAGCTCTACATCATTTTCAGTTAACTGTAATAATATTTGAATGTTATAACAATTTCTAAAGAATATTATGTCATCCTCATCAATTTATGAAATACCCATATAAAATAAAATAGTTATCAATAAATATAATTAATAACTTGTGCGAATGACTTCAAAGATTCATGGATGTCGTTTTATTAAATCCAAATATATTATACAGTTATTTTTAATAAAAAATTCATGGTCAAGTTTTAATTTAATTTTAATGATAAAATAAAAGTATTCATTATTGTGATATATGGTAAACTAATATTAATAAATTAATTCATATTGGTCATACACATTGATAATAGGTAACAACAAATTTATTTATTAGAACAATACATTGTGATACTTTCCAATTTTTAAAAACAAAAATATCATCATTTTTTTTTTTAAGAAGTCTCGTTTATTACACATGAATCCCCTCAAATCAAGGTAAACAAATTTAAAAATTATAATATTTATGTCTTTTTGAAAATTAATTTTTACAATTGTTTTAAGTCATGAAACGTTTTTGAAAAAATTTACAATTGTAATCATTATTGTTTTGTTGGTTTTTCAGTTTTACAAATAGCAACATACATTATAATGTCATATTTCGGAGAAAATATATTCAGTTGTACATTGAGATATTAAAAATGTATATTGTCATTATAAAATGTAAAAGAAAAATTAAAAACTATAATGAAAGGGAATAGAAAAATGTATGTATTTTTCAAAATTTTTGTTACAACTTAAAATTATCTTAAAATAATATTTTTAAAAACGTTAATGTGTTTTAAAATAATGTATGTTCTTTGATAAAAGAATCATAAAAACTAGCCAAAGCAGAACTTTTAGATTTGTTTAAAAAGTATTGTTAGCTAATAATCATTGTAATACATTTGATTTATTTCTAAAAAAATAAATAACTGTTAACTAGTAAACAAATATTATTATTACCCCACGCACTCCCTTTTTCAATTTCTCATCAACAAATAAAGATAGATATTCTGGTGACTTAGAATTGATGTTGAAAAAATATTCAAAATCAGCAGCAATCATTTGTTTAAACATCTTATCATTGCTAAAAGAATGAACCAAAAAAAAATCAAATCTATCTTTCAGATCCAACAAACTCTGAAAAAAAAAAAAAATTTGCAGAAATATTAATATAAATAATTATATAGAGTGGAAATTGAATATAACAACATTGACTATCATGCCAGCACTGATAAAGTGACTAAAGTATGACAGTCACCAATATTTTCCTACTATTTTAATGTTAAAGTTATTTATAGTTTATTAGTTATTATTTATATGGTTATAAGAATTAATTAAATTTTATAATGTAGATAATATATAGATAATATAAGATATAATATATAGATAATATAAGATAATGCAGTTGATGCAACTCTTCCTTTTTTTTTTTTTTTATCAAATTTTAGGATAGTCAAGTCAATTTGTTAACATTAAATGAATTAACTTCATTTATTATTGAAAAAAAAGTAGTTATTTTAATTAAAAACAATGTTGACATTGAAATTATTATTAATATTTACTTAATATTCATATGATATATAAACTTATAACTTTCAAATAAAATAAATGTTGATGTATCCAAAATGTTAGTTTCTATGTTTTCAAAGCTAGTTTCTTTTATTATGACAAATTTTTCTGGTTCCACTACACTTCATATTATATAAGACAAGACTTTTTTCTATCATAATTTGAGATATTATATTAATGCATTAAAATTTTTAATAACCTGAATATAGTTGACTGCATTAATATTAATATCTTCTCCTTGTACAAGTGATTTTCCTAATTCCCGTAAATACAGACTAACACTATCAGACATGGTTTTTAAACCTTCAGAAACGCGAGATAATAACTTGTACATGCATGCTAAATCATCAATTTTGTTGTTCTTCAACATGTATACAACACCAGAATTTTCCATCTTAAAGAAAAACATACAATTATTAAAATAATATAAGAGATAAGCACATAAATTAATTAAATTTCAGTTTAAAATAATTGAACTGGGATATTTACCTCAACAATTGTTTTCATGTTTCTTTGAATTAGTTCTACTTCAATAACCTCAACAATTCGACTTTCAGTTGAATCATCTAGGTAATGTTTTGCTCGATCTGATTCTTCTATAATTCTAGATTCAACTTTTCTAATATAAATACATGCACTGTTTTCATCTAAAAACTTTTGACTTTCCATCTGTAAATATACAATATTAAAGTATTTTAAGGTTTCAGTGTTATTATAAATCTATAAATATTTAAGTGCATAGATACCTTATAAAATTCAGCAGATTGTTCCAAAAATGGTTTTTCAAAATCTTCTTCATAAACAATGCGCCCAGTAATTCCAAGAATCATTAACATTTGACATGCATTTTTTATGGCTATTCGATCAACTACTTCACCTTTTCTTTCAAGTTTTATCAAATTCAACAAAGTCATTCGAAGATGATCACGAATATACCCATAGCGAACAATCTTATAGAACAAATAATATTGTTAAATATATAAAAATATATATTTTACATTTAAAAATATGTTCATAAATCTTTAAACGTATGTAATCACTTATTTAATATATTATATTATAGTAAGAGAAATAACAAAAACATTTAGGTACTAAACTCTATTCATGTTAAGAAGGAACCTTGGCTGTCACCTTGTTGTCACAGCCTGCAGTTGCAGATAGTTGACGCAGTAGGGAAGACAAAAGGAAGGGTCAGGAAAGATCAGGTCACAATGTTGATAGTCAGATTAAAACTATTCATTGCTGAGGTACCTTCTTAACATAAATGTAGTGTAGACGTGTAGAAAAGTATTCAAATTATAAATAATGTTTAGTATTTTTTTTTTTAATCTTAGTTAGATAATAATATTAATATTAATTTAAATTTGTATAACTTACTAAATCACGAAACAAAACGAGACCCAAATTATAAACATTGTCAACTTCATTATGCTTAACATACACTCGGTCCATGTACATCAATATGTCACGTATCATCACCATAGAAGTTTGATGGTCAATCCAAGCAACATTTAAAACTTGTAAAAAATTGTTATTTAATGCCTTTAGAACATCTTCTCTGACCTAAAAATAATAATTGTATTATAATTTTGATTAGGTATAATACCTTATTATGTGATATGTTATTTTTGAATAATTTTACCTTATTTTCTAAATGGTTTATTACAGCTTCCTTCATGCCAGTATACAATTTCTCACCATGTTTCAACAATACCATGGTATAGGCATTTCTGTACAGTTCTTCAAAACTAAGACCAGAATTGTTTTTCTTTTGAATTTCTTGAATAGCATTTTTCAATAACAGCCAAATATTATCAATTAATTGATCATCCATTGACATCTGAAATAATATAAATATTAAATATTATTATGTCCCAAACTAAATAAAAAAAATGTTCATAGAATATATTCTTCTAGGAATTATTTCTATAGTTCAGTAATCATTGAAATTTAAGTTGATATGCATTTAAATAAAAAAAAAAAAAACATAATTTTGTATGATCTTGCTTATGATAAATTTAAAAAAACAATACAAATAAAAGAACAATTGTAAAAAAATTACTAGACACCGATTAGGTAATTTAAATAATATTATAGTATAGACCACGACCTTAGAATATAAGGTTTGAAGACGGGTCCTTATCAGTTGTCCTCTTAGTGGGCCAGATTTAGTTCCAATTTTACTCACAAGCGCTGTATGTTTTACTTATTTGAGTTTATAATTTTATAAAAAATTTTGGCCAAGGCTCAAGATTCCATCAAAATCTAAAATCAACCATTAAACCGCGAATTATATGAAAATAGTATTAATATTTTCACATAATCTGTGGTTGAACCATGACAAAATAAATTTAGATTGTTCTGTTTGTGTTCATGTGTGTTGGTCGTTGGGAAAAATTGAGTTTATGTTTGGTTTTATTTTTTTGTCCTGTGTTTTTGGACCTGGCATTTAGTTTTAACATTTTAGTTATCACATTACATAACCTAATATAAGTATTACCTGCAGTACCTGGGAGCAGAGTTAAATTTTAACTGAAACTGCCTCAACAAGTGGATACCATTTACCGTTTATGATTAAAAATAAATGTCAAAAAGTGTAAATTTATTAACAATTGGTACCTACCAATACAATCAATTGGATATGGTATAAATATTTAGAATGTATTAAATATTTATCTATACAGAATTTAGAAATTAAATAAAATAAAATAATATAAATATAGGTGTCTATTGTAATTTTTTTTTGTAAATAATAAGATATTTTTTAGTATATCTATAAGATGGTGTTAGAATTATTTGAAATCTTAAGACTATTGAGATTTTTATATATCAATAATTGTTATATAGCTGTCGCAATACTGGCATAAACAAAAAAACAGACAGTAATAGAAAAAAATATATCGGAACTAGGACGTTAAACACATGAGCCCGCAAGTACATAAGTTTGAGTTTTTTATTAATCAGTAAAAATAAAAATATTGGAGGATCTAAAACTGTTGTAACACCATAAAAAATTACATTGTAAACAGTTAACAATTGATTTTGACACCAGCAATGGGCTAAAGTTCTCATTAAAATGTGCATTATCATTTGGTGAATCCAAAATACTCTTTTATGAAAGGGAAAGCCCCAGAGAAAGCTAAAAATATATATATTAAATTGAGTTTAAATAAATAACATATATCACCTAGGTACCTACCTAAAATAATTTTTGTTTGGTGAAATATTTATCCAATTCGTTTAATGCTAATAGCACAGATTGTTCAGATATTCTTATAAAATAAACTAATAGGTACTAATAAAAATATAATTACAACATACAATTTATTTAAGCATCAAGTATCATAATTTAGAATATACCAATACCTATTAATACCTTTTACATAAATAGCTTAGGGAAATAAGTATATTACCTAAATAAAATACTTTATAAAATCAAATACAGTTAGGTACCTAACCTAACTTAGAATTTAAATTCTTAATACATGACATGTGTCTTAAGGAAATTACTTCCTTGGTGAAATAATTATTTACCAAATATTTACCTAACATTTAACTATTTAGTATTTATTTTTATATAAACCTAGTCTCTACCTGCACATATCAGAGTTGATTCTCGTGCATCAAGAAAAGAAAAAAATCAGTAGGTACCTACCTACTATATACAAAACAATATATAGGTAACCTACCGTCTATTTAATAAATTATGTATTGATGATAAATTTTACCGGAAATTAAAATGCATTAGTACCTACTTATTTTTAAAAGTTAAACCATAAAATAAAAAGTGTAGGTACTTAATCAGTAATCTTGTACCCAATAATAATATACAATTAAAACTTAACATGAGTCATGAGTGGCAAATACAAATCTTGTGTTGTATGAAGACAGCCTTTAGTCTATGTTGATTCATTTTAAGGCTTTGTTTATTTAATTTAATTGTGTTAGGTGAATGCTAGGGTAATATTGTCAATATACATTTTATCTGTACCGTTTATACAGAAAATTCAAATAATAAAATTGGTAAAAAGTACTTACCTACATAATAATTATAAGAGCATATTTTAAAGATGTTTATTTAAAAAAAAAAAACTGTAGGTAGGTACCTATATTATTATTTACCTTAATTTAAATGAATATAGATTGTATTGTTTCCTGGCTAACACCTACATTAGAATTTAAAATAAATTTAAATGGACTATGAGGATGGTATTTTATTTATAAATTAGAATATATTTGAAGGTATGATGATTGCAATTATCTAACAGAAAGAAAAAAATTAAGTTGTTATGGTTTTTATCTCGGTTTTTATTTGTGTACTTATAGTCATTACTAATTAGTACCTATATTTCTAATATAAACAAAACAATGATTTTTACATAGATGTAATTAATAAGGTAATAATAGGTTGGTTCGTTTTGAAAAAAAAGTGTACACTGTGTTTTTGGTGTAGCAGTGTTTTTGTTATCAGCTGATAATTTTTATCAATTTTAATAACTGATAATAATTTATTTCTATTGATAGTATAATAATTGATCAATTAATTAAATTAATAAATAATTACTTATTTTGTAGGTATTATTATTAACAAAAAATTGTATTGAAAAATACATTAAAATTACATAAAAAATAATATTATATTATAAAAAAAAAGG
The DNA here is from genome assembly GCA_949089665.1 of Macrosiphum euphorbiae. Taxonomy (NCBI): domain Eukaryota; kingdom Metazoa; phylum Arthropoda; class Insecta; order Hemiptera; family Aphididae; genus Macrosiphum; species Macrosiphum euphorbiae. The sequence goes on along the minus strand of CARXXK010000002.1, from coordinate 6,271,202 downwards.
GAGCTTACATACCTATATAGTGTATATTATATTTTATATTATAATATATATTATAATTAATTTTCAAGTTCCTTAATGAAGATCATATTTTTGGCTTTTGCTATACCTAATGGCTAATTTAGTAATTTACTATTTAGTTTAAGTGTAATATAATATGGAATATATCAAATTGTATAGATAAATATAAACATTTTCATATAATAAATTATTAATCATTAATTGAAAGGTAATTAGCAGAAGTAATTTTTAAAAAATGTTAGTTTGTTATAATAGGAATTCATTCTCGATCGTTTTTCAAATATACTAGATTAGTAAATATATTCGAAATAACTAGATACTTATAACTTGAACTTTGATTAGAAACATTTCATAAAAACAAAAGTTTTTTGATATAATAATAGGTTATATGTATACCTATAAACAGGCATTTTTAACAGGCGTAAATCATAAAATAAAAAAGAGGTCAAGAGGTGTACCTACCTAATTATAATATTACATTTGTATAGCGTTATTATTATAATAAATTATATTTGTACTATAATTGTATTTATTATTGACTATTGTATTTCATTTTATTATTTTAGACTTGTACCTATTAAATTAAATTTTATTATTTTTTAATATGTGATTTAAGTAAGTAATTAACATTTTTTATGATATCATATGATTTTTTATGTAACTTTAATGTATTTTTCAATACAATTTTAACATATTTACACTTCAATTTTGATATATTTTCATTCATTTTTATTGGGACTTTTTTTTCCGCGATTCATATTTATCATCGCATTTGCAAATGACGAGACCATCGTCATCTAAAACGATTTCACCTTTTCCTGTACGACATATTCTACCGTTAAGTATTTTCATGATTAATGGAACCTTGTATAGTTGTATTACAAAAAAAAGAAACTACTTAAAACATTAAATTGAAAATAGAAATAGAACTACAACAGTCTACAGAATTACAGAACCAACTATTCGCTCATGACAATTGACATATATTCGCTGATAAGAATAAGAAATGATAACGATCAACACCTACACCGGCTATACCTGCTCTTGGGTCAGTGTGAAAAAAGTGTACACTAATGTAACTGACAAACAACAATAAAAACAAAAATATGTAAGCAAAAACATTAAATATTATAATTTTACTTTCCTTGATTATAATTAGGTAATTTTAAAGTTTTAAACTTATAACAATGAACAATAAAAATTAAGTAATAATAATAAAACAACTTATTATAAGCACTTTTTAATGTTTACTGGTGAATAGTAATAAACAAATTAACTGTATAATTTTATATAGGTAGGCACACCAAAACTTTTTATATTTCTTTATAAGTTTCTTAAATATAATAGTTATAACTTATAGGTAATAAGTTATATTTAATGTTAAATAAGTAATAGGTATATGTTTTAAAGTTTAATGTTTAGAAAACTGCTTTGATAAAAAAAAGTGTCAGGAATCATCATTCATTTGAAAATTATTAAAACCTATTAAAGCGCATTAGGTATTACCCATTAAAATCCATTTAAACCCAACCGGGTAGGGGTTTTTTGAAACCTGACTATAGGTATTTTATTGAGTCTAGAATCTTAGGTATATAAGGATAGTGAGGACAACTATACGCAAATGCCTACTTCGTGTAAAAATAGATAGATAGCTATATAAAAATGAATAGTGAAAATGTTCAGAATAAATTCAGTTGCAAGGATATTAAGTGGATGGGTAGATACTATAAAAATTAAATATGGGACAACCAACATGGGTATGTGTGTCATGACCAGCAATAATACTATCTGAGTAACAGGGAATACTTGACGATAATGTTGATGGACTCACCGGGAAAGCTTTGATGCGCAAGTTGGTGCGTTTCTTTGGTACTCCGTTCATCATTCTGCGTTTGATGTGGTGGGCATTGAAGTGGAGCAGTGAGAGTCTACAATAAGACTGTTGATGTTGTTTGTCAGGCGGCTATTGTAGAACTGATCGAGCTCACACTCATTTCCGGGCGACCGCAGCAATGAAAATCATGTCAACGGACGGATGGATGGTAAACCCAAAGATTGACTTGGGCAAGACAGGGGAAAAAGCGAATGAAAAGACTCTGTTCGCACCTCGCACTGGACTCGCAGTTGGCGACGCACTTCAACGGCGGCAGTGAGAAGGTGGCAGCCTCTGGACTGGTCTCAAGCAGACGAAAAACACACCGAAAATTCAATTAAACGTTATCGGAACTAGGACGTAAAGTAACGATAAAGCGCACTCACGCACACAAACACTGTTTCTCGCAAATCACAATCACTACACACACACACACACACCAGTGATCGTGTGGGTGGAGGTGGAAAACTGACACTGGCCGCTACGGGTTATAGGTACTACGTGTGTAGTGAAAATATTTATCGTTACCTACTAATATATAGTTAACTATTATTGTAATATTGCCATGAATCGCGATGATAAGCGAGTAGAGGTGATCATAATTTACTAGTCGTCTGTGTCCGTCTCGCAGCGGCGGTGGTTGAGTGTTGGGCACTGTTCGTCTGCCACTGTGCCGTCTAGTCCGGCGAAAAATGCTGATCGTTGGCGCTTGTGCGATTTCGGCGACGGACTATCACGCGGCGAGTGAAAGCTGAAGTGTGAAGACTACGGAGGATTAATGAATAATGATTACTATAGAGTATAGACTATTATTATTATTAATTTCGAGTATAAACGACAATGACGGTAACGGTATAGAATGTAGATAGTGGGTAACAGTCAAGTAGCTTATCAATATTAGAAAATGTCTGGTAAAAACAAAAAAAAAAATGAAAATGCGAGTCGAGTAGTTGCCGCGGCTGCGTTAACGAGTACAGGAGAACCCAGCCATAAAATATTCTACTTAATAATATGTTTCTTAGTAGTAGTTCTTCTCACTACCGCCGGCGGCGGCGTCGGCCCCGTTCCAATGATGAATTTTATTTGTATATAATATAATATTATTATTATTATTATTGTCTACGCGTCGACTACGACGACGAACCGCTACTGTGCGTGTGTACTAATGTACTTTGTTAGCCGCGGTATGCGGTGCGCGTGCGGATTTGCCTTGACCACAGCAGCTGCTCTTGCGCTGAAATTTCGCGTTTGTTTGCGCGTTATCAGCTCTTATCGGACGGTCAGCGAGAGGAGATGACGTAACGTTGCGCATCGGCTGCTGCGGCACGATAAAAGACAACGATATAATTAGACGTCAGTGACGGAGCTAGATATTTTACTTCATGAGACCCATCTACCCATCACATTTAAGCGTTTAAGTTTGAAAACCTAAGTACTCTCCAACTCATCTAAATTCCACTATTATATCCCTACACACCATTTATTATATTCGATATGACGATATCCAATAATCAATACCCACACTCTCTCGCCCACTGACTTGCGTCCCGGGACTAATAAACTGCCTTCGCGATGACACTGGTTTTAGGTATATTTCAATAGGTAGTTAAAAGTAACATTTCAAAACTTGTAATATAGCTATAATATGTATATACCTATATAGCTATAGGCTTTTAGGAGTATTAAATACCTACTAATTTGTAATAGGTATCTTAAAATCTATATAGGTAGGTACCTACTCTACATGCAGTACCTAATAGGTAACTAGTAACTGCTAACTAATTACCTACCTTTGTTGCCAATGTTTATTTTTGATCAATAATAATAATAAAAAAAAAACAATAGTTAGGTCGTAGGTATAATAATATAATATTATCATGTACGTCAGTGGTCGGCAACCTTTTTAGACTCCCGGGCCACATTCATAAATTAAAAAGAGTTCGCGGGCCAGACAAAAATAATAAGTTATTTCAAACTTATCATTAATTCCTCGAATGAATACAATTAACTGTGCAGAGTCAACGATATCTGTACTTTCATCAAGTGCTAACGAAAAATATTGAAATGTTTTCGTTTTTTTTATCAGTTGATTTAATAAATTGTCACCAACATCTTCAATACGTCTTGTTATTGTACGAGCAGATAAGGGGACTTCTTCAAACTTATGTACAATATCTGGACAAATATTACCGGCCATGCTTAGTACACATTTTTTGACAAATTCTGCGTCTGTAAATGGTTTTCCCTCTTTCGCAATTAACATAGCTACATTCACACTAGCAGAAATTATGGCTTTATTTTGAGTAGTTATTTTTGAAAAGATCGTTTGTTCTCCGGTTAGAGCTTTTTGTAGTTTATTAACTTCAATTTCTCTTAACTGTCCGTATAAGGAGTCATATTTAACTTTATGCTTGGATTCATAATGCCGTTTAATATTGTATTCTTTCAATACAGAAATTAATTCACGACAAACAAGGCACATGACTTTTCCTTTATTTTCAATAACAAAGTATTGATTGATCCATTTATGTTGGAATACACGACATTCAGAATCTATTTTTCTTTTTTTACTGACATTCATTTTAACTAGTTTAAAATTTAAATTAACAGCCAAATAAACGATTACTAATATAAGACATAAAATATAAATTAAAATGTTATAAAAATTACTCACGACGCAAACCGCACATACCCGTATGAAAAACGCAATGTTACTGAGCAGTGAGCACTGAGCACAATCGAAAATTAAGATTATAACCCAAATACACTCGTCGTATCTACTCTATCTTATCGGTAACTGTCAAAGTGTCAAGGTATATCCACTATTATAAAATATGACTGATAGAAACGTTCAACTATATTTATACAATATGATTTTTTTTGATATAATATTCAATTAAATTTCGTTGTTATAGAATTTAAAGCGGGCCGTATTTAATAGACTCGCGGGCCGCCGGTTGCCGACCACTGATGTACGTAGTTTGAAAATAATAAAATCGGATTCCGATGATGAGTTTTTCTTGGATAATATTATGTTGGATCATCTACCACTACCAAGGCCTAAGCTTTAAATTTAATCTTCTCAAAGAGTTTGATGACTGATTTTAAATGCCGTTTTAAGTAGATATCTAAGGTACCTAACCACCTAGGTATATATACTATTTGAGTATTGTTAACGATTATAAACATAAATATTAAATTAATATATTATACCTATTAAAGTATACAAAATAGAAAATTATATAGGTGACTATACTCCGGCCCATGAGAGTCCATATGTCCAAACGCGTCCGTCTCTGCGCATCTGCATGTTACCGAATAGTGGGAATGACATCATGGTGGGAGAAAACAAACGTCGAGTATTACTATATCGATGCGCGGTTTACGTATGGACTCTCGTGGACCGGACTGCCGGAGCATAGGAGTATACGTACTATACATATTATTTATTGTGATTGTGTGGGTCTTCATAATAAGCATATATAATTAATTATAAATAATTAATAAATTATATAAATTATAAATACCTATCTACAGTGTTGGGTAAGTTACTTTTAAAAAGTAATTAAGTTACTTTATTCGTAACTCAAATAAAATTGTAATGAAATTACTTTACTTTTCAAATAGAAAAGTAACTCATTACTTTCTCGTTACAAAAATAAATTTTTTTTAAATTTCTTGGCAATATTTTCTGCAGACTGCAGGCAAATTGAAGAAGCAAATTCTTTATAAAACCTGTACATAGTTAATAGGATCATATAAAATGTAGTCTTCCACACAAGCTATATTCATACGAAACCCATTGAAATTAATCAAATTAAATAATAAATTTAATTAACTGTTCTCGTGATTTACGGTGCAGTTACTGAAATTAAACATTTCAAATGTCAAAATCATTGAAAACTGAATTGTGCCAAGTTAAAATTAAATATATATACATATTAGATTGGTAAACATAATAATATCCGCATTATACATATATTTTTTTTCGATTCGCAATAGCTGGTAGGTACTTAATAATTTGAAACTGTAACGCTTTATTCTATAGAAATTACTTTTCAAAAGTAATTTCCATTACATTTTCGTTACTTGGAAATAATTCTAATGAAATTACGTAACGGCGTAACGCGTTATTTTCATTACGTTACTACCCAACACCAGTGGTGTAGTTACGGGGCGGGGGGGGGGTGTAAGGGGTTTCCAACCCCCCAAACAAAAATCTTTTTATTATATTGATAGTCTTTTGTTTTGGGAAAATTGTTGCGATAAGAGACTTTCGGCAAACTGCCGACGGTACGAACTACGAATAATAAATTATATAGCACGACAAATCGACAAAATTATAGTCGATAACAATTTTATCATAGCTAGGCCTCAATAACTATTAGTGAAATAATAACCAATTATAAAATCGACAAAAACAGCGATAACGACGTCCAAAACGCAACGACGCCGGTCGATACGATAATATGATATTACGATCTGTCGACCGTCATAAATCATAATATTTCATTTGATTGTTTGAAAGTTTAGTATCGTTACACAGTGATCGTACAGTTAGTTACAGTTAGTATCATACAGTGCAACTTACACTATAAGCGTATCAACTATCATTTAAGATTTAACTATGGATAAATTTGTTGTAAAGATAAGCATATTAAACAATACTGCATTATTTTTATACGATTACGCATAAAATACATTAAATAATATTTATAATAAATTACGCATAGCTTTAACTCTGAAAACATTTTTATTTTATTTATTCTAATAAAATAATAATTCAGTTATTGCGTATTTAACAGTTTTAGTATTTATTACTTATTTATTTTTTGTATTTTTATAGTTACTGACTTACTGTTTAGTGTTTAATGTTTATTCTACACTACATAATACTAGCTACTACTATCAAGATTTATTGAACATCAGAAAACATTAAAAGATTTCAAAACTTATTTCCAAAAACGTCAGAAATGTCAACAATTGAAGAAGATGAATTTATTAGTTTGATATATTTTTATAATGATGGCAGATAAAAATAAAGATATTTTTAAAACTGAGTTAAAACTTTGGCAACGTAAAATACTTGCACTAGAAAAACAGCCTAAAAATGGTATGGATGCTTTAATTATCTGTAATGACATGTATCCAAATATATACAAATTACTACAGATTTTAGCAACACTACCTGTTTCAACAGCTTCATCCGAAAGATCTTTTTCATCATTGAAGAGAATTAAAACGTATCTAAGGAATACAATGTCACAGCTATTTATATAATTTAATAAATAGGAACTGTATATTTAATAAAATAAAAATATGAATATTTTAAATTTTTAGAAAAGATTAAATGGACTTTTTTAGATTCCGAGTGGAATGAATGTATTGATTTTGAATTAATAGAAATCTATTTTATAGAAATGATCAATAATGTTAAAAATGTGTTTAATATTAAAGTAAAATATTAGTTTATATTTTAAAATTGTAAATTGTTTGTATCTTAAAATACTCATAACTCGGTTTAAAATTAAAATATAATAAGAATCCCATGAGATTGCCTAGATAATATAAACTTACCTTTAAATTTTATAAGAGGTCAATTCGCTCTAATTTTTAAATTGACGGAGCTACACTTGTTCTGCTGAGCGTACAATTTGGTATGTTAAGCACTTGTAAGACGGAGACAACAATATGCGGATGAGGCGTCTTCTTACATATAAAATTATGTAAGCAATGTGTTACATGTCTACAATAAATGTATAAATATCAATATTACCAAAGGAATAAGGATAGAATATTATTGATACAAATATACAATGGTACATTATGTCATTATTAGTGATGTTAAATACTCAGAAATGTCAGATCTATAAACTGTATTTAAAGGTTATTGAATTAATCATATTAATTACAATAATTATTAGTCAATGTGCTATGATATGGGCAATGGGCATGGTTTATTATAGGTATAATCCTGGCTAAATAAAATGGGAAAATTTACACACATTCAATGGGCAAACTCTGGCTCGTGTTATGTACTACGGTAGTGACCACTCAGCTTTTTTTTTTACCTAGTTTCACTCCACTACCGTTGCGTTGGATATACAATTTGATAGGTAGGTTACCGCTACCTGTTATTATTATAGCTAAATTTCGTACCGTCATCGATCGTCAACGATAAACAATTTTCCAATTAATTTTTCTTATAATTAAATTACTAATATAAAATATGTTTGAGTGTTTTCAAGCCAATGTCAAGTAGCTATGAAGAATTGGTATACCATCATGCTTTTCGTCGATAACAATCGGTTTCCTAAGAAAACCACATTGTTACATGCGGCCCTTCAGGGATCCAAAAGCTTGTTGCACTTTTACAATAAAATATAGTCAATTTATAATATGAATCAATTGTATTTTAATAAAACCAATAATAATTAATATAGTCGTGGTGAATTGCAGCGTCGTGAGTTGACTCGTTGTAGTAGTCGATAATCTCCATGTAAGTCGTGTGTAATGGCTGGTGGCTAAACGGCTCGCTCGATCTTGGCGGCTCTGGTACATCTACTTTGGCTGTCTCGCTGTCCCCTATATATATGGTGGCGGCGTCCTTTGAAGTGAGCGGCGCGTGTACAGTCGTCCTTGATATGGACCTCACGAGTCACGACTATGAAAGTGGTATTCTTTAGTCGAAAACACTTTTGGGTGTGGTCGCATTCCTGGTTGTTATTATGAGCAAATATATGATATTGCGTAATCCCAATTCTGGTTGTTATTATGAGCAAATACATGATATTACGTAATCCCATTACACCTCCCTACCAAAAAAAAGATTGTTAACCTTTAAGGGTTAAGAATCTTTAACATCGTTAATTAATAGTTTACAATGGCTGAATTACATTGTTTACATTGACATTTAAATTTGTATACAGTTAACAATTTGATTACAGTATTACATTTGATTACAATAATGTGAGCATTTTACAATTTAAATGTCATCATTATTATTATTATTGTTTACAATTTTAATTGTGGTTAGTAAAATAAATTAATACATGATTTAATTAAACAATAGTGTTAATAAAATGATTAATAATCTTTAACAAAATAATATAGATACCTGAAATTACAACATTATAAGCGTTACGTAAGTATACAATTTAAGTATTTCCCCTTTTATATAATAATAATATTTATCTTCCACCTATATATTAATCTTATGTGAATAATTGTTAGATTTGCCATAGACATATGCAACTATAGATTTACTTAAGGTAATTCATTATGTAATTGGATATATAATGGATGTTAATTTATTTATTTGTTTTCATTGTTTAATTTATTTTGTGTTAGATTTATTATTAATTATAATAACTTATTTATTTTTAAAATTTCATAATTATTATTTTTTTTGCTAAATTATATAGTTTAATGGGCTTTATCTTTGTTACTATGTAATTGAATAAGCATTTCGTTAAAATTACGTCTGCAACCGGATCATGACAATGTGTAATATTATGATTAATATCGCATGCTAGTTCATGAGCTTCTGATAGTCCTAACATTCTACCATTTTTATTTAATTTACCTAAATAACCTGAATATAAAACTTCCTTAGTCTCTAGGTTTGATAATTCTAATACAAATTCGTCATTATTCCTAACGCTAATTGCCGATATGTTTAAATATGCTAAAATTCCTGTTAATCTTAAACGCTTAATTATCGTGATATCTGACGTTCCGTTCCAAAATACTATTAGCGGCTCCCTATCGTTTATATGCAAATATCTTTGCAAGTATACCGTAGACAAGGTCGATCCCCCCTGGTGACTTATATTTTTGTATAATTGTTCCAGCAATGGTTTAATCACTCTTGCCTTTTCCCTCGGAATACTCGTTTGATATTCTGCACTGTTTTCTTTAGGTCGCATCGGCGGAATCTTCTTAACTTATCATCCTTTGTAAGTATAAGAGGACTCCCCTCCAATTTCTTGGGTTGGTATTTTTCTAAACTATTCGATATCGCGCCGGATACCAGTATCGTTTCGTTCTTACTGACGGTAAAGAACTCGAAATCCATTATAAAAAAGCGTACCTGTGAGCTAAAATAAAATAATTATTTTTTTTATAAAAAAACTTAAATTGGTTTTTTAGTATTTATTGCTATGTATATGATATATGATATATGATACATGATATATGATATTTGATATATGATATATGTTTCCTGAGGTTATTCTTCGAAAATCGTTTCAATTATGTCGCGTCTTCGGATTAGTTGTTCTATAAGTAAACCCAACTCTACACACATTGGTCGATTATGATTTGGTCTTAAGATAACTGTGCGTACAAAATCATTAACATGGATCATGACCCGTGCTAAGAAATTCGGCCTGAAAGGTATGGTCATATTACTATTTGCCCTTCTTATATGTTCTGGGAAGCAATGTAATCTGATCACTTCCCCTCGCATTATTTGTGTATGATTGGTTGATTCAATTAATTCGTTTTTTAACTCTCTGAGAAATTCAAATGTTTGTAGTTGCATTCGAACGGTTCGTGCTACAGGTGGTATGTTCTCACCCATTTTGTACTTAAAATTTTTACGTTTGTTTTTATATATATTTTTTTTTGTTTTCTTCTTAATTTCTGAAATAGTTAAAAGTTATTGTTATATAAGTATTATTTAAAATATTATTTACGTATATGTATATATTATTATATTTTTTATGCACGTAATATTATTTTATTTAAATTATAGAATATTATTTTACGTATTATTTCTTTATGCACGTATTATATTTTATTATTATTTTTATTTATATTTTTTTTTTGTTTAATTTATTTATTGAATATGTTCTTCACTGTAAATTTGGTGTTGAATATAATATTGATCTAATATTTCTGCGATTTTTAAACACATTGAATTATAGGCTGGTTCGCGGTTACATCTAGTGCAAAAGAAGGCTGTTAACGGACCCATAACATTTTCAAGTTCAGTTTCGTTAAAAGGTATTTGCATATTGTTATTTGCGTCTATTACGTGTTGTCTAAAACAACGTACATATATTGTGTTCCTTAGTACCAATTGATCATGTGTATCATTTATTAACCTATCCCTTAGTTCCTTATAAAAAACATTAGGCTCAGGCATTGGTGCGGGTTCGCTCATGTTTATATATTTTATTATATTTATTTCGAAATCCTTCTTGATTGTTTCCTGAAACATAATCATATATATAGTATTTCTTTAATAGTTTACATATACCTAGCTCTTATTTATTTTATTAATTAATTGTTTACCTCTAATTTAATTATTATTATTGTATATTATTACTATTTCTAACTTATATTTTATTATTATTTTTTTATTTATTGTTATTATCTTATTTCCTTATTATTTTTTTTTTAATTAATTAATTATTTTATCTTGGTGAAGGGGGTGGAGTAAAGGGTGTCTCTTCATAATTTCGTATGTAGTCATTTCTATTGGGTGCCCTATATCTAACTATTCTGCCGGGAAATTCCATGACTTCTGTGGACCTGATATATTTGCACTTTATCATTATGTAAATTGCTATTATTAGTATAATAGATATTACTGCCAGTACTATTGTTACATATAGTAAATTACTGTGTACAAATTGATGCTTTTGATTTTGTTCTCTTGAAAGTTCTTGGTTAATCATTTGTTGTACTTCGTCTAAAGATTTGGATGCATCGTGTAAATCTGTGAATTGCATAGCTAGTCCCTTTTCCCATTTTTCATTTGTTTCGAATTTGTGTATATGTTCGGGTATTTTTTCTAAAATATTACTCATGTTAGTTACAGGTGTAAAGTCTTTATATTTTGTAATTTGAATTTCTTCCGTGGCAGTTAATACTGCGTCCCGTGCAAATACTTGACAACTAATGTCGTTTATAGATATTTCTCCTGCTTCATTTGTTTGTATTATAAATGAGTCTATTAAGTTCGCGCAACTTACAGTTAAAGTCTCTTTTCCTGCGTGAATCCATGTATTTTTTCTTTTTAATTTTTGGTATATGCTTCTTTTTAAATTTATTTTCTTTACTGTACATAACTCAGGATTAGCATATGTGTCGGCTTTATAAAAGTTTTGTACTTCGCATGGTTGGCGTTCATTGTTGTCCTGTATAGGTTGTGGTGTATTACATATTTTGTATATTGATGTTTCTTTACATTCATTTAATTGTTGATCTGTGTATGTAGTAAACCTTTTATAGCCTTTGGTTACAGCAATATTATTATAAGTAATGTCCATCATGTACCATCCACTAGAATTATCTTGGTTATGACGCATTGGTACTGGCGTTAACCTGTATAATGTAAGTTCAGTGTCAGTAATCAGTGGTATTACTATATCGAATACTAATCTGTCGTTTGAATAGTAGATTTTTATTTTTGTAATTTTTTGAAATTCATTTATTTCATATCTCCTTGTCCCCATCGGAATACTGTAAACTTTTTTTATATTTTGTTCTATTGCTATTAATGTTGATGCTAGTTCTTGTGGTGTCATAAGACTTGGATGTATCATACCTTCTCTAGCGGCAGTTACTATTTGTCCTAATATTTCTGTTTCGTAGGAATATTGATTAATAATTATTGTATATAAATTATGTATTTCATTTTTCATTAGTAAGTCTAATATATCATTTGTTTTGTTTTGTATTTTTGACATTTTTTCGTTTAGTTTTTGTTCCTTTTCCGTAATATTATTGTATAATTGTTCGGTTTGATTTATTGTGTTACCAATACTTCTTATTGTTGATTTTACTACAGTAGTTTGAGCTGCCATTATGTGTAATATATTAGTTCCCGATTCTTCCGTTTTTTGTATAGCTTCTTGTGTTTTCTTAGTGCACTTGTCATCACATATGCCAAATAACGTATGCATGGTGTTACCTATTATGTTTATTAATCCCCTTTTCTTTCTGTTGTTTTTAATGTCATCCATAGTACTTCCTAGCGACATATATGTACGTTCTTTCTGTTTAGTTATTTCGTTATATAAGTCTGTAATTACTAATTGATATTTCCCACATAAATCTTGATGTTTTTGGTCAGTACATAAATTTGTTATATTTTTAATTTTTTCCCCCAATAGTTCATATTTCGTGTTATATTCCTTTAATGAGTAAAACATTACAAGATTGTATTGAGCCCCTATTAATCTAACTGGCCCCAACCCTTCATATTGTATACCCCTGCCAACTCCGTAAGGCGTATAAGAGAAGTACTCTGATGTATTTATTTCGTCAGAGTCGACAATATTGACTAGAAAACTTGTCACCATCACCAATCTAAAAGTACAAAGTATATTTATATTAAACTAACTATCTTATTATAATTTTATAAAATTAATACCATCTTACATAATCTAAAATATCTCTAGCATCATGTAAGAGTTTCATATAGTCTATTAACCGTTTACACAAAGTATTTGTGGATGTTACCGAATCTGATGACAAGTCGTACATAATTAGTGTTATAATTTGCGTAATTTTTGTTATTTCGAGAGTACCAAATGGTTCCTCCATAAAATTATTTGCTGTATTAATATGTCCTATTAGACACCTCGGTGTGTGTTCCGGTCCTAAAGTATATGTTTCGTGTATTTCTTGTTCGATTGCCATTTTTAGTTCCTCAATGAATTTCCTTTGTCTGTCCCTAAAATTAAAATTTATATTTTTTTTTTTGATTAGATTTACTATTTAAGAAAACATGGAATCTGATGAAACCCGAACTCGGATATATGTCATTCGAAACCGTGCGTATATATTTTTTTTGTTTTGATTAAGGATTTATTTAATTATTTTTTTTTTTTAAAATTATTTTATTAGCTCGAGGGCCGGACATTATTATGGAGATTGAATGGCCGGAGTGGTTTACCCCTCCGCCGCAACATATTGTATCGAGAATTCTTATATCGGACGATGAAGAAGATGAATCCGATTGATTAATTTAAAGGATAAATTGTTTATTAAACTGAATGACGTTAATTACATATATATTTTGTTTAATAAATTAATTTTTTATCTTTATCTGAATCCGTTTTATTACATTAGTTTATTAATTTTTCTGAGAATAAATTTTAATATATGTTCGGTTTCTATTCCTAAAATTAATTTAATTATTCTAACTTAATATTTGCTATATACTTATTGTTATTATTTTTTTTTTATTATTGCTATTTTTTTTAATCGACTTGAGCGTCGTTATAATATTTTTTTACGTTATTTCTATGTACAGTGATGACCTTGCGGCCTCGCTGTATAGCTACATTCTCGTTCCCTATGACTGCTGTGACCTCGTACGGTCCTAGCCAGATTGGATCGAGTTTCGTTCTATGATTATTATCTTTTAATAATATTAAATCATTAACGTGTAGTTCTTGTGGATTTTCATTTTTATCATAACGTTCTTTACTTTTTATTTTATTTTTAATTAAATGATCTCTAGCTATTTTATGCGAAATCTGCATATTTTCTTTTAGATCGAATATATAATCATCATAATTGTAACGTGGTTCAGGTTTGGCCTTCGAGTTAATCGGTACCTCCAATGTACATCTATGAACTAATGCGTATGTTTGAAAATTAGTAGAAATATGTATACCGTCGAATTATATACAAAGAATGTAAAGGGTAGTAAATGATCCCAATTATTTAAATTCTTATCTACATAATGTCTTAAGTACTCGGCCAAAGTCCTATGAGCGCGTTCTACGGGGTTACCCTGCGGTCTGAATGGACTTGTGTTAACCTTTCTATTTTTAATATTTTACAAGCATTTGCAAACGTTTTCAAGAGGAAATTAGTTCCTTGATCCGTGAGTATTGTTTCTGGTATGCCGTGTACACAACGAAGTGTGTAACAAAGGCTTCCGCAACAGTATTTGCCTTCTGGTCAGGAAGTGGAATTCCTAAGTGTAACGTGTCAAATCGTCCTCCATCGTTAAAATGTATACATTATTGGACAGTGTAATCGGCAAGGGCCCTACTATATCCATAAATATTTTTTCGAATGGTTTAGACGAGGTGGATGTAATAGCCACTGGTTGTTTTATGTGCCGATTTGATACCTTATTAACCTGACATAACGTACGATTCGTTATATATTATTTAACATTTTTTTTTTTTTTATACCCTTCCATAAGAATTGTTTTTTAATGCGCTTAATGGTTTTATTCACACCTAAATGTTCGCCTAGTTTTGAGTCGTGAAATTGTGATAAAATGACTGCTTTTTCTTCTTCACTATATTCTACATTCGCACATGTAATTATTGCATTTTTTTTTCCGAGAAATTTTTCATATGATTCCGAGATATTCAACATGCTAACTATTGCCCTACCATTATTAACGATTGATACTGTACTACTGCAATATACGTTTTTTACTAGTTCTTGCTTATGTATAAATATTTCTTTGCTTTCTATGAGTGGGTCAGCTATCTGTATTCCTACAATAGTTTCAGTCCGCGGATTTAATTTAATAAAACTGGTTTTGTCGGTCTCCTTGAAATTTGTTAGCGCTTGCGAGGTCGTTTGAATAATTAATTTGTTGTTTGCTACATCGACTATTGCGTTATTTTTCGACAAGAACTCGTTTCCTAATATTCCGTCCTTGGGTATTGGAAATCGTGCACTTACGATATGAAATTCTGTTTTAATGTTTTCGCTATTTAATTTAATTAATATTGATATTTTCCCTATGGTTTTTGTAAGACATTCATTTATACCGCGTAGATTTATTTTTTGCGTTTCGTCTACTTCTAGTTCTTCGCGTAAGCAATTTATTTTGAGAATATTTACCTGACTACCTGTATCTATCATTAAATGTAATTGTTTTGTTTTTGCGGCATTAGAATCGAATGTTATATGATTATTTTCTAGTTTTGCGAATATGTGAAATATTCGTTCGTCGGTTGTTCCGCGATAATCTGGTTTATCGTACGAGTACCGCGCCTCTCGTTCGACACGTTTTCGTTTTCCGAATTATTAACGTTCCTACTCTCATCGTTTCTCTTTTTATAACACGAGTCGATATTATGACCAGTTCGATTACAGTATGAACACGTAACTACCTGTATATTATAATTCGTAAGTGGTTGCGTAAAATTATTCCTATCAGGTGGACGGTTGTTATTGCCATTGCTCGCATAACTAGGTCTCGTATTATTCCTACATTGAGGTGCAAAATGATTACCATTACAATTATAGCATTTTATTGCTGGCCTATTGATTGGTTGAGAAAAATTGTTTGCTCGCGGATGATTATTTGTCCTTACAGGGTTATTTGGTCTAATGTTTTCGTTGTTCCTATTTTCGTAATTCGATCTGCGCTGGTTATAATTTTGTGAATGAATATTCGAATAATGGTTTCTATTTTCCTGTTCTAATCTTAGTTCTACTTGTTCTGACATGGCGATTTGTTTCGCGATTTCCAGAGTTTTAGCATTGCGAGATTTTACTATTGTTCTAATCGGTTCTACTAATCCTTTAATAAATATCGCTAGAGTTTGTTCCCTTAATATATCATATATAATTTTTGCTTCTGCAGGTTCTTTGCCTAATGTACTTACGGTACATAACTGATAATATAGTTTCTCTACTCTATGGCAATAATCGTTTACATCCTCATCGTGGTTCATTCTAATCGAATTTAATTGAAGTTGTAACGGCGATGCCGTAGTTGTTACCTCAAATGCATCTGTTAAATAATTTTTTATAAACTGCCATTTCGATACATTTTTGTATTTAATCATTTCTAATGCTCTACCCGTTAAACGTGTGGTAATATATTTTACTAGCGTTGGTGCACTGTTTGTGTCGACTAAACTTACTGCCATATCGCATGCATTTATGAATGGATAGATATCGTCTATTCCTGTGCATAGTGGAATTAATTTAAAAGCGTTTTCTAATTTTATGGTTACTGTCATTTTTTTTTTTTTTTTAGTGTGTGTTATAGGTAAAAATACTAATGACTGGTGTTCAAAACTATCTGTAACTTGGCTACGTGTGATTACTCCTGGACTTGGGTTTCTACTTGCGCTATCTCCTAACTGGGTATCTACTATAATATTCAACTGGGCTTTCTGTTGGGCTTCAATCTGGGCTTGGGCTTCTCTCTGGGCTAATAACTGGGCTTCTAACTGGGCTTCTTCTACTACACTAGTGTCATACAATGAATTAGCTACGTTCAAGGGAGATGTACCTTCTTTGTCCATAAATTACTTAGCTACCTATTTAATACGTTAATACTCATAATAATAATAATCAACAACGCCCTATAAATACAATAATAACTTCAATAATATGCCCTATAATAAATTCAATAAACTTCAATAATACTTCAATAATAAAAATGCCCTCAATAAATCAATAAACTTCAATAATAATCAATAATAACTTCAATAAAATATGCCCTCAATAATAAACTTCAATAATCAATAAATATGCCCTCAATAAATTCAATAAAACTTCAATAATAATCAATAAAATATGCCCTCAATAAAATTTAAAACGTTTTACACCATTATACTTATAGTCAACTACTTAGAATTATCTAATATGTCCTAATTATGTTGCATACGTCTATGTAACAAATTTAAATAATTATTCACTCACAATAATGCTGTGTTCCTGGTTGCTGATGACATGCTGACGGATTTGTTGGTACCGCGACGTGAGATATTTGTTTTTGATGGTTCTTCTTGGAGTTGTCTTCTCGGAAGAGTGTACAGTTCTTCTTTGTTGACGGTAGCCTTTGATGGTTGCCTCCCTTTGTAGAATCCTTTATCGACTGCGCCAGTGTTACATGCGGCCCTTCAGGGATCCAAAAGCTTGTTGCACTTTTACAATAAAATATAGTCAATTTATAATATGAATCAATTGTATTTTAATAAAACCAATAATAATTAATATAGTCGTGGTGAATTGCAGCGTCGTGAGTTGACTCGTTGTAGTAGTCGATAATCTCCATGTAAGTCGTGTGTAATGGCTGGTGGCTAAACGGCTCGCTCGATCTTGGCGGCTCTGGTACATCTACTTTGGCTGTCTCGCTGTCCCCTATATATATGGTGGCGGCGTCCTTTGAAGTGAGCGGCGCGTGTACAGTCGTCCTTGATATGGACCTCACGAGTCACGACTATGAAAGTGGTATTCTTTAGTCGAAAACACTTTTGGGTGTGGTCGCATTCCTGGTTGTTATTATGAGCAAATATATGATATTGCGTAATCCCAATTCTGGTTGTTATTATGAGCAAATACATGATATTACGTAATCCCATTACAACATGATCACACGGGCTGATAGGGCTGGCACTGCATATTCCAGAAAAGAATAATAAAAGGTTAGGTTAGGTTATATAACTTATAATACGAAGTAATTATTAACTACCGGTGCCGTTGCTAAAATATAATAATAATAATAATAATAGGGTCATTCACCAAAGTTATCGGTTATCGTTCGTATTAGAGAAATTTGATAATTAAAATCGGTGTTTCCAAATTGCGGACAAAGTGACAAAAACCATGTGAGTTGCGGACGAAATCTAAAAAGGTAACATACGAATTGCGGACACAAATTCTTACTAATTGCGTCATTGCGGATAATGTTACAATATTCACGTGGTGAAATCAGTAGAATATCATATATACAGGCTGTTTTAAAAACTATGACGATAATCTATAAATATTTTATAAACTATTTTTTTCACAAAATTAAAACAATCTATAATTTAACAACATTTTAAAAATAACGATTGCTCTTTTGCAAGACACAAATATTTTTAACCCCACCTACCAATTTTTTTTTTAGCTATTGTCATAAGTTCTGAAAAAGTGGTGAAGGGAAATATTTGTGTCCACAACTAACGTAGTTTTTATTAAAAAAAGCTCTGTACGCAATTAGTATTATGACAACGAAGCTCGTGTCCGCAATTGTTATATTATAATTCCTAACCTGAATAATTCGTCCGCAACTATTATGTGTCCATTAAAATTACATACGGGGAATATTATTACTTATTATAATTCTACGTGTTCGATTTAGAGAACCAATGCATTATGCAACCAAATTACTAACTCTCAGTTATAATTATTTATTTAGTTTTTACCTTTTGGCAGTAGCCGTGTCCCGAGACTCGTTCCTGTGATAGTGTCAAACTGTCAAAGTACCTGGCTAACGGTATCCGGACAATTTCCCCCCGGACATTTTCCCCCCGACTGTTTTTGGCGTAGTAGGACATTTTCCCCCGAAAAATGTTCCGATGCGGACATTTTCCCCCCTTTTTTTTTAATTATTTTTTTTTCATAAATATAATCAATTATACCTACTACAATTAACTTTATAAATGTATACTATAAATTTCATTTTTTTTTTCATAAATATAATAAGACATACGAAAAAATGGAAATAAGTAAAATAGGTTAAAAATTTCATTTTTTTTTTTTTATAAATATAATAAAATCGTAAAGTAATTGTGTAACGGTAAGTAAAATAGGTTAAAAATTTCATTTTTTTTTTTTTCATAAATATAATAAGACAAAAAAAATTTTTATTTTATATATTTTTCACTTTACGAATTACGAGTTACAATCACTAAACCACTACTAAATGACTACAACTGCTTTGAAAAATTTTTATACAAAAGTGCAAAACCTTTGCTCATGAAGATATAAGATTGTAGAAGAATCTTATCTTAATAGTCTAATAAATCAAATAATATGATAGTTTTTGACAGCCCAGCAATTGATTGGGTTTTAGATACATTTTTAGATTTCAATGTTACTACCGAATAAATAATAAGGTAATAAAATATGCTTAATACAGTATGCTAGTACTTACTATTATTTTTTATTTAGACAATCTTTTAAATATAATATTACTATTATTTTATTGTTTCAAGTAGTTGAATCAATCAAAAATATACATCTACTATAATAGGTAATTATAGTATAATTGATTATATTTATAAAAAAAAATTATATTTTACTGAAAAAAAATAATTTCTTATTAAATAATAAATAATAAACTTAAAAAAAAAATGGGGGGAAAATGTCCGCATCGAATATATATTGGGGGGAAAATGTCCTACTACGCCAAAAACAGTCGGGGGGAAAATGTCCGGGGGAAATTGTCCGCCATTCCTGGCTAACACTGGAGTGAATGAGCCATAGCTATGACGCGTCCCGCGTTAGTAGGCAGTAGCAAGTACAATGTACAAGCACTATAATAGCGACCAGTCTATCTTATCTCCAACCACCACCACGGAATGCAAGCAGCGCGACCGGGTTGACTCTCCCACCGAGCCGGTAACGGCAAGACGGGACGAGGGAACTGTCAACTGTGTCGCGTCTACAACGGTCGGCGGAAAAGGCGATTCGAGATCCACCATCGGACCGTCGAACCGATAACGTATCGTCCGACGTTAAACTCCTCTGCCCGAGCGGCACGTCATGTATTATTATATTTTGGTCGCAATATTATAAATTATAATACATAATTTGTGACATTCTTAAAATGTTTGTGTTTTGTTTTTTCATCACCTCAATCCTAACCAAACACTTCGACCGACCCACGATCAACCTTGAAACAATCATCGTGTCCGCGTCAGCTATTCCTCAGTATTACCTACATTTACATAGTTTGCCTATAATATATTATTAAACGATTTAGGTTTTGTAGTTTTGTACTTACTAATTCTAAAACAAATGAACGTATATACATTAAATTTTCACTGGTTGTTTATATTTGCATTTTCTATACACGATAACATTTTCAAAATATTTTGATTTATTTTGAACTGTTTAGGGACATTTTCATTTTCCATTTTTTTTTAGTTTTTTTCTAAAAATATCAATATTATTTTATTTGTTGGTTGCGAAAGCTTGAAAATTAAATAAAAGGCTCCTAGTATATTATTTTAAAGGCAGATGAAAAATATTAAAAATCCTTAGTCACAATTTTTTTTATAATCATTTAAAGTTCAAATATTGACAAACTACGTCAAAATGACGAAAATTTGAAAATTATTTAGAGTTAGAAATTCATAAATAATTTACTTTTTAAATTTTAAATTTTAAAATATATACAAGATTCCTCATAAGTTTGTCTACCTTCATCAAAAAAAAAAAAAATGTCTACAAGAAACTCAAATTAAATTTTTATGAGCATTTGAAATTCATGTTTTTACATTTGATATTCACTCGATTTCTCATGTAACGATTTTCTTATTTTGTTGTAATTAAAAAACGAATGACTGTAGATACTTGAAAATGTCACTGCGAATGTTTATACTAGCATTCCCTATACACCATACAATTTTGAAAATATTTTGACTCTTTTTGAGCTGTTTACGGACATTAACAGCTTTCAATTTTTTTTAGTTTTTTTTAGAAAAATATTTAAAATACATAGGCACAATTTTTTTTGAAGTTATACTTCTTTACGCACGGTAGTGAGGAAAAAAAAAGCGAACGGGCGGCGTGTACGAACGGGCGGCGCGTACGAACGGGCGGCCGTACGAACGCGAAAGCGTACATGTCCGTAAATAAATAAATATTGTCATGGTAATGTTGTTTTATTATATATTATAATATATATATATCTGTATATATAAAACAGTAAGCTGATTGACTGCTATCAACGCACAGCTCAAACCATTGGACGGATCTGGCTGAAATTTGGCATACAGATAGCTATTATGATGTAGACGTGCGCCGCTAAGAAAGGATTTTTCGAAATTCGCATTTTAAATAGGTGCTCAAACAGGGACATTGAGATTCAAGATAGAAATTGGAAATTTTATTTTTATTTATTAATAGTTACCATTGGTTACAGTCTACATTAGAAATTAGCATTTATTTATTGGTTGCCATTGGTTATTCGGGCAGATCAGGTACAAGCTTGCATCAAATCAAATTATTGAACATTGCCTACCAAAGTGGCTGAGTTGCACTGACCCCAGCCAGTTACACCCAAAAGGAGTTCAACAATCATAATTTTTTTAAGAGTTGTGATTTTTTACGAGCAACCAAATTTGTTATATGAATAATTAATGATCAATTATTATTTATTTTTATTATTATTATTAGTATTCACTCACAAATCTATTGTCTGGATAAAAACAATACTACAAACAATTACCCATCGATCTGTCGAATAAAAATATAAAAATAATAATAAAACTATCAATAATAAATAATTCCGGATACTTCTTCTCATTTTTTAAATTAATTAATATTTTTTTCTTTCTTTTTCACTCACTCACGTGTACCATTCAAAAGAAGTTTAACTTCCCGCGCGCGTACTGGTAACACACATGGTTTTTTTTTTAAGCATTTAAAGATCGAATTTCGGCAAAATGTATCAAATTTAAAATTGAATAATTAATTTTTGGTTTAGAATTTATAAAATGTTTAACTTTTATGTCTAAGGATTGAACATTTAAAACAAGATTCCACGTACCAAAAAATCTAAAAAATACAGAATTACAGTTTGTTTGTATAATCATTTTAAGTTCAAATTTGGATAAAATTACATAAAAAAACCTAGAATAACTATTTTAGTTATTTTGTTGTGAGTGTATAATATTATTCGTGGATACTTGAAACTTCTAAAGTACACTTTCATATATCTATGATAGTATTACGGTTTGTTGTTGATGTATAACGCGTTATATGTACCTAATGGATATTGTGATATGATTAATTAGGAATTTTGTTATAGGTTTATAAATAGTAATAAATAGTTAATAAATAGTATTATATTTTAATAATAATAATTTTTTTTAATACCATAGATAAGTATATAATATGTCTTATACCTAGACTAAATGATTAATTTGGAATTAATTATATTTACCTATTGTCAATTTAATACCATCCATTATACAGTGACCCACTCGTAACCTACTGTACAGCAGAGCACCTTTTTAAATTTCCTTTTATATTTTTTTTTAGTTGGTATTTTTTTTTTATTTTCTGTAGTGACAATCACATTTTTTCCCATAGTATTTTTGATAGTAAAATGCTTACTAGTATGTGTCTATAATTATTTTACAAATTTGGGACGTAATACATTTTTATATTACACTAGGTATTGACGAAAATAATATTTGAGGATACTTAAATTATAATTATAAATAATAATAATCATAATGTTTTTATTTCTTGCAAAAAAAATTTTGATAACCTTTATCAAAAAAAAAAATGTCTAAGAAAGTCAAATTAAATTTTTATGAGCGTTTGAAATTCAAATTTTACAACATTGATAAGAATGCCAATCGGTTTTAATTTTAGATTTTAGAAATAAAACTATACGGGATTACGATACTCTTTATTATTATTGTTGTGATCATATTATGTGTTTACAAGACACTTAGACACACTCCCACAAACAAACATTGATACCTATATATTACAATGTGTAAGTCCCCGCATACTTCTTAATAGGGATGGGTTTTTGACCGGTCAAATTCTTTTAATGACAATTGACCAGATTTTGACTCGTCAAAATTGTCAAAATCGGTCAAAATCTTTTTTTTTCCTGTCCTTAATTCAAATGTTGTATTTAAATGGAAAAAGTTTATTAAAAGTTAAGACCATCAAATAGTAACAAAAAACATTTTTACACCTATTTAATAATGAATATATACAATTTTGTTAACAAATAAATGAAATAATAAATATCAGTCTTTACCTTTTAGTTTTTATTAATGATGCATTATAAACTTAAAATAAAATAACAACTTAGTTGAAGAAAAATAAGTTACGTTTTTCAATAGTAATTAGTAACAATAAACAAATTAAAATAACAACCATATTTTAAAAATCACATAAATAATTAATATAGTAGTAAGTTAATAAACAAAAAATAAAATATTGACATCTTTGAAAAAATAAACATAAATTTCAACTTTCAATAGGAATTACTAATTAATAATTGAATGGATATTTCCCCAAACAGACCAATTACGTTCATCTCACGCTGTAGAGCTTGGTAATGTTAGCAGTACTTCAGCAACATCAGCTAGTACACTTTTGTTTTTAAAATTACCTTTCCACCAATTTGCTGCTGTAATAAAGTTATTTTTTATAGAGTTAATTGCTGTCCATGATGAACGACTTTGAAAAGGACCACTTCTAGCTTTGAAATTAATAATGTCTGATATAATACTACTTTCTTGTTCACTATTAAGCTCCATGTCTACATTATTTAAATGTTTCCAGATCAACTTAATTAAATCAATAGCATTGTCTTCTTCTTCAGATTTTAAATTTTCTCCTAGGTGTCTTGGATCAAGTAAATAGCATGCATGATGTGTAGGTGTAATTACCTTATTTATACGGTGCTCAATTAATTCGACTATGGATTTTTCATTTTGACTTAGACTTAAAGAAGATGAATTATTTTCCTCAACACGTTTTTTTACTTTCATAAACTCATTATAAACTTCTGATAATTCACAAGAATCAGACTCCATTTTGGTAATTGAATTGGAGTCTGGTGAAAACAAATTTATAAAATGTTGATTTTTTAACCAAAATACTTCTTCATCCAGAACCCATTTTACAATTTGCTTAAACAAATTTTGTTGATTTGATGGTATAGAAGAGGCAATTTCTTCATCAACAACACTTGATTTAAGAGCTTTTTTGTTTATCTGTAACTGCTGAATTGATTTAATACTAGAAGCCCAACGTGTAGCTACAGATGTTGATAGAGTTGAAGTAATCCCATACTGTTCGCGATACTTACTAAAAATATGAGCAGCGACATGACGGTTTTTGAACCATGGACGATAATTTTGATAACTAATTACAGAAATATCAGCGTGACCAACATAACGTTTATTAGTACAAAATTACAATATTGGACAGCAGATTTGTCTAAAAACGATGTTTAGTATAACCATGGAAGTTTTTTTTTTATTTTGACTGGATTTTGACCGGTCAAAATCTTTGTGGTCACACTGAAAAAAATATTGCTTTACCAATTAACAAAAACGGTTAGTTAGATAATAAAAGGTAGACACAAACAGAACATTGTAACTTTTACCAAAGTCGTTTGTTAACATAACTTCATAATTAGCTACACGTTCAAATGTATTACTGTTAAAAATTATTTTGTTGTATTAACTTAAAAGTGTATTATAATAACAGTTATTTATGAGAATTAACAATTTAAATATACTGGAGTAAGGTTTGGTATCATTTACAGGTCTTATTTGAATGTAACGAATATTTGTATGCTGTTCACACAAAATAATGTGTTGGTAATACAATAGTTCGGTAAATTTTAATAAACAATAATAATTACGTATTATATAATATATAATATCTATGTTACAACTAAGTTGATACAACTTACAAGACGGTTGGTTATAGGAAACGTTTTGTTTTGATATGATCACCGAATAATTGGTGTAGATAACAAATTATGTGTGGTATTGGGGTAATACCATCTATTTTTGTCGCCATCGGCAGTCGGCACTATTAATTATTATACCCTACTCGACTATTAGTGACTGTGTTTAGTGTGTTTTCAACAAGGAATATCCGTTTTTCTTTCACTACGCTTGTTCCAGACTTTATTTCAACTTTTATTTAGTGCTCTGTAAATTTTGTTTTTCAATTTACTTTCAAGTATGGCCAATGGTAATAGCAGAGATGACATAGCCGACTTTCTATCTGCTTGGGAACTATCCCAATATATTGATACGTTCCAAGGTAAGTTTAATAAAAATAAATAATTAATTCATAATTGAAAAAATGTATGGGCTGTTTGGATAATATAAGAACAATACCATGGCGTGAGATAGTTGTAAAGCCGTGGTCAATACTAATAAGTCTTATCTTACATAGGTAGTTAGGTCTATTATAACTTGTGTGTGTTAACAGGACGTTGCGCCCGCGTGTTATGTTTCCATCTTACAAACGTACAAAATAGCAAATTTCCGTACAGCAGAATCAATTTTATCATTCAAGTTTTTATATTTAGTACTTATTACAGTAAATTTACCTATGATCAAACTTAAAAGGTGAGAACATTATCTAGAGCTTCTCATAGGATTTTATTATCATTATAATTTTAACATAATTTTAAAGTTGTAATATTTTACATAGCTATAGCCCATAGGTATACTAGCCACTAGGTATAGGTACTCACTTTAAAATGAAAGTTCAATAAAATCCTATGAGATGTTTTAGATAATATTCTCACATTTAAGATTGATAATAGGTAAATTTGTTCTAATATTTAATCTAAAATAACATGGATTCTGCTGAACACAAATTTTTCAAGTTGTACATTAGTAAGACAACACATGTGAGTTTGACGTCCTGTTTAAATATTAAAATAATAATAATCAATTGCAATACTATGCAAATGAAAATATAATATAGGTATTTCATATTATATACAATATCTTTATCGCCTAATTACATTAGGATAGGTACTAAAATTAATGAATTTTTTTTTTTATTTCTTATGAACCTACTTAGGGCAGATTTTTTCTCAAAAATCAAATATTTTTTTGTTAAGAAAAGCTAAGTTTATTACAATTTAAGATTTTTTGTTTTGAATAGCCAATGACATTGACATGAAGACACTTCCCTGTCTAAACTACGAAATAATCAAAGAATTGATACCTATTGCTGGCCATAGAGCTAGGTTTATTTCAAATTTGGAACAGTGGAAATCTATTGTTATTCAAGGATTGCCCAATGTAAAATATAGTATAACTTAAATATATTTTGTTTTTAAATTTGAATGTTCATTATTTATATATCTATAATAATTAATAAGTATACATATTTTT
Organism: Macrosiphum euphorbiae; assembly: GCA_949089665.1. Taxonomy (NCBI): domain Eukaryota; kingdom Metazoa; phylum Arthropoda; class Insecta; order Hemiptera; family Aphididae; genus Macrosiphum; species Macrosiphum euphorbiae. Next base: position 6,244,463 of record CARXXK010000002.1, on the reverse strand, counting down.
TAAATTCATTCAAACTTAAAAATTTTAATTAAAAAACATTAGGTAGTTGACATTTTAATTTATGGTTTTACATTTTTAGGTTGGTGAATCTTGCAGTGATATTTTTATTGAACAAAGTAGTTCATCTGAGGTGAATATAAGTTCTATTTAGATATTAGGTATATTACTTATTAGTTATTAGTTAATACTATCATAGATTAAATATACTAGTACTAGTTTAATATACTAGTATATTATATTATACTACACAAATTTTATTACACAAATAAACATTTATATTTTAAATACAATTTATTGACTTGTTAACAAAACTTCAAAAAATTGCATTTTAGTATTTTTCAGTATTTACTATTTATAGTGATGTTTTTTTTCCAGTATATTGAATCATCTCATAACGAATCTTTATTAACAAGTCATAGTGATATTGCATCGATACCCAGCACTTCTGTTGTAAGCATAAATAAAACTATTTAATTTAGTTTATTTATACTCTATATTTTGTTGAATTATAAATATATTTTTTTATATTTTAGCAATCGATTGAAACCATTAAATTGTTTTACGAGGATCTCCAAAATGTGGCCGATAACACAAAGTCAACACAACCCCAAAATACACATTTAGCTTCACAACCAACAACAGTAAGTAATAGATATAATTATAATGTCCAAAATAGTTCTGGTTACATGTTGCTCCTTTTATATTGGCATTAAAATACTTATATACATGATTTTCTTTTGCAGGGGTTATTGGAATGGCTCAAAGGTACCAATGAGGGCAGGTCTTTATTAGCCTCCTACCAAGAAAGTGGTCTTTTGGACAGTATTGGTCGTAAACGCCTTTGCAATTTAATAATTAGTAACGAACTCAGTGTAGATGTAAATGTCAGGGTATCTTCAGTTAGATTACAAGAACTTGCTTATGAAATAACTACAATATTTAACAAAGAACGAACCCCCACTTACTTTATCCCGTATTTGTCATATGGACCTGGTTTAAAAAGAGCCGCAAAAGGCAAGCTTTTAGATTGCCTTAATAACCGTAGGAGGGAATTTAGAAAATCTGGTATTATAAAATCATTACGACGAAGTTCAACACCTACTGGCCGTGCTTCACCTGCACTTTTACTTCCAGAAGCACTTCAACGTATTGCAGAAAATCAGACAGACAATCCTGCATCTGTAGAAGAGAGCTTAAATTGGCTGCGCAACTGTAGTGACCCTTGGTCACTTGTTGAAGAAAATTGGGCTCTAACAGCAGGTACACGTTTGAAAGCACAAATTTCAAATGATGGTCAGTCTATTAGTGCATATATGTCAGAGTATCCTGCATTAAAAAAACCTACAGGATATTTTCTTGTGAGTGATATACGTTTATCATATAATGATGGATTATTTATAGTTATATTCTATTGTGTTTACAGTTTTTAAAAGATTTTGATGTGGCTTATCCTGGTTATTCCAACAAGCTTTACCAAAGTCTACCATTATACAAGAGAAAAATATTAGAACTGACTGGTAAAAAATTAAAAAAAACTAAGGAAAATACGGTCATACAAATATTAAAAGAATACATACAATTAGGAGCGGAAGGTTAGTTAATACCTATTAGTTAAAATAAAATGCCATACATTTTTATTGTGTTCATCTAACATATTTTATTCTAAATATTAAATATTAGCATTGTTTAAAAAATATTTGGAGCATAAATGTGTAGTAAAAATGTGTAAACTGTTTTATAAATACTAATTTAATTGAATGATCTTCAATCAAATTTTTAACATTAAATTAGTTATATTTTAGAATCTTGAATTGACAAAAACTTTTCATTATTTGCTTAATTATTTATTTTTATTGCTTCGAGTGACACTGCGAGATTGTAAATTATAATTTTTAATTACTTTTTTAGTATATTACAATATTTATTAATTACAAATAAAATGACTTATGTTTATAGATAATGAAGAAGTTTCTAACATTGCTGTCTTACTCAGTCTCCCCTTTCTGATCGGTGTTTCAATTTCTAGAACAAAGAAATCAAAAATACAGTGGAGAGCTTCTAAACAAGAAATGAGGGATGGGTTTATAACACATGTAAGAAGTAACACTGAGGTTCAAGCTACAATTACACATAGGAGAGACAAATTGGTAGGTTTAGGCCATACACTTCAACCATTCATCATAATTGTGGGTCCAACTTTAAAAGAAATTTCCAATTATTTAGTTGTTGTTGATAACATATTCTATCAATTGAATTCAATTGCTGCCTCAGTTGATTGTTGTTTTAAGATTATTATAACACTCAATGCACAGTACTCTGTTGAGTGTGAAACTGTTTGGTGTTTTATACAAAAAGGTTTTTATAATTTGCAAACACCATTTGATAAAAACTTTACAGCAGTCAACACATTTCTTTCAGATGTAGGGATTTAAGTTTTTAATTCACCGATTAATTTTTAAATAAGTAAAAAAAAAAATTCATAATTTTAGTTAAATATTAGGGAGTTGCCTAAAGAAGTATTTTTTTTTTTATATATTACATATCAGTTTTAGAATTAATTGCTTACGTAAAATTAAACTTTTATAATATATACCTATTGTAAAATTAGTATCTATTGTTTTATTTACAAATTATCAGTTTTTATAAATTTAATTAAATATTAGGAAGTTGCCTAACAAAGTATTTTATTTTTTTTTAATTACAAATCACTTTTAGAATTAATTGTTAACGTAAAATTAAACTTTTATAATACGTACCTATTGTAAAATGAGTATTGTTTTATTTGAAAATTATCAGTTTTTATAAATTTAATTACATATTAGGAAGTTGCCTAACAAAGTATTTTTTTTTATATATTACATATCAGTTTTAGAATTAATTGTTAACGTAAAATTAAACTTTTATAATATATACCTATTGTAAAATGAGTACCTATTGTTTTATTTGCATATTATCAGTTTTCATAATTTTAATTAAATATTAGAAAGTTGCCTAACAAAGTATTTTTTTTTTTTGTTTTATAAGATTTAATTATTTACATAAAATAAAACTTAATTCTATATATATTGAAAAATGCCGAAGTGTTTTTTATGTAAAAAAGAAGTTGATAGCATAAAGAGCCTTTTCAAACATTTTGATTTACAACATTTAAATCATGAATTCCATTTTTTTCAATGTAATGAAGAGGATTGCTCAAGATCATTCTATTTAAAAAATTCCTTTCGCAAACATTTGTCAAAACATACTAACCCAATACTACCTTCTATTTTCGAACAATACCATGAAACAAGTTTTAATTTAGATTCTACGCCTATCCTAAATCCAATATCAGATTATGTTTCTCTAGATGAAACTAATAGAAGACAGTTTATTGAGCCATCTAAAACTTTGAATCAAATATTATGTAAATTTTTTTCTTGCTTATATGCTAATCCTATCATGCCCCGGAACGCTGTACAAATTGTGGTAGATGGGATGGAAACCGTTTTTTCTGAAGGTATTGCTGTTTGTATTAAAACTTATGTTGAACAAATGATATGTGAAGGCCAATTACCTGCAGAGTGTCTCAATATTTTTACCAATTTTATTAAAGTAGTAGAAGGTGCCTTACTAAATTTCAAAACTGAACACAAACGTTTTCAATACTTTTCTGAACAAGGTTCTTATATTCCACCAAAAGAAAAAGTAATTGGTCAAAGATTAAATAATATGATGGTAAGAGGTTTGTCAGTTTTAAAACCTTCCAACTGCACGGAACAAGTAATACCACTAAGGCATGTTTTACAAACATTTTTTTCACTTGAAAATGTTCTTTCTGAAACTTTTGACTATATGACAACTTTAAAAAATAATAGTGGCGTAATAACTAATTTCATACAAGGTAGTTACTGGCAAACTCGAATTAAACATCATGAAGGACGATTAGTACTCCCTCTTTTTATGTTTTTTGATGACTATGAGAGTGGAAATGTTCTTGGGAGCCATTCTGGTATCCATAAGCTAGGTGCAGTTTATGTATCGATACCATGCTTGCCACCTAACCGTTCAACTACATTGTCAAATATTTTTTTAGCATTGCTGTTTCACTCTTCTGACCGAGTACAGTTTGGTAACAGAGTAATTTTCAATTCTATTATAGATGAATTCAATTTTTTGATGAAAACTGGTGTGTATATAGATAGCTTAAAATTCAAGGGAACAATTTATTTTGAGTTAGGACTTATTTTAGGTGATAATCTTGGCTTACATGCCATTACTGGTTTTGTTGAAAGTTTTTCTTCCAATTTCTGCTGTCGAATTTGTACTATGAATAAGGAAAATATTAAAACTCAATGTTATGAAGATAAATCACTCTTGAGGTCTACAGAACAATATTTTATTGATGTAGAAAGAAAAGACTTGTCTTCTACAGGGATAAAAGAAAAATGTGTATGGTTGGATATTAACGACTTTAATTTATTTGATCAAGTTGGTGTAGATGTTATGCATGATATGTTTGAAGGATGTTGTAAATATGTTATGAGTTTCATTTTAGTCTATTACATAAAAGAATTAAAATTATTTTCCTTGGAAGTATTGAATGATAGAATTTCTTGTTATGATTTCGGGCCAGAAAGCAATAAACCATGCACACTATCTATGGAACATATTAATGTTGGTAAAGTTAGGCAATCTGCTTCTGAAATGTTAATTTTAATAAGACACTTTGCCCTACTTATTGGGGATTTTGTACCTTTAGGTGAACCGATTTGGGACTTGTATTTGACTATGCGTAAAGTAATAGATATAATGTTGTCAACATCACTTGAGGAAAGTAATTGTACATTGCTAGAAACCTTAATAGGTGAAATGAATAATCTGTATTTAAAATACAGCAAAAGTAATCTTAAACCAAAATTCCATTTCCTTACACATTATCCATCTATGATAAGAAAACATGGTCCTGTTGTACATTTATGGTCGATGCGATTTGAAGCTAAACACAGGGTTTCAAAAATATCAGCAAGATCATCCTTCAATAGGCGCAATATTTGCTTAACTTTGGCTATAAAACATCAACTTCAGCTAAATAAATTATTTAATCATGGGAAATTATGTAGTACAGTTAATATAGGTCCTACTAAATTTATAAATCCTTCAAAACTTAGGCAAATACAAGTTGAATTGAATTTGAGAACTGAAAAACCATTAACTCGTATTAATTGGGCTGAAATTAAAGGAACACATTATAGGGTTAATAGTATTTTGACTGAAGACTTAAATGATGACAAACCAAATTTTGTGATGATAAAAAATATTTTTCTTTATGGTTCTCATGGGGTTATTTTTGAATGTTGCCTTTTAAGTACAGTGGATTTTTATGAACATGTATATGCTTATGAGGTTGAAATATTAGAATCAAATAGAAAATTTATTTTTCAAAATGCATTATTGTCGCCTATACCCAATACTTTAAATGTAGTCTCAGATGGAACTAAATATGTTACAGTTAGAGACCCTTTATAATAATTTTATTATTTTTTGTTTCTATTTTTTTTTATTGTTTTATTATTTTTTTTTTTTTTTTATTGCTTTAAACTTTAAATTATTATGTACTATAATATTTTAAATTATTGTATGAATATATGCCTAAATATCTAAGTGATGTATATAAATTGTTTATATAAAATAAAACCTTTTATATTATGAATAATATATTTAATGCCTTTTTTTATTTTGATATAGTTTAATATGTATTACACATATTGAGCATCATAGAAAAAATATAAAATAATTTGCTCTAACAACAATTTATTTTGTATGTGTAACCAGTAATTATAGTACGTTTTACATAATAGTATTGTAGCTTTTACTTAAAGAACCTTATACTCAACATTAATATTTGATATTAACAACAAAATGAAGTTCCTTGTAAAAACAATTATTGTTTTCTGTAACTAGAAAAACTCAATACTTGTAACATAAAGGTTAGTATTAGTAACAAAATAATTTTCTAGATACTTGAAATATTACAATATAATTATGTTGTATTAGTATAACAGTTTGCTGGACAAACAAAAACACTCTGTGTAATTAACTAAACATTTTGTTTACTAAGTCAAATGTATTCAGTTATTAATACAAGAATCATGTTGAGAATACCAAATCAAGTACGGTTCAATTAACAAAACTATTTTGTATATCCAACGACTTAAAATTAACAAAAGTCAATTAATTTTTGCAACTAAAAATACTGTTGTCACTGAGGCAACTAAATTTCACAGTTGTAACTGCAATATTTCTGTTTCTACAACCAGACTTTTTTTTCAGTGCAATTGACCACATTCTGACCGGTCAATTGACTGGTCAATTGACATTGTGCCATCCCTACTTCTTAATATAAAAATATTCCAACTATCAATTATTAGTAAAAATGTAAAATTGTGACAATAATTTCTAAGTACATACTATATAATATTCAATTTTCTGAAAATATAAAAATATAGGCATGTTTTTGCGCTATTAAAATATAATAATTATTGTAAAATGGCAACAACTGGGCACCGGCCCATCGGGCCTCTTTTAAAATCAGACAGGGGCAAATGCCCACCTTGCCCCCCCCCAAAAAAAAATGACGCCACTGATAATATGCTAGAACGATGAAAAATATACATTTGTGAAGAACGAAACAATAAGAAATTCATGATATGATTTGTTGAATCTCACAAAAACGGTTGTCATAAGACGGATAACGACGATGAGATTATGTGATAAGTGATAACGAATGCCGCACTTTTGCTGGTCGCAAACAACAGTAAGGGCCGATTTCACCAACACAGTTAATCACGGTTAAACCTCGATTACGCTTAATCGGCTGATAACAGATATTGAACCGGGAGAATTCGGCCGATTAAACTCCGGTTAACTTTAATCGCGATTAACTGTGATGGTGAATCGGCCCTTAGACATCACTGCCAGTGGCAAAATTCATGGCTACGCCACTGATCACTGCCGACCGATGCTGCAACAGCGGATAGCAACGTTACGTCGTTACCACATTGACACAAAATTATGATACTATACGCCTTTTTTGTTCTCAATCGTATTATACGAGTACAATAATGGAAAGGAATATCAGCCGGTCGCAGTTAATATTGAAAAAAGCCTAGTTGCAATACAGTAGTACATTCAAATTTATTTATTCAAATATTGAATGTCAAGGTTGAATTGAAATGAAATTGAAAAAATACGTCTCCTAAAACTATTATTTAATTTTAATAATATATTCTGATACATTAGAATTATTATTATGTCCATATACTTTAGGTTTTTTATATCTACTAGAAGAAAACATTTTTCTACCCCTAGCATCATACAAGTCTAGCATCAACAGACACACAGATATGAACAGCATACATTTATTATGAAATTTCTTGACAAGCATTTCATCGAAGTCTTGTGCCTCGATTGTTTTCTTTGTGAATTGGTTCGATGTGGAAGTGCTGAACGCTGACGAACAAAACTACTGTAGTTTAATGTAATTAGGTAGTTACAATACTAATAGGTAGGTAATTTAAATAATATGATTCCTGATGTCATAACACTACAAAACATTTAATGACTGTCCGTTTAATTTATTTTATTTAAATTTACCATGCTGTGTATTTACACAATAAACACGTTATTTAATTTTAAAACATTATGATGATTAATTGTACACGTCATATTTTCACATTATAGGTAGGTAAGGTGACATTAGATAGCTAATAATAAATCACAAATAATTAGGTATCTTTAATATAGTTTTACTGTAATAAAATCATTTAAAATACACTTTATAGTTATTAATTGTTAGTAATATAATAAATTAAAACTTAAATTAAAATGTTAAAGCTTGAACGAGGGCAATTTTAGAGAACTTAGAATTAGCACGTCATTAGCATGCATTTGCACGACTATTTTTAGAATTTGCACGACATTTTTTTACGAGTTATTTATAAAAAAACTATGGGGGGCTGGCGTACCGTTACCCCAGCCCCCCACAAGTGAAATAACCACTTTTTTACAAATTTTTACCAATCATTAGCACGTCATTAGAATGCATTTGCACGACTGTCGCTGAACCCGAAACTTTATGATTTTCCCGGGAAAACCAGTTTCCACTTTCACGCATTACCCCTGCCTACTCTTTAGCTCTTCCCCCTCACATATGAAATAAACCTTTTTCACCGTTTTTTTTTTTATTACATACGGTATTTTTGTTGTTATTTTTTATTTTTTTTGTTATAGGACTATTTCTAATATTGTCTCATCAAAAACTCATAAGTAAAATGGACGCATAGGAATCTTATAAAGTACTTGAGTTAATTGTAAAAGTATTCAATTACCTACTTATTAAGTAACCAATAGTACGTAATACTATTTTTAATACTTTTGAAAAAAGTAATTGAACAAAGTATATACTGCTGTATAATTTAACTACGAATTGGTGTTGGACATAGACTTCATTGTCATTTTAAATTTTAAATGAGTGATTTTTAGTTTTCAATAATACCATACTTCTATCAGTTCTATGTAAGTCATTTTTGCACATAATATAATAATATATCATAATCAATACTTACATTTGATTTAATTTACATTAACATTGAACACGATTAGCATGTATATTTTAAATTGTACATTACACTCAAATTCTAACATTTTATATTGAACTAATTGGTATTATAATTATACTAGCTGATCCCGTGCACTTCGTTTCCTGTGTTTGTGTACACGATAAGTAGTCAAAATAATGTTTCGATTTTCTACTTCAGTATCTTGTTTGATGGGAAAGTGAATCTAGTTGATGCATTGGGGAGGTCAAAAATTCCCTTATATATAGTTGTTATTAGTGTAATTAAAAAAAAAAAAGTAGAGAGTATCAATTCGAGATATTTGTTTACAAGCGATTAAAGTCAGAATTTTGACAATATTTTTCAAACCACAAAAATTTTCAAATTATTTTCAGTTAGAAATTCATAAATATTATTATTTTATGTCTAAGTTTTCAGGATTTTTTACCTTTAACAAAAGAAAAAAGTTTATAGGAAAGTCTAATACATTTTTTATGAGAGTTCGATGTTAAAAATTGTTGAATTTGGATTCACCCGTAGACTGACGATTACTCGTGGAACAATAAAATGTTCTTATTTTGTTGTAATTCAAAACCATGTAACCGTAGTTACTTGAAATGTATACTAATAATGTACTAATATACTAATGTATTTTGAAATGTTGGTTTGTCAAATAATTTGAAAAATTAATAAAATGTTTCTCATAAGTTGTTGTAATAACAGTTCAAAAACATTTAAGATAAGCTGGAATGATTTTTATTTTATAATCAATTAAAGTTCAAATTTTGACAACATTTATCATAATTGTTCGTTGATGTTTCTCAATTTCACGTTTAATTCAACACAAATCAATTGACTACGAATAAAAAACACAATTGAGGCTCAAGACTTCGGCAAAACGTTAATCAAAAGATTACATAATAGTATAATACCGTAATTATGCTGTTTATATTTATTTGTCTGTTGATACTTGATGGCTTTTAGCTCAACTAGTCAACTAACAACTTACTTACATATTAACCTTTTGCCGATGATAAATTTGGTCGTTTTATTAATTCGGTTTACATAAATAGGTACCTACCATGTTGTGTATATATACACACAATAAACGCATTGTTTATTTAATTTGAAACATTATGATAAATAATTGTAATCACCATATTTTTTATATTTTGATTCTGAGCGAATATGGCCTGTTCCCTCGTATATTACAAAGTACATTAATTAATGATTTATTTATATTTCTACTATAATAATTTATTTTACAATTAGTAGGTAATACGGTAATTTGAATTAATTTTTGACCAAAACAGTGGGTTTATTTAATAGTATATAATAATATAATATCATTCATATTTCATATTATCATACCTATAATATGTGTTATTGTTATTTACTTTTGAGTCAATATTGATTTAGTTTCCTTCTGCAATTACAACTAATCTAAATGTTTTGAAAATATTATAATTAACTTAAGTTCAGCAGAACCAACTATGTGTTGTCAATCGTCAAAACAAGTTAAAAAACTATTGTACATAATGACCAATTTTTAAATGGCTTAATAATTTCAGAAAACATTTTAAAAACCACAATATTACAAGAATTATTTTAGAGTAAATTAATATTTAAAGTCATGCTACCTGACATATGTAACTATCCTAAGTAGTGGATACAAATAATTTATTTCATTTAAAATAATGTAGTTTTGAATCCTGACTTATGATTCGTATTTATTGTTATTTCGTAGAAAATACATAGAGAAATATATAATTGGCAACATAAATATTATATATAAATATAATAATTATTATCAAGCAGCTCAATCACAGTTTATAATAAAATTAAGCTTACGTTAACAATCACAAAAACCCAGATATCAACTTCACGATTCACTTGTCTTATTGTGACTTATGATTACTTATTTTACTTTTTCTTAAGACTATAATAGGTATAGGTACTATAGCTCCTAAGATATTACTTACTAATTATGTATGAATCCAATATGTACCTATTTTCCATATTTACACGACTTAACTTGAATGTAATAAAACAATAAAGTTAAGCTGTCTGTTTTCTCACATGTACATTACAACAAAATAAAAAATAATTTTTAAATTGTTGGTAAGATGTTTTATAGAGTTAAAAAAATATATATACTTATCATGGTACATTGTTATACCTGTGCCGTTTTACTGTTCGACCATCGTTATATAAATGTATAACTTATTACTTATTACTTATTATTTATTACTTATTACTTATTTAACCATTACATTAAGATTAACATATTACCATTACAATTTAATTAATTTTTACAATTTCAGCTGTATATTGTACAGCTTGTACGTAACCTAACTATCAAAAATCATAATATTTATTATGAAGGCATCTGACGTACCACGGGGAATATGTTTGAACCAAACCTCCAGAGATTGATTACCCTAAAGTAAAATTAAATATTTTTATAACTTAATTGTAATATGTTTTTTATTAATTTTCACTTCTATAACTTTATAATTTATTTTTTTTACTATTTTAAGCATGGTGTCTAATAAGTTGTAAATATTGTGTATAAAATCAAAGCAGTTTTATATTTGATATTTACACAGTGACGTATTTATAGGCAGGCACTATTATAGCCTATAGGTATACGTATACCTGTCCATCAGTAGGCAGCGGTACAATATGCTAGGACTATAATTCTAATATCAAAAAATTGCTAGGAATTTGCTAGATTTTGCTAAGTCATTTTCAGAATTCTCTAGTTTGTCATTTAAGTGTACATTTTAAGTGTAAAATTCAAATATGCCGGTGATAACATGACACAGCACCGGCCTATTTTCTGATCGGCTCGAAAGTGGTATCAAAATATTGCTAGTGATTTGATAGATTTTGCTATTGGTTTTTTGGAATTTGCTATATTTTGGTTTTTCCAGTTACTTATGCATAGGTACAAAAGTATGTTTAAATATACATATTTGTCTAAAATTAATTTTTTAGAAATCATTAATAGTAATTACTGATTATAATATTTTTGTTTCAGTGTGAAATGTGATGATTATAGAGTTAATCAAGTTTCATGTATTATTGTAGGACCGCTTTATTTTTTAAAATTTTATTAACAAAAGTAAAATATTTATACTATATGAAAATTATTACAACATTCTTGATTTATAACTTGTGGTTTACTATCACTAAGCTTGTATATTAGTGTAAATAGCATTTTCTGCTTTTGATACTAGTATCGACTAAATAATAATAAACACTGCGGTCTGCGGTATTTGGCACACACACTAATGTTCATTTACACTCACACACATTGACATAGCCCGCTTGTACTTGCCACATAATTTGCCTAATTCTTACTCCTTAGAAAATAACCTACTGGAACCCCACTAAGGCTATTGAAAGCGGATCGATGTTTCGTCCTTTTAGACCAATAAGTAAGTGAAAGAAAAATAATGTAATTCCAGAAGTCAATTTTAATTTTGAAAAATTCTTTGGATTCCTTTTTTTTTTAGGTTATATAGGAAATCGATAATCAATTTTTTTTAGCAACACTAGAGTAAAAGTAAATTTTGAAAAAAAAACCAAAAAATAATTTGCTACCTACTATACTAATTAAATAATAAAAAAAATCGATATTCCATTTCTTACATAATCTAGAAAAGAGAATGAGGAATTCAAATATGTTTTCAAAATTTAAATCAAGCTTTTAGTACTGGATGCATTTTTCTTCTGCTTTTTGGGACTTTCAAGTTGAAATTTTTTTGATCGCTAACTATAGTGACGTCAGAGGGTACCTAAGTATATACTATACGGACTTCCAAGAATCTTAGGCGCTGCTTATCTTTAATTACATAAAGATGTCGAAAAACTCATACACAATAATGATTAGTCACTATACACACAATGTCACACATCACACATATTGCCTAAATCTGACCCCTTAAAAACAGTACGCTTTCAACAGCATAAAATCAAAATATTCTTTATATTCACTTACAATTTTTTTAAAAACATTATTTAGTACAGTAACTTTTTAATTTGAACTTGATTTTTTTTGCTAGTTTTAATTTTTTGATAAAACTGGCATTAGCCAGTTTTGCATCCTGGCATAAAATATTTATTAGGCATTCTAATGAATTAAGATTTTAGTAAGTACTTAGGTACTTAATATTATTATCATTCTATAAACTAATTTAAGATATACCTACCTATAATTTGTTTCAATTATATGAAAATTGCAAATAGAATATTATTAATTTATAAGTATTATTACTAGGTAGATATTTATTATTATTTTAACTGATAATAATATATTCTGTTCTCTATTGACTATTGTATATATACCTATGTTGAATGTTCTCTACATTGTGCTTAATATTGATTTTTTTTTGTTATTAAATAATATAGGTATACCCGTATACAAATATAATTATGATTTTTATTTTGTATATGATTGTAATTGGGTAGTTTATTTGAGCTTTTATTAACAGGCATAAACGAAACGAAAATATATACAATGCATAAATGCCATTGCGGTAATGTCTCATTGTGTGATTATAATAGTTATTATAATTCTATTACATGAATAGGTACTGGTTTAAGATCTGCTAAATTTAGACTTCGTTAAGCGTAGGTAAATAAAATAATATACGAACTATAGTAGATAGTAAATAGATAAATTATTCTTGTAAAATATTATAATAAGCCCGAAATGGGGCTACTTCACAATTGGTACCTACGCGGATCTACGTCTACTCCCCACAGTACCTTCCTAATCAAATTCATGTTTGTTAACAATATAAACTATAACATTAATACAATTTAAGTCATTATTTATCCCACAAATTCACATTTGTGTTATTTTAGATTTAATAATATTACTTCAAAAATGCAAAGTCTCAACTTCCATAGCATAGATTCATTCACAAATTACCCCCGTCCAATAAATGCTATTGATATATTACTAAATTTGTACATATCGTATATCAACGTATATGCCACCAGCCTCTCCCCCCACAACATGAAATTTCCATAAATTATATAGACTGTAAAACATGTCTATATTATTATTATTAATTGTTGTTGGTGAGGGGGATGCTGGTGACATGGACGTTATATATTCTGACAGTACCTGTCCGTCTACTTTTTCCTTAAAAAATGCGATTAAATACATGTTTGTACAGTAATAATGATCAAAAAACATGACGTATCGTGATTATAATAATATAATATTAAAATTTAATCAACCGAAATACAAATTCAACCCTTGTGGTTTGTATTACTTCGACTTCAAATTATAAGGGAATGTGCATTTAATATTTATCCATTTTGAAAACATTTACATTATAAATATCCATAAAACGTTTAGCTACTAGCTATATGATTATTATTATAATTTATAATTCAAAACGTCATTCAAATTTATGATAAGTATATGATATATAATTTATGAAGTCACATTTAGAACAAGCATACGAACTGGTTTTGAATGTACAAAACCAAATTTAGTCTATAAAAACAGTCTCAAGTAATCGCTCCGATATTTCTTTTAAAGTATTTAAAGTTAAAATGTATCAAAATCTCGAAAATGATCTTTTATTGTAATTAAAAGATTATAAAGTGTTTATTTTTTTATTTTTTACAGCTAAGGATTGAAAATTTAAAACAAAGATCTCATAAATAGTTCATACTGTAACAAAAAATATAAAAATTATTTTAACACAGTTATTTTTTATAGACATTTTAAATATCAATATAGACTACCACATGATCGAAAAAAATTAAATTATCTAACAAAAAAGGTTAAAAACTCACTCGAAGAACACAGAATTAACTGCTATCAAAAATATTTATCTACAATCCACCCTGCTGACTCTAATTTATGGATTGCAACCAAAAGATTAATCAAACCGAATACCAATGAAATCCCCCCCTTAAAAGCGGGAGATGCTTATCTAAATACAGAAGCTGATAAATGCGAATTGCTTGCTCATACTCTCGAAAATGCATTCACTTTAAACAGCTCACAAGATAACTCTACAAACTATCTAGTTCAACAAAAACTTAATGAGCCTGATGTTCAACCACAAAATATTTTACCATACTCAAGCCCTAACGAAATCTTAAATATAATCAAAAATTTACCAAAAAGAAAATCACCCGGACACGATTTAATCACTAATACTATCCTAAAAAATATTCCCAAAAAAGCGATAACATATTTATCCATCTTATTCAATTCCCTAATAAAAATTGGATACTTTCCTACAGAATGGAAATTGGCCACAATAATACTGTTCAAAAAACCAGGTAAAGATAATTCTAATCCCAGCAATTACAGACCTATAAGCCTACTGTCCTCAGTTTCAAAAATATTTGAAAAAATTATTCACTTAAGGCTTACTAATTACTTAAATGCAATAAATGCTATCCCTCATTTCCAATTTGGATTCAAATCAAACCACTCCACTGCTCAACAACTTCTGCGACTAACGGAGCATATAAATGATGGATTTGAAAAAAAACTACATACAGGGGCAGCCTTCTTAGACATAGCCCAAGCCTTCGATCGGGTCTGGCACGACGGACTTTTATATAAATTAAAAACATTAAACACTCCAACCGCAATATATAATCTAATTAAATCCTACCTCTCCGATCGCTGCTTTAAAGTTCGAATCAACGATACTACATCGGGAACAAAACAAATTAACGCAGGAGTACCACAAGGTTCAAAAATTTCACCTTTACTTTTTAACTTATACGTCTCGGACTTCCCTACAACAAATAATACTGAAGTAGCACTATACGCTGATGACAGTGCTATATACTCAAGCGCCAAAGACACCGAAACAATAACCCAAAATATTCAAGCCCACCTGAATGAAATTCAAAAATGGGGAGATAAATGGAAAATTATGTTAAACCCTCATAAGAGCACTGCGGTACTCTTCTCCAACCGACGCCCGAAAACTCCTGGTAACTTAAATTTGTGCGGTAATAATATTCCTTGGTCACCTAAAATAAAATACCTAGGTGTAGTTCTGGACAGAAAATTAACTTGGAATCCACATATCACCTCCAAACTACAACAAGGATACCAGAGGCTAAAAATACTATACCCATTGATCAACCGACAAACTGCTTTAAGCTGGAGATGTTCTCTTTTATTATATAAACAAATTCTACGACCGTTACTTCTATACGCAGTCCCTGTGTGGGGAAATTGTGCAAAAACCCACATCCACAAAATACAAGTTTTCCAATCAAAAGTTTTAAGAACCATTTCTAATGCTCCATGGTTTGTACGAAATGATGAAATTCACAAAGATTTTCAGCTACCCACAATAACAGAGTACATAAAAAAATTAACTATCAACTTCTTCGATCACATCAATTATGCTCATAGTGCGAAATTTTATAAGCTAAGTGACCCACCTTCTGTACGCCGACTCAAGCGTGGACGCCCACACGACCAAAGTTCTACAATCACCATTTTCTTCTAGCACTACATTTTTCATTTTTTCTACTAATATTCATATTAAAAATTTTTAATTGTCTTTATATTAAGTTCTTGTGTCCAACAACTTTTAAACTTGGTCCAACAAACTTGTCTACACATCTTAGAAGAAGAAAAAACATTCCAACAACCTTTCTAAGTTCTACAATCACCATTTTCTTCTAGCACTACATTTTTCATTTTTCACCTAATATTCATATTAAAAATTTTTAATTGTCGTTATATTAAGATCTTGTGTCCAACAACTTTAAAAAGTGGTCCAACAAACTTGTCTACACATCTTAGAAGAAGAAAAAACATTCCAACAACATTCCTAAGTTCTACAATCACCATTTCTTCAAGCACTACATTTTTCATTAATATGAATATTAGTAGAAAAAATGAAAAATGTAGTGCTAGAAGAAAATGGTGATTGTAGAACTTATAAAAGTTGTTGGAATTTTTTTTCTTCTCCTAAGATGTGTAGACAAGTTTGTTGGACCACTTTTTAAAGTTGTTGGAAACGAGGATTCAATATTATGACAATTTTTAATTTTTAATTGTTATATTATTTTTTATATGAACCAATTTTAACTACTTAACACGAAGTCTAACAAAAGTCCAACAACGTCTCAAAATTGTATGTGTATATTTTTGGATCTGTTTTTAGGGTTTTATTTTTATTTGTAGTGCTGGTTGTGAAGTTGGCACTACAAGCTTTGAACTTGAATAACTTTTGAAATACGTTCCAACAAATTCCAACAAGTGTCCAACAACGTCCAACAATGTTATATGAGTATTTTTGGTAGAGTTTTAAAGTTTTTATTTGCATATGTAGTGCTGGCCATGTAGTTGGCACTACAAACTTTGAACTTGAATAACTTTTGAAATACATTCCAACAAATTCCAACAATTGTCCAACAACGTCCAACAAGTCCGAGTAGAGTTTGTTGGAATGGTTTTAGATTATTGTGCCAACTGTGTAGTGCCAGTTTCACGTTAGTGACCTATTGTTATAACTATTATTTATTAATATATTATTATTTTTGTTTTTATTTTTTTTTTCTTCCGTTTTGTAAATATTTAAAACGTAGTCGATAGTTTCTATTTTTACTAATAATTTTTCTAATTATTACTAATTGTTATATTTTTTCCAAATGTTAAAAAAAAAAAATGTATCTAATCAACACTAAGTTAAGATGACATATGTCAGTAAAACTTTATTTAATAAAAAAGTAAAAAATATCAAATTTGTGTAATATATAATATTTAGACTTAGAATAAAACACGAGACAAATAATGAAAACGGACCATATTATGGAGTGTGGGTGATCCAATATACATGCATACATATATACGCATTAGGTACATATATACATTATACGCACTCCTCTTACATACACGCAGCATATTATGCAACACATAAATAATATTCTACACCTCTCCGACCAGACGTTTAGTGGAGACAACACAATCAAATATTAGCGGCGCCAGTAAATACCGTATATTATAAAATCATGAACGTATTCTTTCGTATATATGTATATATAATTATATTATATACTTCAAGACCCCTTCAGTAATTCTCCGATCAAGACGTTTGGTCAAAACAAAACCATAAATTACCAGCGGTACCTTTGTCGCACCGCACAAAATAATAAAATATATCAATACTTTAATATCACGTATTAATCGATGCACAAGAAGAAGGGATCAACCAAAATAATATTATATAAGGACCACAGAGAATCGACTCGTCGCCAGTGTCCATTCCGGAGATACACATGGTCCACGCCAGTCAACATCATGACACTCTTCCACTACTGTCCAAAAGAGTGCTCATTACTGTGTTTACATGCGTATACAATATATTTATATATGTATATTGGATTATTTCAGCATTCGGTATGTCTGTCTAAATTGGTTGTTTCTCTATCAAACAAACTCACATTGTTCATCTTTTCCACTCACCTATCCATTGATCTCTTAAAAACATAAGGTTCTGTGACTATCATCATATTATAGGCCTGTTACATCATTACTACACATTTATATTTTGGAACACGAATATAATTATAAGTGCTCATCAACTTAAATTGCATTCAGTTGGCGAATTGACTATTTAAACTTTTGCTACGGATGTAAGGTTTTTAAGAGCTGTGTTTAGAATATAAGTATAATAATAAGGGCTCTTTAACTTAAATCATATCTGGTTGGCAAATGCCAAATTTACTATTTGTACCCTTGCTACGGATGTAAAGATTTTTAAGAGCTGTATTTAGAACATAAGTATAGTAATAAGTGATCATCAACTTAAATTGTATTCGGTTGGCGAATTGACTATATGTATTCTTGCTACGAATGTAGGGATTTTGAGAGCACATAGTAACAGTCACAATTAGAAAATTGTATACGAAATTCTACAGATTATATAAACCAAAATACATATATTGTCATCGTGATATCGACTGTCGAACACGACCCAGAAGAATTGCAAACCACTCGGGAAAACTAACTGCAGCAATCTACTCGCGAGGTAGTGTTTAAATATTTATACAATAAGCGTAGATAATTCAAATATCATTAGGCAGATAAGTATAGCACAGTAGTAGGGCGATCTTACTCTGAAATTTCCAATATTTATTATAACACACACGTATCTTACCTAAATACCTTTACCTTCCCCTACCGCCTATTTTCCCCTTACATTTGGAAAAAATTACATATTAAAACCAAGAATAAAGATTTTAGTTATTTGGTTGTAAAAATATTATTCGGGTATATGAAACTTGTAGAGTACCTATGTTATTATATTTTATACACACATTGACATTTTCAAATGTAATTTTTTTGGTAAAAATGAATTTAACTTACTGGTGTACCTACTAATAACTAATGCCAAATAGTAAAATAAATTACTTTAATCACAATAATATCATCCAATATACTTAGTAATATAATAGGCTAACAGACTGTCTTCACTCGAAAGTCCAGTGGTGTACACAGCTATATTCAATTGGGGCTTACATCAGTGGCGTAATTTGGGGGGGGGGGGTTGCAAGGTGGGCATTTGCCCCTGTCTGATTTTAAAACGGCCCGATGGGCCGGTGCCCAGTTGTAGCCGTTTTACAATTATTATATTTTATTAGCTCAAAAACAAGCCTATTTTATTATATTTTCAGAAAATATTATACTATGTAGAAATATTTTGAAATTGAAAATTAAGGAACACCCTAATGTAGGTACTAAGAAATTATTGTCACAATGATATATTTTTTAATTTTTACTAATAGTTGATAGTTGGAAAATATATTTATATTTTATACGTATGCGGGGACGTACACATTGTATGTAGGTACCTATGTATTTATGTAGGTATGTTTGTTTGTGTGAGTGTATAACAATAATAATAATTAGCATCGTAATCCCGTATGGCCGTATAGTTTTATTTCTAAAATCTAAAAATAATACAAATTCTTAAAACAACAACCGATATGTGATATATGTGATATTTTTGTTGTGGGTATGAAAGCGGGACCAATTCAAGATCGATTACTGAGGAAGATGCTTCAAAAATAAACATCACGTATTCACACCTTATGGAAATTTCTGCTGCAAAAAAATCTACGTTCAACATTTATGATGGATAAAGGAAGAAACTGACTTCAAATATCAAAAACTAAGTCAGTAAGCAAAATTAGCCAAGCAGTCAACCACGGAAAAATAAAAATGTGGAACGTGCGGTCGATCAAACCATACACAAAAGGAATGTCGATACAAGAACTACAGCTGTAATATTTGCAATATCAATGGTCATTTGGCTCCTATGTGTAAAAGTAAGAATAATAAACCAAAGTACGATAACCGATCACACAATAAGTTTTTATCCGAAAATTTAGGTAATAGCTAGTATGAAAATATTCATGATGATGCAATCGCGAACAATTTATCTGACATTTTTTTAATATGACTGAAAATAACTTTTAAAATAAAGTAAAACACCACACATTATCAATTTATCATTTGAAAATAAAGGTTTAAAATTTGAAATAGATACTGGGGCTGTACATAGTGGAATGTCAAAATAATTATATGATACATGTTTTAATAGTTTACCTTTATTACCAAACTATAGTTCACTACTCGATTAAGTCGGAAATGATAGTCCCAATAGGAAAAATAATAGTAAATGCTAAATATTTGAAAAAGTGTTTTAAAATGTGTATTTAAGTAATAAAAAACGGAGGACCTCCATTAATGTTGGTAGAAATTATTGAAAAATAATAAGCTATTCTCCCATGTATAACACTGTAAATGTAGACGAAAATGTAGAGAACATAATATTAAAAAAAGTCGATCATTTATTCAAAGATGAAATTGCCACCTTTAATAAATGCCAAATACCGCTAAACATTAAAAAGGGGGCAATACCCAAGTTTTTCAAGCCAAGGTCAATTCCTTTAGCACGAAAATCTAAGGTAGAGTCAGAAAATTATCGTTTAATAGATAATAATATTTTAACTCTCGTGATCTACAGCGAATGGGCCACTCCAATTGTTCCAATTCTTAACCCCGACGGTACGGTTTGAATTTGTGGACATTTCAAAATTACAACCAACCCCATATTGGAGAGAACTGAGTATCCCTTACCAAAAATAGAACATCTTTATGCTAATATAAGTGGCTCAAAATATTTCTCTAAAATATATCTCAAAGATGCATATTAAAAAAATATGGTAATTAAATAGAGTGATCGCAAATACACTTATACACCACAATAGATACTCACAAAGATCTATTCAGTTATACTCGAAATCCATTTGGAATAAAAAGCTCAGCTGGGGAATTTCGAAAAGCCATGGAAATATCAACCACAGGCTAAGAAGGGATTAGTGTATAAGTATATTTCAAGATGACATAATAGTTGAGGGAAAAACTGTAGAAGAACACAATAATCGATTAAAAAAATTACTTAACGTTTTATCCGGACTTTGTTTAAGGGTTAAACAAAACAAATGTAGTTTTCTCAAGAATTCAATTGAATATTTAGGCCATCAAATGTATGAGCATTTATTGCACACTTTAACTGAGCACAGGTTCATGGAACCTTTTCAATAAATTTCGAATTAAATTCATATAACACACGCAAAATAGAAATTACATCTGAAGAAGATTATTTATTTTGGAGCTATAAGTAACCATACCAACCAAATTTCGTAAGTCAATTCTAACTGAACTGCATTCTTGTCATATTGGCATGTCATGAAAAGCATACTGGTAGAGCGTTCGTATTTCTGGTGGCCTTGTATAGATAAAGAAATTGAGGATATGGCCCGTAACTGCAATGAATGCATAAATGCGAGACCTAATCCTCTTAAGTCAGTACTAACACAGTATTAAGGATTGTCGAAATAAAAATGAAAATTGGCAAAAAGGAAAAATAACAGAAAACATTAGCCAAAACACTAATAAAGTCATACTAGACGAGGGTTCAGAATGGATAAAACACACTGATCAGATATGGCCACACAATCAAATAAATAACTCACTGTCTCCTGCAACCAGTATGATAAATGTACCCAATAATGATTCTACTAAGTCTAAACTAACACATAATATTGCATCGATTGATACACAAAACAACTCCTAGACACTCAACGTTATTCTCCTTCCAATTATAAATAATGAATAACGCATTTGCAAATAAAAATAACAATTACAATTATTTAATATTTATAGATTGTTATGAAATATAATATATATTATTAAGTATCATTATTACGATTATATAATTAATAGAAAACATTGTAAATTTCAATCATAAATTTAAACATTTAGAGTTTTATTATATCAAAATATTCTTATAACAAAATCAAATTTTACTTATAATTAAAGAGGTGTTACGCATTAAATTTAAACAATGTTTATATAATATACCATGATGGGGGATTGTCCTACCATACGCGACGTATGTGCCTCGGCGGCCTCCCACGAAATTCAATTTACACCTACTTAATATGCTGTTTCTACAATAAACACGTTATAATCATTTATATATATAAACTGCAATTATACTGATTAAAGTTTAATCATTGCATATTTGCATTCATATTAATGCAACGAATCAACAATTGTAATTGTACAGTTTATTTTTTATATTTTATTGAAGAATAACATTTATAGTAATATAATACGATGTCCTATGCTGTGATATAAATTAGAGGTACTGGTTTGTTATAGCCCCGCCGTGGCGAGTGAAAACTTAGATTTGCTATGTCCTGGATTTTTATGACTTCGTTGACTTCGTTAGAACCTATTCAGTAATAGTGTAAATATCGTGACTAAATAAATTATACAATTGTATTTAGCCATCATAAATATAGGTAGGTATTTTGCCAGAATATATTTTATATTCCGAATGGATTATAGATATATGGATAACATTTGAGGCTTTAGCTTAGTACCTATGCAGACCGCAGACAAACAATTGTAATTCGTTGGCAGTGACAGTAAATCGTAATAAAACGCATGCATTGATATTATATTAAATTGTACATAAAATTCGAATCAAACGAACAATTATATATTTTTGTCTTAGGTAGGTCTAAGTTGGTCTTAAAAAAAACGTTACATAGCAATTATTCATAAGTTTCACCATTTAGATTATAATAATAAAAAATCAATAAATGCTGTATTAGGTACATCACGGATATAGATGGTTGCACGACGGCCTACGTTGGATCACAGCTGCTGCGTTGAGCGGCGCCGAAAGTTCTTATCAAATCTGACGAAAAGTCGAGTTCTACTAGCGCACTCTACTGCCACTATAGTACCTACAGGTTGGATACGAGAATTCCGTTTTTTCGCTTCGATCAGCCGTATTCTTGTGTATGTCGCCGTCTTTCATGTTTCATCCAATGTAATCTGTTGTTCGTCTTTTATGTTTCCGTAATTTTCCTATCGTTTCTTATTGCGTGTACCTATAAAATTCGGTATTCGTCCAATACGGAAAATACGCTGTGGAAGTTCGGCAGTGCGGCAGACTACAGTGCGGCGGCCACAAGACTTACACAACTTACTTGTTCTTTGACCTTTTAACGGTATGGATTTTTCTGCCTGTGGTTTTTTTTTTTTTTATTAACTAATTAACAGTTTTAAAAGATCTATGTATTTAAAAAAAAAAAATCTTTTTTAATCTGGTAAATATTGTGTAAAACATTAATTATCATTTCCTATTATGTATTTATTTATTCATTAGTCATTACACTAGTCAGTTATTAGGATATATTTTAGTGGGTTGTATAACACGTGTCTTTGCTCTCTTGTGTGACCGGGAAGTTGCCTACTGTTCACATGGCTGTCTTCATGTTATTTGTTTGTGAGTGTAGGTATGCATTGTCTGGTCAGTTAATGCTTTGTATTGTAAATTTAATTGATCAAATTTTATTTTTGTACCAGAAGTT
This sequence comes from Macrosiphum euphorbiae, assembly GCA_949089665.1. NCBI lineage: Eukaryota > Metazoa > Arthropoda > Insecta > Hemiptera > Aphididae > Macrosiphum > Macrosiphum euphorbiae. The sequence continues at coordinate 6,220,899 of CARXXK010000002.1, read as the reverse complement.
TGAAGAAATTATTATCCATAAATGTGTATTAACTCATCAAACTGTAAATGCCTAATAATTAATTTTGTCAAAAGGATATAATATTTAGGACTTTTATTTAGCTGTAACGTGGAATTATCTCCATATTATACATAGTTTAATAATTAAGCTGTCTTACCTATATAATTTTTAAAATTTATAAATTGAAAAATATAATTTCACTTCATACTTTGAGGAAAGTCTATCTTTCTTTATACTTATTTATAATGCAATATGGTAGGGTAATCTGGGGTGGTGCCCATACAAATATTCTTAATTCCTTAAAGGTACAACAAAATAATATTATTTGTGAATTATTTGTCTAAGTTTAAGAAGGACAACCTCATTGTGCCATAGTCTACCTACTCAAACTATAAATAATTGAACATGTTCCACAGTTCCACTTGAACTGCTCTTTAAAAAAATAACTCCTTAATGTTTGTATATAAAAGGTTTGGTTTTTTTTTCTGCAGAACAAATGACAAACTTGTGAGGGAAAAAAGATTATTTAATATAAAAGTAGTAGGTATACACAATACCTAGTTACAAGTTTTGGTTAATTTAATAGAAAATTTCATATTTTAATTAATAAAATTAATTTTCAAAGTTGAAATTAAATTAATTCGTTTTTAGGTATATATTATAATTTATTTTAATTGCTAGTATAATAGCTAGTATAATATAGAAATTAGAATATTGTTATGTATTTTAAGATTTCATAAAAAGAAAATGACCAAATAAAAAAACAAAATTTTAGGATGTAGGATAAATGATTTATTACTTACTTATTTTTATGCTAGGTACATGTAATTTGTTTTATTTATAATAATATTATTTTAATATTTTAATATTTATATTGTATTCTTATTATTAAAAACTACTGAATGAAATTTTGATTATATACATTGGTTGGCACTAGTCATAGGTAATATTATTTTTATTGTAGCACTATCATTGTTCTGATGCTAAATGCATAGATTGAATAACGTTAACAATTTTTAAAAAGTTTAAAAAAATAATTTGAATAGGTAGGTATTTATTGTAACGTTAAACAGTTTAATATTTATAGGTACAACAGTAAATGGTATTTTTTTTGATTCAAGCCTTGAAAATAACTAATAAGTGGGGTTATGTTCCAAGGATGGAATTCTGAAACTTTGAATGTAATCTTCCATTTTATTTTACAGGTTGTGTAGTTAGGTTATCAAATCATAGACAATTGTTGAATATAAAGCCATGGAGAGATCGATAAGTAATATTGTTCTAAGCCCTGTAAGTATTTCTTTTATTATATTATTGTTAAAACTTATTAAACTAACTGATCATAAATATTGTAGATAGGTACTACTTTCGCTACAGTATATGCGACTCAGATTAGGTAGGTGCAGGCATCTTCCCCACGTAGTACCTATAAGTTAACTTGTTAACACATTTATTAAGTGAAGATTTTTATTCCAGAATTTAATCAATTTTAAAAGTATACTTGTTAATAACTAAAACAATGGTTAAATTCCCAAATGATGAAAAAAAAAGTATTTTTGCCAAATAGAATTAGGTATTTTCAAATATTATTTTTTGTTCATAATTATTATTATTATTGACGTAAGTATTAGTTTAGTTGATTATAGTGTTCATAATGTCATATATTATTTAAACTTAAACGAATACAAAAATAATATGTCAACATTGAAGTTTTTACTAGTCTATCCAAAATATTTACGAACATGACTAATATACCAACTTGGCAGCTATTTTGAAAATATTTTGACTCTTTTTGCGCTGTTTACGGGCATTTACAGCTTTCAATTTTTTTAGTTTTTTTTTTTTATAAATATCAATAAAGTTTTATCTGTTGGGCCAAAAAGTGTAAAAATTTAATACAAGGCTCCTGATAAATTGTTACAAAATCAATTGAAAAATATTAAAAATACATAGGCACAATTTTTTTTTATAAGCATTTAAACATCAAATTTTGACAAAATGTATCAAATTTAAAATTGAATACTTATTTTGTAGTTAAAAATGTATAAAATGTTCAACTTTTTTATCTTAGGATTGAAAATTGAAAACAAGATTCCATGTAAGTAGTTAATTCTGTTACCAAAAAATCTAAAAAATACACGAGCTCAGTTTATTTTTATAGTCATTTTAAGTTCAAATTTGGACGAAATTACATAATAAAAAAGGTGGGCAAATGGGTGTCGCTCTGCTGTACAGTAGGTTACAAGTGGGTCACTGTAATGGATGATATTAAACTTGAATTCAACGATATAATATCATTGTATAAGAAAAACGATTCTGAGCGGAGACGGTATGTCAGTCTATGTATAAGACATATTATATACGTATCTATGGTATTAAACAAAAAATTGACCTATAATAAATTCCAAATTAATCATATCACAATATCCACTAGGTACTTATAACACGTTATACATCAATAACAAACCCTGATACTATCATTGATATATAATATAGTGTACTTTAGAAGTTTCAAGTACCCACGAATAGTATTATACACTCACAACAAAATGACTAAAATAGTTATTCTAGGTTTTTTATTATGTAATTTCGTCCAAATTTGAACTTAAAATGTCTGTAAAAAATAACTGTGTTCATATATTTTTTAGATTTTTTGGTTACAGTATGAACTATTTATGAGAACCTTTGTTTTAAATTTGCAATCCTTAGCTATAAAAACTGAACATTTTATAATTTATTAATTTCAATGATTGATAATTTTCGAGATTTTGATAAATTTTGTGTTTAAATCTTTAAATGCTTATAAAAAAAAAACTGTGCCTATGAATATTTAATATTTTTCAACTGCTACTGTAACAATATATCAGGAGCCTTGTATTAAATTTTTACACTTTTTGGCCCAACAGATAAAACTTTATTGATATTTATAGAAAAAAAAACTAAAAAAAATTGAAAGCTGTAAATGTCCATAAACAGCTCAAAAAGAGTCAAATATTCAAATTGTATGGTGTATAGGAAATTCTAATATAAACATTCAGTGAAATTTTCATGTATCTACAGTTATTTGTTTTTGAATTACAACAAAATAAGGAAATCGCTACATGGGAAATCGAGTGAATATCCAATGTTGGATCGATTTTTTGGAAAACCAATTTTGCGTAAAAATTCCCGTTTTTCCTTAATTTTTATGTTGTTTTTTCCCGGCGCTTGTGAAAACTACTGGGAAATTTATACTTTTGACCCCCCAAAGTACCAACTAGATTCACTTTCCTATCAGAAAAGCTACTGATGAAGAAAATCCAAGCACTTTTACTGTCCTAAAACGTGATGACAGACACAAAAAAAAAAAAAAAATAAAAAATAAAACACACATCATTGTAAAATCAATACATTCATCGTTTCACTCAGAATCTAAAACCTAGAATAACTATTTTAGTTATTTTGTTGTGATTGTATAATATTATTCGTTGGTACTTGAAACATATAAAGTATAGGTACTACTATTATATAATCTATGATAGCATCAGGGTTTGTTGTTGATGTATAACGAGTTATAAGTACCTAATGGATATTGTGGTATGATTAATTTTGTAATTTATTATTGGTGCCTATTTAAGGTCTAGGTTTTTTTTAATACCATAGATATGTATATAATATGTCTTAAACCTAGACTGAAATACCGTCTTTGCTCAGAATCGTTTTTCTTATACAATGATATTATATCATTGAATTCAAATTTAAATCCATCCATTATGACCCACTTGTACAGCAGAACACCTTTTTTTATTGATAATATTAAACATGATAGGTAAAGACACAAATTATGTAGAGACTAGATAAGTATTTGGATGGAGCCTAGCCCCCCCCCTTACTCTCACCTAATAATGGATATGTAAACAATGTGTCAATGTATAGACATTATATTATATGAAGTAATAATTTGAACTATTAATGTATAACAAGTCATTAAACCAGTTACAAATTGTTCTATTATAATTTATTATTGTTATTTGGTTTTAGAAAGATATGGCATATATTCGTTTGTTGATGTCCGAATTGAGATCTAACGAACTAAGAAAGATTTTAGAAGGTATTAACCAAAACAAATTTGGTCCCAATTATATTGTAAAAAAGAGGATTTTGGACCTGTTTAATGGTCCTCGTACATCATTAATGCAAGAGTTAGAACAACAAGTTCTACTCATCCATTTATCAAAACAAAGTGAAATGCAACAACCGCAGCATGGACGGATTAAAAGAATAAAGAAACTTTTACAAAAATATCAACAAAATTCTATTGAAACTACAAATCAAACCATACGTTTTTCACATAATTTACCATTCTTTAGGACCATACATTCATTATTAAATCCTATTCACTGCAAGGGTAATAATATTAGTACTTTCTACTTAACTAAGCTGCGTAAAATAAAAGATATTCCAAATTACATTGAAAAATCATGGGATTCTGAAAGAAAAGAATATAAAATTCAAATAGTTTTAAGATTGGAACAAGTTGGACATACAACCATTGTTAATGGACGTTTACCTTCTAATATTCATGTTTCTGTAAATAACTATGATTGTAAGTTACCTAAGTTAATCTTTCCAGAAACTGGCGATCCTACTCCATGGAGATTGAATGTCCCTATAGATATAACTAAACAAATCAATTTTAAAAAAAATAAACACACATTAAAAATCACGTATTCAAATGATCCACATACTTATGTAGCTGGTGTTTTTTTATCCGAAAAAGTAACATCAGAAGATCTGCTTAAAGAGATTAAAAAAAGATATTTACGTAGATCTGATGTAACTAAAGAATTCATTAAAAATTCCCTAAAAAATAATGACGATATGAGTGTAGACTCCTTCATTGTTTCTCTCAAAGATCCATTAACCACACAAAGAATGAAAGTGCCGGCAAGAGGTAAAGAATGTAAACATTTGCAGTGTTTTGATGCAAAAAAATTTCTACAGATGAATGAACAAACGCAAAAATGGGAATGCCCAATATGTAAGGAACAAGTTAAATATGAAAACATAGAAATTGATGAATTTTTTTATAGAATACTTCAAAGTTCAAAATTAAGTAAAGGAAGTGAAAATATTATTTTACTTAATGATGGCACATGGACTGAGAGTAAACCTATGAATACATCTTTAAATAACAAAGAAATAATATCGATAGATTCTGATGAAGATAATATTAATGACAATTTTGATAATGAAGAGATAGAACCAAAATCTAAACGTTTTAAATATAATCCACCAGAAGTAAAAAAATCTAAACATATTGTAGAAACTGTAGAGGTTATAAAAACAAATGTTATCAGTTCTACTAAATGTGACATTATTAATAATGGGTTTACACCATCAGCTTCAGATAATTCAATTATTATGTTGAATGACATACCTGGGTCATCATCAATAATAGGATCAAACTGTATATTGAATAATTTTAACCTTCCAAACAATACAAACTCGGTTAATATTAATGACTCTCTTGAGAGTAAAGGTAAAAATATTCAAGAAAAAGTGAAATCAGTTTTATGTGTTATAACATTAGATTGAACCATTTATTTAATTTATTATTAATCTTAAATTGTGTACAATACATTATCATTTTTGCTTAGATTTTATTCTGTTAAAAAGTATCTTAAATTAAGTATTGTAAAATAATATTAAATTCAATCATATTTATTAGTTTAGGTTAAACATATTTTGTTAAAAAAATAAAACTTAATATACTACCTAAAGATTTAATTTAACGCATCACTTAAGTATTTTTTAAATTCTGTTTTGTATAGTAAGTTGTAAGCATAGTAATATTTATTTAACTAGAATTTTTTTATTTTAAATTTCAAATATTGAGTTAACCCTGGATTACATGTTTGTACTTACTTATTGTAGATAATTGATTTTCCAGTAAAATGTTTACCAATTTGTTTTATTATTTTTTATTATTATTATTATTATTTAATGAATTATTTAATGTTGAAGCAATTTACATATTTTATCCATTTATAAATCATAAACTTTATGGATAAAAAAATTATATAAATTAATAATAGTACAAATGATTTTATATATTTTTATTTTATATTAATATGTGAGACGTGAGTATACTATTCTATACTATAGATAACTGTCATACTGCACTTGAACTTTGTAATACAGTTATACATCATAAATTATAATAAATAGAATATAACTTATTTACAGTTATCAGTGTAGGTATACAAGATTATTAGTTGTTAATTACTCGTATACTCGTAGTGCTAGTATAAATTTAATCGATTATAATTTGAGTCACACATATAAATAATAATAATAGAGCGGCTACCCTACATTAATATACAATGAACAAGCATAAATTTGATTGCAGGATTTTGCGGACCACATGAAGAAGTTGTATCTACTAGAATTTATTATGTCAATTGTGTTCCTAAGTGTATGAGCTTTTTTATCACGGGAGTCATAAATCATAATCACTACAACTGCTGATTGATCTAATCTGGATAAAAATGTATCTTGTTAAAGTTTGTACAATGTAATTTATAAGACTGAAAAAAAAATGTACGAATTAATGTTTTTATTTAGGATATTTAATTTTTAAATCACTTTATTTCTTCAAAATGGTCCAACATTTTGGTATTCTAGTCATTACTTTTCCTACTACAGTTAATGCAATACTGTTAAATATTATATTATGATTATAATAATAATATTATGAAATTATTTAATATTAATAACATTTTAAAATGAGTAATAAAAATAATAGATGTAAATAACATAGTACTTACCTAATCATTATTTAAGACATGTGGTAAAATGTAGAAAACTTTTAATTTTTCCCTCTATTTTAAATTGGAAAAAAGATGTGTTTTTTTTTAAGATCTTCAAAAACTTTAAAATATATATTATTATTAATAAGTTAAAATTACATTATCTAATAATAAAAAAATTATATAATATATATTATATATTTTTTACAATTATATTATTATTGAAATTATTAAATCGAACATAATATATAAGATTACATATTTATCTATAAGCTTGAAGTATTTCTACTTACTTCACAATAAACTTTTAATCTATGGAATTATCATAGGCCCCATCAGATAGTTAGTAAAGGGTTCAAAAACCATTAACTAGTAACATGCTGAGCTTATTACAAGACTATAAAACCATAAGGTGAAATGTAGCATTGCAAAATTAAGAATTGGTCAAGGGGTGTGTGGGGGGCAAATAGCCCCCCCACGGGTCGGCGTTGGGTAATTTTGCACTTGAAACGCAGTTTATAAATTGTTGGATTGAGCTGCTGTACTTAATAATTCCCAATTCGAGCACTGTTGTCAACGGGAAGTTCTTAGTTAATTTTAAGTGTTCTCAATCGTTCGACCAAAAAGGTATAACGTTCTCAATGTTCTATAGCCATTTATTATAAACATAACACTATTAACTAAAAAAAGAAAAACTAAATAAAAAACGTCCTTAAAAAAGTATACTTATATAATTTTAATTTTACAATAATGTAATATAGGTAGTCATTAACATTTTTATATGGTCGGTAGGTAATCTACCTGATGAAGTTATCAATTTTAATAGGTATTATATTTACTTAAACAAAAAAATGTCATTCAAAATTGGACTTTTGGAACCAGAAACGGCAAAACATATTTGAATTATAAAAAACAAAAATATAGGTACCGACTATGGCATTGGCAAGATTTCAGGGATTGGCAGTTTTCTTGGCGGGATTTCAGTATAAACTTAGTAGGTATATTAAAGGAAACGATAATTGTACGTCGGATTTACTTTCGAAATTATCAATTAAGGGAAAATATGGCATTTCGGTTGATAGTGAACCGCAAAGCACATATATCGCATTTATAGAATTCGAATATTTTCCGATAAACCATAACACAATTAAATTACAAACTAATAGAGATAAAATTATTCGTTAAGTTTATTATTATGTGCCTCATGGATGACCAAAATCGATTAGCGACGATTTAAAACCATACAGAGGCGTACCGATTTATCGGTATGGCAAAGCTGTTTAATGTTAGGATATAGAGTGGTAGTACCGAGTAAGTCATTTAAACGGATTTTAGACGAGTTACACAGTACGAATTTAGGTACCTATAGTTAAAATGAAGGCAGTTGCGAGATCGTAAATTTGGCAGTGGCGTAGCATGAAACTTGGTGGCCCTCTCTAGTGTAAAAATTAAACAGTAATTTTATGAGGTAAAAAAAATGCATGTAAAGGTAACTGTATTATTTTACTGCTGATAAATTTACAAAAACAATGACGTTAAAATATTAAGTATTATTATATAATATAATTAAAAATTAACTTGTCTAGTCTTCACTTGAGCAAACTTGTCAATGACTTCATCAAAATGTAATTGCTGTGCCCGCTTATTTTCGATGGAAATAATTGACAAGCCACTCAGCCGTTCCTTTGACATCGTGCTTCGTAAATAATTCCATTTCGGTAATACCACAAATCACAATCAAGTGTTAACTTAAATATTTCAACTTCAATTTTTTTCAGGTGATTCTAACCTTTGGACTACATAAATTTCATCAATATAAATTTTATTTTTCTATGTCTTTGATTTTTAAATATTGGTACGATGCCCCATTTTCTTGAGTTACCATGGTTTTCGGTGTTGATTTTTTCATTATTGTCTCTAAATGATAAATTATTCGAAGGAGTGATTTTTCTTTTTCAACAAGCTGTGATTTTAACTTTCTTTTTAAATTTTCACTTAAATGTACACGTTTAGACATTATTAATTGACTACCTTGAGTATTGATAGTGTGTTAATTCAATAATAATTCAAAAAGTAATAACTTATGAGTTATGAGAAATAATAACATGCACGCAAGACGCTAAGGAACAAAAATAATGTACTCAAATATGATCACGATTTTCGTCAAGTAATAATACTAACATCGATTATAAAATATTTATAATCAAAGATAATCAGAATTTCGTACCGTAGACAACAGTTTGTAGTCATCGTGGTGCTGCTATTATTACGCGAAGAGCATTCAATTTCATCTAATACCATCGAGCAAATAATATTAAGCGATAGGTACGCCATGATAATTTATTTTTATAACAGCCACCAGAAACCCATTTAAAGATCTAATAACCCATGATTATACGCCGTCGCTGTACAATAATATTTTTTCGTATTTTTCTAATCAAATTATTTTCAATGTACCTAAATATTATTTAATTAAAAGAAATTTGAATATTTTTTTATGTAATGGTACAGATCCTGTGGCCTCCCCAACTTGGAATTAAATTGGGGCCCCGACTTAAATATGCCACTGATGTTTGGTAGACCAGTATTGACATACATATCATAGAAAATGTACTTAAATATCATGTGTATATTGTATGCAGACGCCAGACATGCAGTTAAGACTAAACCGCGATCCTAACCCTAAGAGCTAATACCATGGAGTAGATCTAGTCGTGTATGGCAGAGAATAATACTTGAATACATATAGATTTTTTGGACACAGATAGATTAGACCTCTGGGCAGAAGATAGGCTAATTTAAAAAGGGAGAGGACCAACCCCGTGAGGTTCTCAAAAAGTGATTTTGAGATTTCTGATGGAAATTTTTGTTTATAAATGATTGCCATGATTACTGTTATATTATAAAATAAAACATATTATTTACGTTACAATATTAAGCTGTCCCGGAGTTATATGGGTGTTTCTCATATAGAAACTGACATTGTAAAATGTTCAAACGCTAAATAATGTCTACCGGAAAGTCAAATTAAATTTTTATAAGCGTTGAAGTTCAAATTTTTACAACATATTTGAATACCTACCAATTATTTACTCGATTTTTCATGTAGCGATTTTCTTATTTTATTGTAATTCAAAAACAAATAATCGTAGACACTTGAAATTTTCACATGTGTATTTTATCGTTTTATATACTCGATAAAGTCTTTAAAATATTTTGACTTGTTTCGAGTTGTTTACAGACATTTTCAAATTTCAATTGTTTTAGTTTTTTTTTCTATGAATGTCAATAAAATTGTATAAGTTGGGTAAAAAAAGCTAAACAATATAACAGAAGGCTCCTGACATATTGTCACAAAATTATAAATTTTAAAATATTAAGAATACATACTAAAATGTTGAAAAGTCAACATTTTCACAAAAATAAACTCTATAAAATGGCCATCTTCAAGTGTTTCAAAAATAAAAAATAACTTTTTTAGAGTTAAAATCGGTTTCAAAATTCGAACTTTAAATGATCATAAAAAAATGTGAGTATGTATTCTTAATATTTTAAAATTTATAATTTTATATTTACAATTTATCATTTTTTTATGATCATTTAAAGTTCGAATTTTGAAACCGATTTTAACTCTAAAAAAGTTATTTTTTATTTTTGAAACAGTTGAAGATGGCCATTTTATAGAGTTTATTTTTGTGAAAATGTTGACTTTTCAACATTTTATTTTCATAAATATCATGATTTTAGATTCTGAGTGCAACGATGAATGTATTGATTTTACAATGATGTGTGTTTTTTTTTAATTTTTAATTTTTGTGTCTGTCATCACGTTTTAGGACAGCAAAAGTGCTTGGATTTTCTTCAACGGTATCTTTTCTGATAGGAAAGTGAATTTAGTTGGTACTTTGGTCTTTAAAATACATATTCACAATTTTTTTTTACACTCATTTAAAGATGGAATTTTGACAAAATTTATCAAATTTAAAATTGAATAATTATTTTTTGGTTAAGAATTTATAAAATGTTCAACTTTTATGTCTAAGGAATAAGGATAGAACATTTAAAACAAGATTCCACGTACCAAAAGATCTAAAAAATACAGAATTACAGTTTATTTTTATAATCATTTTAAGTTCAAATTTGGATGAAATTACATAAAAAAAACCTAGAATAACTATTTTAGTTATTTTGTTGTGAGTGTATAATATTATTCGTGGGTACTTGAAACTTCTAAAGTACACTTTCATATATTAGGTATCTATGATAGTATCACGGTTTGTTATTGATGTATAACGTGTTATATGTACCTAATGGATATTGTGATATGATTAATTTGGAATTTTGTTATAGGTAGGTATCTATTATATTTTAATAATAATAATTTTTTTTAATACCATAGATAAGTATATAATATGTCTTATACCTAGACTAAATGATTAATTTGGTATTAATTATATTTACCTTTTGTAAATTTAATACCATCCATTATACAGTGACCCACTTGTAACCTAATGTACAGCAGAGCACCTTTTTTAATTTCCTTTTATATTTTTTTTAGTTGGTATTTTTTTATATTTCTCTTTAGTAACAAATAACAATCACATTTTTTCCCATTGTATGTTTGATAGTAAAATGCCTACTAGCACGTGTCTATAATTATTTTACAAATTTGGGACGTAATACATTTTTATATTACACTAGGTATTGACGAAAATAATATTTGAGGATACTTAAATTATAATTATAAATAATAATAATCATAATGTTTTTATTTCTTGCAAAAAATTTTGATAACCTTTATCAAAAAAAAATGTCTATAAGAAAGTCAAATTAAATTTTTATGAGCGTTTGAAATTCAAATGTTTACAACATTGGATATTCACTCGATTTCTCATGTAGCGTTTACTTATTTTGTAGTAATTCAAAAACGAATAACTGTAGATACATGAAAATTTCACTGAATTTTTATATTAGCATTTCCTTTACACCATACAATTTTGAAAATATTTTGATTTATTTTTAACTGTTTAGGGACATTTTCAGTTTTCAATATTTTTATTTTTTTTTCTATAAATATCAATAAAGTTTTATCTGTTGGGCCAAAATGTGTAAAAATTTAATACAAGGCTCCTGATATATTGTTACAATAGCAGTTGAAAAATATTAAAAATACATAGGCACAATTCTTTTTTATAAGCATTTAAAGATTGAATTTTGAAAAAATTTATCATAATCTCGAAAATTATCAATCATTGTAATTAATAAATTATAAAATTTTCAGTTTTTATAGCTAAGGATTGCAAATTTAAAACAAAGATTCTCATAAATAGTTCATACTGTAACCAAAAAATCTAAAATATATATGAACACAGTTTATTTTTATAGTCATTTTAAGTTCAAATTTGGACGAAATTACATAATAAAAAACCTAGAATAACTATTTTAGTTATTTTTTTGTGATTGTATAATATTATTCGTGGGTACTTGAATAAGCTTCTAAAGTATACTATACTATATATCTATAATAGTATCAGGGTTTGTTGTTTTTGTATAACGCGTTATAAGTACATAATGGATATTGTGATATGATTAATTTGGAATTCATTGTAGGTCAATTTTTTCAAAAATTTTTTTGTAATACCATAGATAAGTATATAATATGTCTTATACCTAGGACATACCGTCTCCGCTCAGAATCGTTTTTCTTATACAATGATATAATATCAATGAATTCAAATGTAATACCATCCATTATACAGTGACCCACTTGTAACCTACTGTACAGCAGAGTGATACCAACTTGCCCACCTTTTTTTTTCATAAGCATTTAAACATCGAATTTTGACAAAATTTATCAAATTTAAAATTGAATACTTATTTTGTAGTTAAAAGTGTATAAAATGTTCAACTTTTATATCTAAGGATTGAAAATTTAAAACAAAAGTACGCGTAAGTAGTTGATTCTGTTACCAAAAAATCTAAATTCACAGCAAATTTTATTTTTATAGTCATTTTAAGTTCAAATTTAGACGAAATTACATAATAGAAAACCTAGAATAACTATTTTAGTTATTTTGTTGTGAGTGTATAATATTATTCGTGGGTACTTGAAACTTCTAAAGTATAGTGTATACTACTATATATCTATGATAGTATCATGGTTTGTTGTTGATGTATAACGAGTTATAAGTACCTAATGGATATTGTGATATGATTAATTTTGTAATTTATTATAGGTACCTTTAATAGGTCAATTTTTTTAATGCCATAGATAAGTATATAATATGTCTTACCTATACCTAGACTGACATACCGTTTTCGCTCTGCAGAATCGTTTTTCTTATACAATGATATTATGTCATTGAGTTCAAATTTAATACCATCCATACCACCTACTGTACAGCAGAGCACCTTTTTAATGACTCTTTTAGTTTATAGGTTAAACGGTAAATAACCGATTTTGGTCTGGGTGGCGAGTCCCCCTATACTCTTAATGGGGATATCCTCACGGGACAGCCCGTACATTCTGAATGTTAAAAGGCAGGGCTTGAAACCGATATTTGATACCGATTTTGAATACCAAACCGTAAACCGTTATACACCGAAATCGATACCGAAACCGAAAACAAAATCGAAAAAAACCAATACCGGTAATCAAAATCGATATAGGAAAAATTCAAAACTGGTATTCAAAACCAAAAACGAAACCAGAAAAAATAAATACTTATAAGTCCAAAACCGAAATCAAAAGCGGAAAAAATAAATACCGATAACTGAAACTGAAATCGAAATAGGAAAAAATATTTACGGTTTCAAGCCCTGGTAAAAGGACGTTTCGCCCCCGTCAAAAAAGCGAGTCTACGGACATTTCGTCAACGTCTATTATTAAGATAGGACATTTGGCTCCCGGGAGTTATGTGATGTCATTTACCTACCTATAGGACGTTTAGTCCCCCATATTTTAAATCACTACATTTAAATGGTTTTTTTTAATTTAATATTTCAATTATTTTTAAAAAAAGGTACAATTTCAATATTAGGTACTTATATAAATATGTGGGGATGGCCTACCAACAACTTGTAATGAAATTTTTTAGATTCCTGCTCTCAGCTAAACACTTGCATTTATAATTTGAATAGTGATGTTTAATTTATTCTCAGTTATTTCAACTTTTGTCTCCATGTGTTAAGTAATCGATAATTTTAGTCTTTCAATACTGGACTCTTAGTTCTTACCCTTTGGGGTTTTGCATATATTTATTTATATTATTATTAGGTATACCTAATTATTATTTATTATTAAAACTAATAACTTTTTTCAAAATATTATTTATAGGATTTTCCTAACATGTGAAATTACCAATTTTGTTTGAGTTGTTCGGCGACAAAGACGACGATGGAAACGACGATAATATAAACTCCCGGGGGCCAAATGTCCTACCTTAATAGTTAATAATAGACGGGGTCGAGACGTCCGCGATTCATTTTGAATATCAAACAACATTTTAGTTTGATATCACTTATTATTTGATTTCTTGGATGACTTTTAACGATTTTTATCGATTTTTATAATCAATTTGGGCATATACGTAAACTGCGCCCAAATTACCTCTTTTTTTGTAAACTGCGCCCGAATTCTTATCTTAGTTGAACAGGTATAGTGTAAAGTGCGCCCGAAATGTTATCTATGTTAAAAAGATATAATGTAAACTGCGCCCGACTAATAAACTTATTAAATTTTCACTCATCAAAGTCTCTATGTTTGACGATTGTGTACTTTTTCAAGCTTTTATACAACTCATCCAAATATTTTCATGTTCATAGAAAAGTTAAAAGAAATTCAAATAGATGGATACATTAAACTAAATAGTATAAATGGACCGTTTATATTCCAAAACTCTAAAACCAAAAAAAAAACGCGAAAAGTTAGAAAATGTAATTAATAAATATAATAGTAGTTAAATTCAAATTAACGAATAGCAGAATATGTATCCACCATATGTAAGTATTTGTAATATTTATAATTATTTTAATTTTTAAAATTATATTTAATTTTTAATTATTCAAATTATATGGCTGTAACGAATTAAGTATTTTACCTGTAATTTTACCCGGGCGCAGTTTACATGTCACCTTTTTACTCTTGATATTAACTCGGGCGCAGTTTACATGTGTGATTTTGTGTTTACCTGTATTTTGGTCGCAGTTTACAATCGCCGATCAATTTCAAGCCTCGGTATTTATACTTTATAGTGATCTTAAATCGTTAATCGGAATTTTTCCGAATTAGATATGGGCACTGAGCTGTAGGGCTGTAGATACTGTGTTCTGAAGCTTGTAATAATATTAGTAAATACCTAGCAATACTAGCTGTTGTAGCGTCAAGTCGCTGTTAAATGTGATAATATGACTGCAGACCTTGTTTAGTATAGAAGATAGAAATAATAAATTAGGAAATAATAAATAATGTTCTATAATTTGATTAGAACTTGAAAAAATTCAATTTTATTTATTGTCGTATATCATTGTTTTGTTCATAACTCCGATGGTCTGATATCTGATAACAAGCTGTTTTTGGTTTTTTTTTGTAAGCTGAAGTTTTGATACATTATTAGTAAATGCCGAAAATGTATAAGGGTGTTCATTTTAAAATCGGGGATTCTAATACCCTTTAAGCCCTCCTCCCTAATTACCCCTATGCGACATGAGTTGGGATAAAAATAAATATACCAATAATAATAATAATAATACATATATGAATAGATATATTATAATAAAATATAAATACTGTAACAGGTCCCTTTTAAGTTTTGACACGATTATTTTTGTCCGTAGAATTTGAATGTACGAGTACCTATATTATAGTATAATAAATGTTTTTTTTTCTTTGATTGGTTTTCGTATAATGTAATATTATAATATTATGTTGTACACTACGCAGTAATACTCAAGAAGAAATTTTTTCTTCCACAACCACCATTTACAGTTTACACATACATCGTATTTTTCGATTCTATGTAAAAGGTCCGGTGGTGCGCACGCACCCTGCAAAGCCACACCACACAAACCATGTTTTAAATGCATCAACCCCTCTCTGACTTGTCTGCATTCTTTCGGCCGGATAACTGATAATGGTCTCTTAAACCGTGGTTTGGTCACCACATTTTCGTTATGAAGTTTTATACCGAGTTAACCTGTTGAACGTTTAGCAGGCCACACGTTAAGCGTACAGCGGTCAGTCTCCTCTACTGTTGTTGAAGTATACAGGGTGTTCCACTGTCACATGCAATTTGGAACACCCGGTATACCACGTATATAGTCTATATTATTATAAATTACTGCGTGTAGAATAGGTAAATGTTTTGTTTCATTATTTTCATTCCATCCCGGTAGTTATAAAAAACTGAAAATGTCAAACTATGTAATAAAATTCTTTTTTTCATTATTATTAATTATTATAGATCTAATAGGATATAGATATCGGTTGATTTTTACAATTGTCGGGGTAACGCTGTTCACAAACGCTTTGATGCCATACAAAACTACAATCAATAAAACTATAAAGGCAAGTAAAGTCTTACATTATAATGTAATATTAAAATATTATATAAAATATACATTGCTTTAATTAGGTACTAACATCCCATAAATGATTAATTCATCTAAATTATTTTTCGGTTACTATAATATGTTTGCGTTTCTCGTCACAGTAGTTGACCCCACTACCACAGTATCTATGTACACGCGACAGTATTCGAACGATTTTAAGTTACATAACCTACTTAGTATCTTATTTTATTTTTTTATTAATTATCCCGTGGCAACTTGGGCCATTGGGTGGTTTTTAACCTTGGGGGAGGTTACTGTAGGTTTTGTAAACACGTGTGTTTTAGTTTAGCAGAATTTTCAAGTGGGCATCCGCAGGTATCTGCCACGCCCGAGGAGGGGGGGGAATAGCGGCCTCTCTCCGGACACCGTGCCTGCCCGGAGAGAAGGCCGCCCGTGACCGAGATTCGAAACCGCGACGTTGCACGTCGTAATCGACGCCTTAGTCCGCTCGGCCACTCCCCCCTACTAAATGTGGTATAATGTATTATTGTATTAATGGAATAATGTGTATTGAACTATTGTGTAGTGTAGGGTGATCACCAGATGACCAATCTACATTTTATTATTAAAATTATTTTAGAAACTTAATGATGGTAACAATATTTATTTTTTTTTTCACAAAGCATTAAACTGCAATAATTGTTTTTCACAAAATATATCTGTGCCAAATACGTACGAACTTGAAATTTGGAATAGTGGTTTCTCTAATGATTTATAATATTATGTGTGATAAGAATTAATTTTCCGAAATTCGCATTTTACATTGGTCCTTAAACAAAGATTTTAAGATTCACCATGTAAATCTAATATTTTTTTGTTTATTTAAATTATTTTAAGCCATTGCAGGTGACTAATATTAATAATAGGCTTCTTCAACGATATATTTCTAAATATCGATATCGTTTTGTTTTGCGAGGCATTGAATCTCGATATCGAAAAAAAATTTAGGTACTTCTCGATATATCGATATTCCGAATTATCGATAACTCGAACAAATTGTTTTTAAAATATAGGTATTAGCATTGATTATAAATACTATAGATAGCTCACTGCAGTACATAATACGCTGCGCCGTAATTACTCCCAATAGAGAGCGCTAAGGTATTCGGCCTATAATAAAATAAAATAATTATTTCTAATCGCCGTAATCGTCGCCGACCGTTGCCGCGGAAAACCGTTGTCGTGCGTCGTCGTCAAACATCGTCGGCGGCGGCGTCGCAGACCACAGTAGCCAGTAGTTCAGCGATTGCATTTACGGACGTCGTCGCCTCTGGCGGCTAAGAATCAGAATACAAACCGTTCAGCGACGAGTTCAGACCAGAAATTTGTTCATATAAAAAACTTTTACATGAAATTCGATTACCTACTCGCTTGTGAACATTTAAAATACTTTTGAAATACCTCGAAACTAATAACACAAAAGTCATAACAGAATGAATAAACATAAACTAGAAGGATTTCTTAAACCTTGACTAAAATATTTTCATCAACATATTCAAAAATCAAGTGTTTAAAAAATAAAAAAAATTAATTAGACTCATTCAAATGTTTTTTGATTTTACGACTAATGCAATTTGTACACTGGAAATAATAAATACATCATTACCCTGCAAAATAAATATTTTTTTTACTGTTATTGACTTATATTACCACTGTGACACCGTACTTACGCCTGTGACCAGTGACTAAGCGTATTTTACAATTTATTGTTTTATTAAAATTTAACTTCTAATAAAATTCGAGCAAAATATTATATTTTTTTCATAATAAAAATACAAAAAGAATTGTAAATTAACAAAACAATTGAGTTTATCTTCAACTTTATTTACCTATTATTTCAAATCTGTTTATGTAACAATATTATAATAAATTACTTATTTTGTACACTGCATACATAACAAAACATTAATTACAAAATTATAATTTACCTATTTATTTATTTTCAAATATTCGCAATTTGGCGGCATTTTGATAACCTCGCTTTCCAAGGTTTGCATTAATCCACTTACATTCCTTATAAATGCGTGTCCTAAACAGCAGCTGTAAAATAAATTCATAGTGATCTTTACACGAATTTTGTAAAACCAAAAAATGATTATTTATTTGTCTTTCGGCTTTATGCAAAAGTTGTTTTAAAATTTGCTTTGAGCTCTTAATTTTAGGAAATGTATTTTTAAATATATTTAAACATATTGTCACTATTTGTGTTAGCTCATCAGATGGAGCTTTTAAGCCTTGTGATTGTTGCACATGATCGAACACCTTGTGTATAATTAAAAGTTCTTTTTTGTCAGCTAAGTGTTCATTTGGTTTGATTAAATTACAGTTGGCACAATTAAATTTATCAAAACATTTTTTTGCTAAATAACCAGAAAAATAAGTTATTGAACACGTCTCCAGTGATAAGTCAACCTCATAAATACCTTCATTTGACTTTGAACTATTGTCAGAATCGGTTGTTTCGTGAACATAATTTTCATTTGACAATTCACCGTTTTCTGATAAAATTAAGTTTTCTACAGGAACATCCTTCAAAACTTCAACAGTTATAAATTCATCGTCATCCGATTCACAATTATTACAACATGTTGTCAAACATTTCATCAAACTATATGTACATATATGCCCAAAACAACAGCGAAACGTGCGGGCTGTGGGGTTTCTGTTGTAGCCATTTTTTTGTCGTATCACTGAAAATAGATTTTCTAATATATCTTGCGTTAGTCGATTTGTCATTAAAAAATTGTCTTTATTTGGCCGATAGATTTGCATGTCTACTTTTTCTTGTTCGTATAATTCTAAAATAGCAGTTGTCGTCCAAATTATTCCAATAAAACAAGGGGGCGTACTGATTTTTTTTGTCTTATGGCATACTTTTACCGCTTCTTTAAATAAAGCTTGTGCTTTTTTCAAGTTCTCGAACACTATTGAATTTTTAGGACTTAAAGGTCTTCTGTTTGGATTTCGGTCATATAAATTTTTGCTGTTTGCCGAATCAAACATATTATTTATGACATTAATAAATTCTGAAGTATGTAGTGCTGTATTCGATTTTAGTTGCCCAGTAGCCACACATGTTTTTATAGCTGCAGATACAGAATTACTCAAGAGTTGGATTGCTAACTTGCAGGACATTTTTTGAAAAGGGTTAGGAGATAGATGAGTTGGTGTTATTTTGGTCATAGCTCTTGCTGTTTTACTTTGGCTGTCAATTTCATACGTTTTTTTAATATCATTTATAGACACAACTTTATTACCAATTTTAAAATCACCAGATAGTAGATTATTTCTTAAACTCTTGATAAGATGTGGCATATCGTAAATAAGAAATAATTTCTTGCCACATATTTCAGTTGAAGGATTATTTTGAGATGCACCTAGCAACGAAAACATCCGACGATTTTGTGTCCCTTGGTCACATACAATGCAAGTTGGCAATAAACCAATATCCACAATTTTTTTGACGCAATTTTTAACAATTTCGACTAAAGTATCACCTTTAACTCCACTGCCAGTAAAAAAATATGATAAAGGCAATTTCCAATTTTTGTAAAGACCACGAACCATAATTACTAACGCGTGAGAACCAAGTTTTTCAGTACGTCCCATATCACCTAAATCCTCAAACCCTTCTATTTCATCCAAAATCTTGTTATATTCTAAAGTTTTCATTATAGAAACTTCATCTAATAGAAGAACACATTTCTTTTCATTATAATCCATATTTAAAACTTTTAACCTCATTTGCTCTAAATATTTGGCCGAAAATCCAGTGGAATAGTTAATTGACCGTAGCCAACGTGTCACTGTACTCATAGCCGGCAATACAATTCCAGTCCTTCGCATGTATTTATAAGTCGAAGGTGACTTATAATATAAAGATAGTGCAACTTTTTTTTCATTAGCTGACCAAGGTTTACGATTTTTGTGTAACAATTGCATTGATACTAAACTTCTTGAGTTTTTAGATGGAAAATTAAATGTTTTAAATAAATCATTCACATTAGATTTCTGCTTTTTGTTTGTTTTTTTCTGTTTTAATGCCGAAATAATAGAACGTTTTCTTTTTAAAAGTTTTCGAATCCCAATTAACTCTTGTTGAAGTGCGCTTTTTTTGGGGCTTTTTATTCGTCTCATTTTTGGCATAGGACTGGGAAAATCGATTAGTGCTGAGACCCAAGATTTAGTTGTAGGTGTAGCTATTGAACTCGATGATGGACTGTTTTCAAAAATTAGTGAACCAGGTGCTCGAATATTTGAACAAGAATCAGAAACTTCATATTTACGATTTGGTGTCATTACTTTCAACGTTTTTGGTGAAGGTGTTAACCCTTAAACAAAATGATTTACAAATTAAAAATATATACAAGAAATATTACCCAAAACTTTGTAATAATTCTTCCAAAATTAAACCAAACGCTTTAAATTTTTTCCACAACATTTAGTTGAAAAAGGTGGGCAAGTGGATGTCGCTTTGCTGTACAATAGGTTACTGAAATGGAAGGTACTAAATTTGAATTCAATAATATAATAATTATTGTATACGAAAAAATATTCTGAGCGAAGACGGTATGTCAGCTTATAATATTACTATTAATAGGTAGACATAATATTTTATGATATTAAATTTTTCGTTTTCCCAAAAAGAATTACATTTGAAAAAGTCATTGTTTTTATAAAATATATAAATAAATAAATACTCTAACATTTTCATATATGTTTTAAATTTTCAACCCTTAATTAAGAGACCCTTAAGGGCGTCATGCGTTTGGGCGAATTACCTTTTTACCCACACAATAAAAGTAATGTGTTTGGGCGAGTTTCGTATAAGCTAGTATGATACAATGTAAAAGATAAAGTTATAAGTTTGTAATGATTAAGAGAAAAAAAAAGGTGGGTAAGTGGATGTCGCTCTGCTGTACAGTAGGTTACAAGTGGGTCACTGTATAATGGATGCTATTAAATTTGAATTCAATGATACAATATCATTGTATAAGAAAAACGATTCTGAGCGAAGACGGTATGTCAGTCTAGGTTTAAGACAAATTGTATACTTATCTATGGCATTAACAAAAAAATTGACCTATAATAAATTCCAAATTAATCATATCACATTATCCATTAGGTACTTATAACACGTTATACATCAACATCAATAACAAACCCTGATACTATCATAGATATATAATAGTACACTTTAGAAGTTTCAAGTAGGTACCCACTAATATTATTATATAATCACAACAAAATAACTAGGTTTTTTAATATGTAATTTCGTCAAAATTTGAACATAAAATGACTATAAAAATAAACTATAATTGTATATTTTTTAGATTTTTCGGTAAGAGAATTAACTACTTACGTGGAATCTTGTTTTAAATTTTCAATCCTTAGCTATAAAAACTGAACATTTTATAATTTATTAATTAGGTACGATGATTAATAATTTTCGAGATTTTGAAAAATTCTGTCAAAATTCGATGTTTAAATGCTTATAAAAAAAAATTGTGCCTATGTATTTTTAATATTTTTCAACTGATATTGTAACAATATATCAGGAGCCTTGTATTAAATTTTTACACTTTTTGGCCGAACAGATAAAATTTTATTGATATTCATAGAAAAAAAAACTAAAAAATTTGAAAAATGAAAATTTCCGTAAACTGCTCAAAAAACTTTAAAATATTTTGAACATTTTATCAAGTATAAGAATTGATAATATAAACATTCAGTGAAATTTTCATGTATCTACAATTATTCGTTTTTGAAGTACAACAAAATAAGGAAATCGCTACATGAGAAATCGAGTGAACATCCAATGTTGTAAAAATTTGAATTTCAAACGATCATAAAAATTTAATTTGACTGTCCGGTAGAGATTTTTTTATTGATAAAGGTAGACAAACTTATGAGTAATCTTGTATTACATTTTCAAATATTAGATTTAAAAAGAAAAATTTTTACGAATTCTTAACTCAAAATAATTTGCTAATTTTCGTGATTTTTCCATATTTTGTCAATTTTTGAACTTTAAATGCTTATAAAAAAAAACTGTGACTAACGATTTTTAATATTTTTCATCTGCCTTTGAAACGATATACTAGGAGCCTCCTATTAAATTTTCAAGTTTTTTAACCAACAAATAAAATTATATTGTAATTTCTAGAAAAAAAACTAAAAAAAAATGAAAAATGAAAATGTCCCTAAACAGTTCAAAATAAATCAAAATATTTAAAAAATGTTATCGTGTAAAGAAAAGGCAAATATAAACAACCAGTCAAAATTTCATGTTCCTACAGTCATTTGTTTTAAAGTTACACCAAAAACCAAATTCGATTTTGTCAAAAACCGATTTTGCATATAAAAATTCCCGTTTTTCCTTAATTTTTCTGTTGTTGTTCCCGGCGTTTGTGAAAACTATTGGGAATTTTAAATTTTGACCTCCCCAATACACCAACGATATTCACTTTCCAATCGAACAAGATACTGAAGTCGAAAATCGAAGCATTATTTCGACTACTTATCGTGTACACAGACACAAAAAAAATAAAAAAAAAAACACACATCATTGTGAAATCAATACATTCATCGTTTCACTCAGAATCTAAAAAGTGCTCTGCTGTACAGTAGGTTACAAGTGGGTCACTGTATAATTTATGGTATTAAATTTGAATTCAATGATATAATATCATTGTATGAGAAAAACGATTCTGAGCGGAGACGGTATGTCAGTCTAGGTATAAGACATATTATTATATACTTATCTATGGTATTAAAAAGAATTGACCTATAATAGGTACCTACAATAAATGTCAAACATTGTATTAAATTTTTACACTTTTTGGCCAAACAGATAAAACTTTGATATTTACAAAATTGTATGGTGTATAGCAGTGGTCGGCAACCTTTTTAGACTCCCGGGCCACATTCATAAATTAAAAAGAGTTCGCGGGCCAGACAAAAATAATAAGTTATTTCAAACTTATCATTAATTCCTCGAATGAATACAATTAACTGTGCAGAGTCAACGATATCTGTACTTTCATCAAGTGCTAACGAAAAATATTGAAATGTTTTCGTTTTTTTTATCAGTTGATTTAATAAATTGTCACCAACATCTTCAATACGTCTTGTTATTGTACGAGCAGATAAGGGGACTTCTTCAAACTTATGTACAATATCTGGACAAATATTACCGGCCATGCTTAGTACACATTTTTTGACAAATTCTGCGTCTGTAAATGGTTTTCCCTCTTTCGCAATTAACATAGCTACATTCACACTAGCAGAAATTATGGCTTTATTTTGAGTAGTTATTTTTGAAAAGATCGTTTGTTCTCCGGTTAGAGCTTTTTGTAGTTTATTAACTTCAATTTCTCTTAACTGTCCGTATAAGGAGTCATATTTAACTTTATGCTTGGATTCATAATGCCGTTTAATATTGTATTCTTTCAATACAGAAATTAATTCACGACAAACAAGGCACATGACTTTTCCTTTATTTTCAATAACAAAG
The DNA here is from genome assembly GCA_949089665.1 of Macrosiphum euphorbiae. Lineage (NCBI taxonomy): Eukaryota > Metazoa > Arthropoda > Insecta > Hemiptera > Aphididae > Macrosiphum > Macrosiphum euphorbiae. The sequence goes on along the minus strand of CARXXK010000002.1, from coordinate 6,196,983 downwards.
TATTGATTGATCCATTTATGTTGGAATACACGACATTCAGAATCTATTTTTCTTTTTTTACTGACATTCATTTTAACTAGTTTAAAATTTAAATTAACAGCCAAATAAACGATTACTAATATAAGACATAAAATATAAATTAAAATGTTATAAAAATTACTCACGACGCAAACCGCACATACCCGTATGAAAAACGCAATGTTACTGAGCAGTGAGCACAATCGAAAATTAAGATTATAACCCAAATACACTCGTCGTATCTACTCTATCTTATCGGTAACTGTCAAAGTGTCAAGGTATATCCACTATTATAAAATATGACTGATAGAAACGTTCAACTATATTTATACAATATGATTTTTTTTGATATAATATTCAATTAAATTTCGTTGTTATAGAATTTAAAGCGGGCCGTATTTAATAGACTCGCGGGCCGGATGCGGCCCGCGGGCCGCCGGTTGCCGACCACTGGTGTGTAGGAAATTCTAATATAAATATTCAGTGAAATTTTCATGTATCTACAGTTATTCGTTTTTGAATTACAACAAAATAAGGAAATCGCTACATGAGAAATCGAGTGAATATACAATGTTGTAAACATTTGAATTTCAAACGCTAAAGGGTTCAAACCCTAAAAAGGTGAGCAAGTGGGTGTCGCTCTACTGTACAGTAGGTTACAAGTGGGTCACTGTATAAATGGATGATATTAAATTTGAATTCAACGATATAATATCATTGTATAAGAAAAACGATTCTGAGCGGAGACGGTATGTCAGTCTAGGTATAAAACACATTATATACATATCTATGGTATTAAACAAAATAAATTGACCTATAATAAGTACCTTTAATAAATTCCAAATTAATCATATCACAATATCCATTAGGTACAGAGGTACTTATAACGCGTTATACACCAATAACAAACCCTGATACTATCATAGATATATAGTAGTATACCTATACAATAGAAGTACCCACGAAAAATATTATACAATCACAACAAAATAACTAAAATAGTTATTCTAGGTTTTTTATTATGTAATTTCATCCAAATTTGAATTTAAAATGTCTGTAAAAAATAACTGTGTTCATATATTTTTTAGATTTTTTGGTTATAGTACGAACTATTTGTGAGAACCTTTGTTTTAAATTTGCAATCCTTAGCTATGAAAACTGAACATTTTATAATTTATCTATTACAATGATTGATAATTTTCGAGATTTTGATAAATGTTGTCAAAATTCGATCTTTAAATGCTTATAAAAAAAATTGTGCATATGTATTTTAAATTTCAATTGCTATTATAACAATATATCAGGAGCCTTGTATTAAATTTTTACACTTTTTGGCCTAACAGATAAAACTTTATTGATATTTATAGAAAAAAAATTAAAAAAATTGAAAACTGAAAATGTCCGTACACAGCTCAAAAAAGTCAATATATTTTCAAAATTGTACAGTGTATAGAAAACGCTAATATGAACATTCAGTGAAATTTTCATGTATCTACAGTTATTCGTTTTCGAATTACAACAAAATAAGGAAATCGCTACATGAGAAATCGAGTGAATATCCAATGTTGTAAAAATTTGAATTTCAAACGCTCATAAAAATTTAATTTGACTTTCTTATAGATATTTTTGTTTTGATAAAGGTAGATAATCTTATAAGGAATCGTGTATTACATTTTAAAATGTTAGATTTAAAAAGAAAAATTTTTACGAATTCTTAACTCAAAATAATTTGTTAATTTTCGTGATTTTTCCATATTTTGTCAATTTTTGTACTTTAAATGCTTATAAAAAAAAACTGTGACTAACGATTTTTAATATTTTTCATCTGCCTTTGAAACAATATACTAGGAGCCTTCTATTAAATTTTCAAGTTTTTTTAACCCACAAACAAAATTTTATTGATATTTCTAGAAAAAAAACTAAAAAAAAAATGAAAAATGAAAATGTCCCTAAACAGTTCAAAATAATTCAAAATATTTTGAAAATGTTATTGTGTATAGAAAATGCAAATATAAACAACCAGTGAAAATTTCATGTATTTACGGTCATTTGTTTTAAAGTTACACCAAAAACCAAATTTAATTTTCTGAAAAATCGATTTTGCGTAAAAATTCCCGTTTTTCCTTAATTTTTCTTTTGTTTTTCTTGGCACTTTTGAAAAGTACTGGGAATTTGAAATTTTGACCTTACAATGCATCAACGATATTCACTTTCCAATCGAACAAGATACTAAAGTCGAAAATCGAAGCATTATTTCGACTACTTATCGTGTACACAGACACAAAAATAAAAAATAAAAAATAAAAAAAAAAATATAAAAACACACATGATTGTAAAATCAAAACATTCATCTTTCCACTCAGAACCTAAAATAAAAATCCGAGTAAATGTATTGCACATTTGCACACTAAAATCATAGTAGGCATAAGGAAGAAGAAGTATGCTCAATGATAAGACTGTGCATATTTTTTTAAGGGGCAATAATATATAGTTTATGTATTCAATTTTATTCTTATACAGTGCAGTATGCACAAAAACTCAAGGTGATGTACATGCAAGAATTAGAAAAAACACGGTCCGTACTTAACTAAATTTTATTTGTCGGGTCAAAAAGCGGGAAAATGTATTACAAGGCTCCCAATATACTTTTACAATAGCAGTCGAAAAATATTAAAATTACATTTGCCCTAATTTGTTTATAAATATTTTAAGTTCAAAAATTAACAGTAAAATGTATCAATCTTAAAATTAAAAAATGCTTTTGTAGTTAAAAATATATAAGATATTCAACTTTAATAGCTCAGGACTGGAAATTTAAAACAAGATAATATGTAAATAGTTAAATTAATTTATTTTTTCGTAACAATATCATTAAATATACTTAGAAATAAAATATCATAGGCTGACTGACCGTTTTCGCTCGGAACCGTTTCTCGTATATACAAAACGCGAAGGGGGTACGCAGTGGAATGGAGTACACCAACTAATTTTTCAAAAATTTTAAGGGCACAGGACGCTTCACCATTCTGAAATTTTATCAAAATGCGTGAGATGGTAACCTAACCTAACCTTTATAAATTAACAAATTATTTCATAACCGCGAACCAATAAATTATTTAATATTAACTAATTATAAGTAAACTATTATTACTTTAATCATTATTCTTTTGAGATATTTATTATTTATAACTATAATATATTTTATTATTATTTTATTTAATTAGAATAAACGCCAAACAGCTTTTTGAACAATATAAATAAAGTTATAAAAACTATACTCCTTTTCAAAAGAGAACATATACCGGTCGGCGACCAATTTATTAATTACCAATGATTAAAAAGGTACTCTGCTGTACAGTAGGTTACAAGTGGGTCACTGTATAATGGATGGTATTAAATTTGAATTCAATGATATATAATCATTGTATAAGAAAAACGATTCTGAGCGGAGACGGTATGTCAGTCTAGGTATAAGACATATTATATACGTATCCATGGTATTAAAAAAAATTGACCTATATTAAATTCCAAATTAATCATATCACATTATCCAATAGGTACTTATAACCAGTTATACATCAACAACAAACCCTGATACTATCATAGATATATAATAGTGTATAGTGTACTTTAGAAGTTTCAAGTACCCACGAATAATATTATACAATCACAACAAAATAACTAAAATAGTTATTCTAGGTTTATTTTTTATGTAATTTCATCCAAATTTGTACTTAAAATGACTATAACAATAAACTGTGCTTTATGTTTTTTTTTAGATTTTTTGGTAACAGAATTAACTACTTACGTGGAATCTTGTTATACATTTTCAATCCTTAGACATAAAAGTTGAATATTTTATAATTTTTTAACTCCAAAATAATTATTCAATTTTAAATTTGATAAATTTTGTCAAAATTCCATCTTAAAATGACTGTAAAAAAAATTGTGAATAAGTATTTTTAATATATTTCAACTGATATTGCAACAATATATCAGGAGCCTTGTATTAAATTTTTACACTTTTTGGCAAAACAGATAATACTTTAGTGATATTTATAGAAAAAAAAACTAAAGAAAATTGAAAGCGGTAAATGTCCGTAAATAGCTCAAAAAGAGTCAAAATATTTTCAAAATTGTATGGTTTATAGGAAATGCTAATTTAAATATTCAGTGAATTTTTTATGTATCTACAGTAATTCGTTTTTGAATTACAACAAAATAAAGAAATCGCTACATGAGAAATCGAGTGAATATCCTATGTTGTAAAAATTTGAATTTCAAACGCTCATAAAAATTTAATTTGACTTTCTTATAGATATTTTTTTTTTTGATAAAGGTAGATAATCTTATAAGGAATCTTGTATTCAATTTTAAAATCTTAGATTTAAAAAGAAAAATTTTTACGAATTCTTAACTCAAAATAATTAACTAATTTTCATGATTTTTCCATATTTCGTCAATTTTTGAACTTTAAATGTTTATAAAAAAAAACTGTGACTAACGATTTTTAATATTTTTCATCTGCCTTTGAAAAAATAAACTAGAAGCCTTTTATTAAATTTTCAAGCTTTCTCAACCAACAAATAAAATTTCATTGATATTTTAAATAAAAAACTAAAAAAAAATTTAAAATGAAAATGTCATTAAACAGTTCAAAATAAATCAAAATATTTTGAAAGTGTTATCTTGTATAGAAAATGCAAATATAAACAACCAGTTAAAATTTCATGTATCTATGGTCATTTTTTTTAAAGTTACATCAAAAACCAAATTCAATTTTGTGAAAAATCGATTTTGCGTAAAAATTCCAGTTTTTCCTTAATTTTTCTTTTTTTTTCTTGGCGCTTTTGAAAATTACTGGGAATTTAAAATGTTGACCTGTCTAATGCAACAACGATATTCAATTTCCAATCTAACAAGATACTGAAGTGGAAAATCGAAACATTATTTCGACTACTTATCGTGTACCTACACAGACATCAAAATTAATAAATAAAAAATTTAAAAAAAAACACTCATCATTCTAAAATCAATACATTCATCGTTTCACTCAGAATTTAAAATTAAAATATATGTTATTATTGTAGGTATAATATAATCAGACACGTCATGTAGAAAAAAAAACTGATAGCTTTGTAAAAGGGAAAATTTGGTCCTTTTAAATCAATTATTAAATAAATTCAACCACCAATCTAAATATTATATTACATTTGACATAATTATCAAACTGTTTTAATTTAGTAATCGTTTATATATATTTTTATCATAGTAAAATTTTTATCTTTGAAAAATATTATTTATTAAAATAGGTATTTTAGAGTAATATATCAAAAAATGTAAATAAAAATTATATTATTATCACGGTAAATTTCCGGACAAGTTGTTTTTAAAAATATTTTAAATAACGATCGGTATAAACATTTTCTATCATTTAGAATATTATAACTATGAGTTTATTAACTAGCAATAAGTATGGGCATAAAGTATGTAAAATATGCTAACATTTATTAAGCTGCATCCGAGTTGGTTTTAGTCTAGTTGGGTCCCTACTTATTTTAGATATTTGACTATAGTTGGGTGCTTAATAGTTTTTAGTGATTTCTATACTATACTAACATTATTCTTCCTATTTGAACAGACTTAGGATTGTCTATGCGTAGACTAAATGTATGGTTAAAATAATTTCAAACCGTTTTTTAGTGTCGGAGCGGAGCGAGGAAGTTATTGGTTTAACAATGGTGTTTATGTTTTTTTTTTTTTTTTTAAATCCTGTATACAACATTTATACCAGGATCAGGTCATTTTTCGACTTTATCAATAGTTATTTAATGCCACGGGAAAAACAACCAAAAAATCACGAAAAACCGCTAATAATGGGATTTTAATTTCTAACGCTTTGTTTATCTCGATAGAAACTAATACAAAATAATAATATCATAATATTAATTCGACTTCCATGATATAATAAATAATAACAATATAAAATATTCAGACTGACAAACCGTCTCCGCTCAGAATCGTTTATCTTATACAATGATATTATATAATTGAATTCAAGTTTAATACAATCCATTATACAATGACCCACTTGTAACCTAAAGCAGAGCAACATCCACTTTTTTTGTTTTTTTTCTTTTGCCATTAAAAATATAAATCATAAGAATTTTATAACTTATGTGATAAAAATGTAGTTACAATACCAAGAAGAAATATTATACATTTTAAAAATCAAAATATATAAAAAAAAATATTTGTATTAGATGGGTTACCTATTAAATTATACAAATAAAAACAAAACATGTTGTTTAAAATAACTGTGAGTACCCACTACCCATATTTGTATTAGATATTATATCATATTTGTTAAATTCAAATAATTTAGATTTTGTTAAAATGTTAGTATATTGTAGTAGTAAGTGTCGTACCTGACAAAGTCCTAGACATAATAAGTGTAGTACTTAAAAGAACTAAAATAGTGTAGTACTTGAGATTTGCACCTGATGTACTTGGGACGCAACTCGTATTATATTTTAGATTTATTATACTAGGTAGTTTGTTCAACACTTTGATATTTGTATGGAACTATGGAAGATACTTAATGCGCTTTCAAGAGCATGAACTAGTTTATACTAGTGATGACTATGGAAGGAATTTAGACCTTACTCATTTGAAAATTATTTAACTCTTTGTCTCGTGTTTGCGTAACAACAATGATGTAGTGGGTATATAGTAAAATTAATATAATGTGAAGAATTTTAAGAAGTCAGAAAGATGGCCAATGTGACGTGTTGAATTATTTACTACAGTTTTAGTATGTTTTGACTTTTAGGCGGAGTAACCTGAAACGCAATTTTTGATTTTTTTCTTTAAACATAATTTTCGTGTTTTGGGTGGAGTAAAATCAGGATCGCAATTACTAATAATTTTAAATATTATCTATAATTTTAGTGTGAAGTTCTTCATAGACTTAAAAAAAACTACAATGCTTACTAAAATAAAAAAGAAAAAAAGGTGGGCAAGTGGGTGTAGCTCTGCTGTACAGTAGGTTACAAGTGGGTTACTGTATAATGGATGGTATTACATTTGAATTCAATGATATTATATCATTGTATAAGAAAAACGATTCTGAGCGGAGACAGTATGTCCTTCTAGGTACCTATAAGACATATTATATACTTATCTATGGTATTAAAAAAAATTACCTATAATGAATTCCAAATTAATCATATCACAATATCCATTTGATACTTATAACGCGTTATACATCAACAACAAACCCTGATACTATCATAGATATATAGTAGTACCTATACAATAGAAGTTTCAAGTACCCACGAAAAATATTATACAATCACAATAAAGTAGCTAAAATAGTCATTCTAGGTTTTTTATTATGTAATTTCGTCCAAATTTGAATTTAAAATGTCTGTAAAATATAACTGTGTTCATATATTTTTTAGATTTTTTGGTTACAGTATGAACTATTTATGAGAACCTTTGTTTTAAATTTGCAATTCTTAGCTATAAAAACTGAACATTTTATAATTTATTAATTACGATGATTGATAATTTTCGAGATTTTGATAAATTTTTTCAAAATTCGATGTTTAAATGCTTATAAAAAAGAATTGTGGCAATGTATTTTTAATATTTTTCAATTGCTATCGTAACAATATATCAGGAGCCTTGTATTAAATTTTCAAGCTTCTTTAACCAACAAATACAATTTTATTGATATTTTTAGAAAAAAAACTAAAAAAAAATGGAAAATGAAAATGTCCCTAAAAAGTTCAAAATAAATCAAAATATTTTGAAAATGTTATCGTGTATAGAAAATGCAAATATAAACAACCAGTGAAAATGTCATGTATATACGTTCATTTGTTCTAAAGTTACATCAAAAACCAAAAACAAATTTTATCAAAAACAGATATTGCTTAAAAATTCCCGTTTTTCCTTAATTTTTATGTTGTTTTTTCCCGGCGCTTTTGAAATTGATGTGAAATTTTTATTTTTTACCCCCCAAAGTACCAACTAGATTCACTTTCCTATCAGAAAAGATACTGTTGAAGAAAATCCAAGCACTTTTACTGTCCTAAAACGTGATGACAGACACGAAAAAAAAAAAATAAAAAAAAACACACATCAATACATCATTGTAAAATCAATACATTCATCGTTTCACTCAGAGTCCAAAATTTTTATATTTTTAAATTGCTGGTATGTAAAATTGCTGTGATTACATATTTATAAGTAGGTAGTACCTATATATTATATAACCTATAAATAACACATTTTTTGCATATTTAAGGGGTATGAATATTGAATAGTATTGAAAAATTCTATGAAAATGTATTTTTGTATTTCAAATAATATGGTTTATTGAGCGGTTCGTAGTAAATACACAAACTATTCACACACGGAACTCAAAATCGCCGACACTCTCTCAAGTTTATATCAAATTTAAGCTCACTAATTAGTCCCCTTATCTCCCTTCTTTCATCAGTCTTAAATGCACTTACGTCTTACAGCTAATAGCATTATTCTATAATCTAATCGACCTGAAAATTCACATTAAAATTAATTTATATATTGTATCTCGTTTCCTTTTATCATTATATTATTTAAATATATCCATACACCTGATCAATTACAATTCGGCTCAACTAACACAACATTATATTTTGTATAATTGTTAAATTTGTAATAACATCTATATAAATTTATAAAATAAAAAGTTAAAGATGAACGAATTATTGCAGTATGTAACTGTTAAAATCAAGTTTCGATCAAAAACAATAACTGAGAATGCCTCACATGGTATAGAACATTGTACATTTGTACCATTTTCATGCATAGCTAATATTATCCTAAATTTAGCAAATTAATGTATAATATGTACTCATAGTCTGTAATTATAAATTACATTTTAACGACATGCCAAATAGATTTTTAATTTTGGTAAAACGATTATTATTATTTGTCATCCACACAAAATGTACCTAATTTAATCGAATACAATTCCAATCTTAATACTGTTGAGTTTCCACTATATCGGCTATCGGCTGTCCATTGTCCATTACAATGATCGTAGGGACAAAATAATGTTAAATAGTAAATAGAGATGTCTGTACAACTAGTGAATAACGTATTAACGTCATTACGATATTATTTAAAGGTTTTTAGATTGTTATTATTTTATTTTATACCTACTTAACCAAAAAGGCTAAAACAAGAATAAGCAAATTTATAAATACTTTACTTTATTAAACACATTTTTGTTTAAATGCACTTTTAAAGGTAATTAGGTGGGAAAGGAAATTATAACTATCCGATACCTATTTAGGAAGGGGGGTTGATAGGTTGTATTCAGTGACGTATTTACGACTTTGGCGCCCTAGGTACACACATTTTGTAAATTTAATTTGTAAACATAAAATTTAAAAACGGTATTTTTTTTTTGAAAATATTAATTGTATCTTGACATTTTGGAAAGTTTACTTTACACAATAGGTGATCGGAAGCTCGATCCAGCAATTCAAAAAAATTAATAAATTAAGAATGAACGTAAATAGTCCAGGTCTTGAAACCAATTTTTAAAACCGGTATAAACCGTTTAAAAACTGAAATCGATAACAAAATCCAAAATCGAAACCGAAAAAAATTGGAAACTGGTGTACAAATCGAAACCAAAACAGACATTTTAGATTCTGAGTGAAACGATGAATGTATTGATTTTACAATGATGTGTGTTTTTTTTATTTTTTGTGTCTGTGTACACGATAAGTAGTCGAAATAATGCTTCGATTTTCGACTTCAGTATCTTGTTCGATTGGAAAGTGAATATCGTTGGTGCGTTGGGGAGGTCAAAATTTAAAATTCCCAGTACTTTTCAAAAGCGCCAAGAAAAACAAAAGAAAAATTAAGGAAAAACGGGAAATTTTACGCATAACTGATTTTTCAGAATATTGAATTTGGTTTTTGGTATAACTTTAAAACAAATGACCGTAGATACATTAAATTTTCACTGGTTGTTTATATTTGCATTTCCTATACTCGATAAAATTTTCAAAATATTTTGATTTATTTTGAACTGTTTAGGGACATTTTATTTTTCATTTTTTTTTAGTTTTTTTTCTAGAAATATCAATAAAATTTTATTTTTTGGTTAAAAAAACTTGGAAATTGAATAGAAGGCTCCTAGTATATTGTTATAAGATGAAAAAAATTAATAATCGTTAGTCACAGTTTTTTTTTATAAGCATTTAAAGTTCAAAAATTGACAAAATATGGAAAAATCACGAAAATTAGCAAATTATTTTGAGTTAAGAATTCGTAAAAATTTTTCTTTTTAAATCTAAGATTTTAAAATGTAATACAAGATTACTCATAAGTTTGTCTACCTTTATCAATAAAAAAATCGCTACCGAACCGTCAAATTAAATTTTTATGAGCGTTTGAAATTCATTTTTATAATATTGGATGTTCACTCGATTTCTCATGTAGCGATTTCCTTATTTTGTTGTTATTCATAAACGAATAACTATAGATACATGAAAATTTCACTGAATGTTTATATTAGCATTTCCTATACACCATACAATTTTGAAAATATTTTGACTCTTTTTGAGCTGTTTAAGGATATTTTCATTTTTCAATTTTTTTAGTTTTTTTTTTCTATGAATATCAATAAAGTTTTATCTGTTTGGCCAAAAAGTGTAAAAATTTAATACAAGGCTCCTGATATATTGTTACAATATCAGTTGAAAAATATTAAAAATACATAGGCACAATTTTTTTTTATAAGCATTTAAACATCGAATTTTGACAGAATTTTTCAAAATATCGAAAATTATTAATCATCGTACCTAATTAATAAATTATAAAATGTTCAGTTTTTATAGCTAAGGATTTAAAATTTAAAACAAGATTCCACGTAAGTAGTTAATTCTCTTACCAAAAAATCTAAAAAATATACAATCATAGTTTATTTTTATAGTCATTTTATGTTCAAATTTTGACGAAATTACATATTAAAAACCTAGTTATTTTGTTATGATTATAAAATATTATTCGTGGGTACCTACTTGAAACTTCTAAAGTGTACTATTATATATCTATGATAGTATCAGCCATCAGGGTTTGTTATTGATGTTGATGTATAACGTGTTATAAGTACCTAATGGATATTGTGATAATGTGATATGATTAATTTGGAATTTATTATAGGTCAATTTTTTTTTTAATACTATAGATATGTATATAATTTGTCTTAAACCTAGACTGACATACCGTCTTCGCTCAGAATCGTTTTTCTTATACAATGATATTGTATCATTGAATTCAAATTTAATAGCATCCATTATACAGTGACCCACTTGTAACCTACTGTACAGCAGAGCGACATCCACTTACCCACCTTTTTTTCAATTGGTTTCAAGCCGTGTAAAAGTGATAATTGATAACCCAAAATGTATATTTTCCCCTTATTTGCCTTTTTTTACCACAATTTAATATAATACATTATTTATATATATATATATATATTATATTTATATAAATATGTATAGAAATATAAAAGATATTATAAGAAAGATACAGGAATTCACTTATATAATTTCTCAACAAATCCAATAAAATAAAAAAAATAATTTTGTTATAACCTTTAACGACGGCTCCCCGGGGCAATTGCCCCCCGTCGCCCCACCCCCCCCCCCAATAAATACGCCACTGGTTGTATTATATCGAAAAAAATTACTTCACGAGAATAACAACTCTCAGGCTTTGTAGAATTGTGGGATTTTAATGACTATTTTTTTTTCTGAAAGAAGAAGACTTCCTACAGCCTGCATCGATCTCTAATTTTGCATTTTATATTTTTATTTCAAATAATTGTATTAAACAATTTGTAAAAAATGCTTTTTATCTTGTATTTTTTAGACATATTATAAAGTTTGAGTATAAAAAATTGAAAATTGAGATCGATGTGGGCTGTAGAATATCCCCTCTAGCAATTAAAAAAGCAATTATGAAATTTGGTTGATTCTACAAGGCGTTAGGTACCTAAGTATCGTTCTTCCCGCAGAGTGTATTTTTGAGGACAAAATGGCATCGGCACCGAGCGCCTTAACAACATTTTATTATTTGTATACATGAATACTATAAAATATAACTTCTATTGAAAAGCGACTGAAGATATATGCACTAAACCTAGTAAAATATTTTGTATTGGTATTAAAAATATACCAACGGAACAGTTACAAGTAAGTGATATACGTAATATTAAAAGAAACATATTATATAATGCTAGAAGAAAGATATTGCCTTCATTCCCTAAATCAATTGAAGAAATTCAATTACTTCTTGATGAACGTGGTGTTCAAACAAATAGAGATGAATTATTTTTATTAATAAACAACAAGGAGTTGAAATATATTGTTTTCAGTTGCATTTCTAATTTAAAAGGTCTTGCACTATCAAAATGGTTGTACATGGATGGTACATTTTCATACTGCCCTAAATACTTCACACAAATGTTTACAATACATGGTTTTATCAACGGCTATTACATACCACTCGCCATATGTTTACTCTCCGATAAAAGTACAATATCATATACTAATTGCTTAAAATCTATTTGTGAATATAGTTTCCAAAATAATATTATTATATCACCATCCGATGTTTTAATAGATTTCGAAAAAGCTATTCATTTAGCATGTAATACTGTTTGGCCTCAGATAAAAATACACGGATGTCGCTTTCATTTAGCACAGTCTTGGAATAGAAGTATCCAACAAAATGGTTTAAGTAATGACTATAAAGATAAAAATATTGATATTAGAAGGTGCCAGGTGGTTAGTGCATTGTTACGGTTTACCATTTCTAAGTCCAGGAAGTTTATCTGAGTATTTTGTCAATTATTTAATGAATTCAAAGCCTGACGACGAAAGGGTGACACTATTTGCGGATTATTTGGTAGACGTATATATAAGTGAAGAAGCTCAACTGAAGCCCACCTGAAGTATGGGCTCAAGCATCAGCAGAGCCAACTTTAACCACAAATGCATGCGAGTCAAGTCATTCTCACTTTAATTCCAGCTTTTATACAACTCATCCAAATATTTTCATGTTCATAGAAAATTTAAAAGAAATTCAAATAGAAGTATACATTAAACTAAATAGTATAAATGGAAAGTTTAAATTCCAAAACTCTAAAACCAAAAAAAAACTCGAAAAGTTAGAAAATTTAATTAATAAATATAATAGTAGTGAAATTCAAATTGACGAATATGTATCCACCATATGTAATTATTTGTAATATTTATAATTATTTTAATTTTTAAAATTATATTTTATTTTTAATTATCCCATTATATGGCTGTAACGAATTAAGTATTTTACCTGTAATTTTACCCGGGCGCAGTTTACATGTGTGATTTTGTGTTTACCTGTATTTTGGGCGCAGTTTACAATCGCCGTGAAAAATATTTATCGTTAATTTATTGTAGTCATGTAATCAAATAATCTGTATCTTATGGTTGACTTTGGTTTTATAGGTTTTTTATCTATTATGTTTATATTTGCATTGAATCTGACAACCGGTGATTAATAATAATAATTTGATATCAATATTTTTTTTTTGTAATAATCAATTAATAGGTATACTTTAAATATTTAAAAATTGTTCTTTTTTTCTGTATTCTTTTTTTCCTTGGTCTTTCTCACCGTTGACCCCACGGTTCAACAGTGCAGATAATAATATATTAATATAATATTATATTATCATCAAACGATTTTTCAATTTTGTTTTAATTTATGCGCATATTACCTATAAGTAGGTAGAGTACTTGAAACAATACTTTCATCAAATGTTCGTATTAGGTATCATCTCCTACACAATATGATATAATTTTTGAAATAATTTGAATGTTTCATGTGAGGAAATGCACAAATCACACAAACAGCTGGATAATCCGAAATATGTATGTGACTGTATCTTCTAAATGTATACCTAGTATTATAATAAGTTCTAACAAATATACTGATCAAATTTTAAACTATCCGGATCGACAATTCACTGTCCACCGTTTGGCCACCCCTGAATCCTTGATTCTTGTGTAAAGAGTATATTATTTCAATAGTCGCCGTTCAAAATACTGTAGCCTGTAGGTCAGGAATTCAGGATACATCTATTGTGTTTTCATGGAGACACGTCTTGGCGTCGTAATGTCGCCACCACAGGTATACAAGGGGAACACCTGTATAGCAGTATAACAGTACCTACAGGTTGGTAGGTACCTATATAAAATATATATTAATGCCATTTATACATATAGGTTTATGTATAGTATGGTATATATTATACGAAAACATACTATATCTTTTACAATTGTCATTAGAGACGACGTGAATTAGGTAAATCGTATATTTCAATTTTTTGTACGAAAATGGTAGGACCAACATCTTTTTACGGTGCATGATGTAAATTGATGTACTTGGTATTACCGGTAAGAAAATAAAACTGGCGGAGGTTATATTAGACCATTTAATGCCTTTTTATCTAACAGGTATTCTGGTGGAGTATACAATCACATACACGGCGACGGTCCGTCCGACTTGCACCCCCGCCGACTACAACCCCCCTCATGAAACGTGTAAAGAAGAACCGGTTGGGTAGTAATGGAATTTCTTACATTCACGAGGGAAAAACATGTTTTTGTGAACACACTACGGTCCACGGTAACTATATAATAAAATATTATTTGGAAGTTGTTGTAAAATTCTTTTTTTTCTTTTTTCTTTTGTTATTGAGCTAAGCCCGGCAACTATGGGCCATTAGCTCTGTAATATTCTATATTATAAAAATATATAATGTCACAGGAAATACTATGATAGCGGTGCTTGGCCGCTTGGGTGGGTAAATTCACAATGGTAAAAATATATCAGATATATACTATAGCATATCCCTAAGCGTTTGACTTCTTTCCACACAATTGTAACAACGCGATTCGAAACATAAATTCCCATTGACGGCAGATGATTATTCGAATTGCGGAAAAAAAGTCCTTATAAAAATGAATGAAAATATATCAAAACTGAAGTATAAATATTTTGAAATTGTATTAAAATATAAAATACATTAAACTATTAAAGGTATATAAAAAATCATATAATATCATAAAAAATGTTAATTACTTACTACTAAATCACATATTAAAATATAATAAAATCAAATTTAATACAAGTCTAAAATAATAAAATGTAATACAATAGTCAATAATAAATACAATATTATTAAAGTACCTATATTATAATTATAATAATCTTATATAATAAAACGCTAATAACGCGTATAAGATCCGTGCGGAGCCCTGACGGCACTCCTCGTAATGCTATAAAATAATAAAAATGTAATATTATAATTAGGTTCACCTCTTTCTTATGTTATGTCTTACAGCTGTTAAAAAGGCCTGTTTATAGGTACCGATACATATAACCTATTAACTATTATTATACCAAAAAACGTTTGTTTTTATGTAATGTTCCTTATCAAAGTTCAAGTTATAAGTATCTATAGTAATTTCGTGTATATTTAATATTTATTAGTCAACTATATTTGAAAAACCATCCAGAATGAATTCCTATTATAACAAACAAATTTTTTTTTTAAATTACCTCTGCTAATTACCTTTCAATTTATGTTGAATATAATAATAATATATAATATAATATAATAATTTATAATATGAAACTTTTTATATTTATCTATACAATTTAATATAATTTACCATATTATCATTACACTAAAACTAAATAGTAAATTACTAAATTATAGCAAAATCCCAAAATATGATCTTCATTAAGGAACTTGAAAATTAAATGTACACATATATTATAATATATTATACACTATTTAGGTATGTAAGCTCCATCCTATATTTTATGATATCATATGATTTTTTATGTAACTTTAATGAATTTTTCAATACAATTTTAACATATTTATACTTCAATTTTGATATATTTTCATTCATTTTTTTCGGGACTTTTTTTTCCTAGTGTGGGACTTATTTTCCGATTACCAATTAATCGATGCACCTTTAATATTACAACATGTAATATTAAATTGTCACCAGGAAGGTAAAAACGTTCGCAATCGTGTATCACCCATATTACGCCCTGCAGTGTAAATATACATTTTGAATGCGGCCCGCAAGTTGAAAAAAGTTGGGTATAGGTACCCTTGCAGTCTATACAATACACATTCAAAACGTTTTACATTGTGTGTGTGGGTGGCACCATGTCTCTATACGCAGAATCGAACATAATATATTATGTGTAAAATGTCGTTGCAGAAGTATTTTGAGTATTCCTGCGATTTGTAAATATAATAATGTACGAAACTCAATAATAATATGTTTATTATAATATAATATTATCATACACTCAAATTCCATGGACAAAAATAATCGTGTCAAAACTCCACAGTTACATGTAACCTGTTACAGTATTAATTATATTTTATTACCTATAAACTATAATATCTATTCATATATTTGCTAATTATTATTATAAGTAGGTATATAGATATTTAAATATTTTTATCCAAACTCATGTTTTTTAATCTTACTTTCCTTCTATATTATAATTTATCACGAAGTCCCACCACATAATTCACATTTTTTTGATTGCTTAACTAAATGAGGTAGGTACCTATAATTACTAATAGTAATAATTCAACTATGTATACAATAAGTAGTTATTACTTCAAACAGGGATTTGAGTTTAGTTATTTTAATCCTGATAGATACTGATTATTTCATGGGAGACAAGCAATGTTAAAAAATCACATTGAATTTTAAAATTATGATAACTTATTTTTAGTTAAATACAATAAATAAAATTTCTTAATAAATATTCTTTTTTTAAATTTATTTTTATTAGTGAAAGGATATTTTTATAAATGCTGACATACGTGTACATTATATATAGGTACCTATGCATCAATTGCATCATACGTATAGTATAGGTGTCTATTTGTGTGAGTTTATATTTTTTAGCCGTACAGTAAGTAAGTGGGCCTCTAAGTTTTTTTACAAAATTGATGGTAGCACAACTTATAATTTGGGATCCACTGATGTAGACACATTGTACACTCTATACACATAGGTATTATATCTCCTCAGAATCTCAGATAATATCGTTTGCGCCTTGGGTACGATGTCCCTGCGTACGTCGAAGGGTGAACTCTCCTACACATTTCACAGAAACACTGATATTATTTTCCCGGTACTCGTGACTTCGTTCTTTTGTTTGCGAAACAAATAACAATATTATATCTATACCCACTATAACAATATGTTTATAGGTACTCACCGTGACGAATTCTTTCCGATGTTCGGACTCTTCGTTTTTCGTGTGCGATTTTTATCGCGCGCGCGCACACACACACACACACTCACTCGACTGTCGACACATGCGTTTAAGTCTATAATTGATTACACGCATTCACTTTGTGTTAATGAGTTTAGATTTAACAGCACACAATATTATATAACGCTAAAATATATTTATTATTATTATTGTGCCTACGACAGACACATGTACACTATACAATATGCTTGCTGTTACAAGGGTATATTATGTAAAGTAGGTATATAATATATTATAATATCTACAATGTAGGCACATAATATATTCAATACTGTATAGGTACGCTGCAATACATATAAATATACATTTATTATACACTATAGTACATTAGTACACTATTCAGTTTTTAAGTTAGGTACTCTGTAATGATGTTGGGTAAAACTTTAGACAGTAGATCGCCGATACCTACTGTATTTACTATTATATTGGTTCATAATATTATATAACTACATAAAGTATATAATAGGTAGGTATCACTTTATCAGGGCTTGCAAACGTTATATTAATAACGTTATGATTTTAAAGTGATATTTCAATATTTGACAAAAAAACGATTGAAATTTGTAAACTTAATTATAACTAAAAATAATTAAATACCGCAAAACATCACTTAATGACTAACGATTAAGGGGGCTGCAGCAGGTTTTGTCAAAAGTCAAAACTAATGTAGATTTGACCAATCTAAACATTAATTTTGTTTGTTATATTGTGTTTCAATATATTTAAATTCCGTATCATAAAATAAATCTTAAGGGGGCTGGAGGGGGCTCCAATCAATTAAAAAAAAGTGACTTTTAGACCAATAAGCTAGACAAAACTGGAAGAATTTGGTTTGACAGATTTTAATTTTGAAAACGGATTATGATTGATCAAAAAGTTTACTAGGGAATGATCGAGGTAATTTTGAATATTCCAATTATTGTTAGTGTCATAATGAATAATATAAATACAAAAATATCATATTTTTTCAATATTTTTATTCCTGGATATGACAAATGAAAAAAAAAATATTCAAAATCACCTCGATCATTCCCTAGTAAACTTATTGATCAATCATAATCCGTTTTCAAAATAAAAATCTGTCAAACCAAATTCTTCCAGTCTTATCTAGCTTATTGGTCTAAAAGTCATTTTTTTTTATCTGCTGCAGCTCCCTTAACAAAATATATATATTATATCATTAAATGTAATTTATAGAATAGCATTAAACGAAAAATATCGTAAAATGATATAATTTAAAATCCATTTTTTTAAAGGCTACAATATTTGTTTCATAGCAATATTTATTTCGTGCATACGGAGATTAGAATTGATTATATTATATTCGGTATCCGGGACATTACCTACCCGCAATAGTTATTATTAATACATTTAATATTTTAGTATTAACAGTGTTCTAAATAACGATAAACGTAAAACTTTTACAACGTTTTAGTTCTAAATAACGATAAGCACAAAAATGGTGTAACGTTTTACTTGTTTGTCGGAATATTTTAAAACGCAAGCCCTAATATAGATACGTATAATATAAAAAAGTCCGAATAGCCACGACCAATTATATTAAAAATGTTAATTTAATTATTAAATAGTGAATATGGTACCATTTGGTATATTATTATCTAAATTGGTATTATAATTATAATTTATGAATACATAATTCACCAAATACCTACCTAATGTTTGGTTGTAACTAGCTATTTCCTAACCTGTAAATTAAAAAAACTATGATTATTTTGGCTTGTTTACTATATACCTACCTAATATAGTATATAACATGATAACATATTTAATTTATTTTCATGTAAAAAATAAATAAAATAATGTTTATAAATCTCATAAAACTTTATAGCATTGTATATGCACTTATATATACATAATATATACTTAAATATTGTATGTACCTATATAATATAGGGTGTCCCATAAAGTGCGCAACTTTTAAATCGGCCACCATTTTTGAAATATTTTGTTGATAGTCCTGTTTTGTCATTTCTTATCAACAACTTCTAATTAAATCAGAGTAATAGTAGATACTAGAAATTATAAGAATAGGGCTGCCAACAAAATTTTAAAAAAATGGCAGCAGATTTAAAAGTTTATTTATTGGACATCGTATACAGTACCATAATTGTTCAGTGTCTGAAATAAACGTTTTTACCAGATAGTACAAAGTGCCCGCGTCATGAAACACGATTATAAGAGCACGATCCGAACAGGGATTGAGGTTATAGTTCCCGCCACGACCACATACCGCGGTAGTAGTGACTACATGCGCGTCGGTCATGATATTTCATTCCCGCCGAGTTGACGACAACGATCGAAACGTAGGACCGAAACGAAATCCAGTTGGGCACAGTGCAACACTTGTCGTCGTCATTGGGTCATCTAAGTGCGTGTCCGTAGCGCAACAGGTCGTGGTTTTTAAAAAAAAAATGTCTCCCGCTATCGTAATTACCATTTTAGTGCCGGCTTTATTTTAATAACAAATTCATTATAAGATCGTTACGAATTTCTGTTTTTCTAATTTTTTTTTTCATTATAATGCACTCGTTGAGTTGATCTTCGCTGCCAATAATATCTGACGCAAACGCTTAAGATCGTCGCCACTGTCACAAACGGAACAAGCCATGTATCCTATCGGCAAATGTGAGTATAAGACATAGCGCATGATCACACTTCATGTAGCTTTGTGTGTGGATTGATCAATAGAGGTATAGAGGCTAATCAGAGGCTTCATTCCCTAAACAATATCGCATCAACGAGACTACTGTGGTGTCTTCGAATTTTTTCCATATCCGATTTCGGAGCCTGTCCAGAACCTTAGCTGTTTGTAATTTTTAGGATTTAAAAAAATATTTGTGGCTTAAATCAATCATTTTGAAAATCAATTGCCTCTCCGGCTGCCGTCATTGCTCACGATTTCCGGCCCTTTGACGTCGTTATATTTCAATCGATTTTGCTCACTTAAACACCTATATTAAAATCTCGGATCCCCACCAACCAATGATAATCGGTGAAAAATTCAAATTTGTCTAGATTTTTTTTGCAGAGTGGCAGTTACTCTTCTCAGTCTAGTATTTCTTTTTTCAACAATTATTATTGAATAATATTCTTTAAGAATACATATAAATTTATCACACTAAAAACACTCCGTTGTAAATCCATGTAAAAAAAGCTAAGCTTAAGAGGACGCTACACCCGCATGTGTTGTCTCCGTCTTACACACGTACGACATAGACAAAACGCGTTTAGGCAGTCTGAGTATAACTCGCTCAATTTTGGTTCTAGAGTAAAAATGCCTATTATAAAATTGAATTGTGATAATATTTCTAAGGGCAAGACGCTGCGGTTTTTCCATTATATACCCAATATAACGTTCATTATATCGTTTAGAAATAGAAAAAATTTCACCATTTTTAAAATACCTTTGACTTTTAAAAAATTAAATTTTTTAAAAAAAACCGCAGCGTCTTGCCCTTAGAAATATTATCACAATTCAATTTCATAATAGGTATTTTTACTCTAGAACCAAAATTAAGCGAGTTATACTCAGACTGCCTAAACGCGTTTTGTCTATGTCGTACGTGTGTAAGACGGAGACAACACATGCGGGTGTAGCGTCCTCTTAAAAAAATTCATGTAGTGACATTACATTAGGTGTGTTTTGGCGGAGTAACCAGCTCTAACCACTAATAAGCTGTTAACTGATATCGTTTTCATGAATATGGTTACTGTAACTAGTTAACCCATTTTATAAACGAAATTTATTATGGGGGTTATTTATTTGTATTTACTAACCCGTCCGCCCAAGTTAACAATATGTTGGCTTAGTGACTTTACCGCTTTTTTCATCTCGATGATATTATATAGTTATACTCTAATAGTCTAATGCATATATTATTGTTAATACTATTAAAATTTTATATTTTAACTATCTATTAAATTATAATATTATTTTTATTTTATGTAAAATTCTCATAATAATTGTCTGAATGTTCTAGTCCTTGAGCAACCTGATGCACCAAGAGAAATGGGCGTTCTTCAACCTCCGGCATTGCAACCACAACTTGTTGATGTACCATGTAAACTTTCATAATAATAATTTTAAATGTTCATTGTTTGTTTTTTATATCATAGTTGTTTTTGTTGATCTATGAACTGTTTGTCATTAATAATTTTTTCTTATTAATTAATAGTATTCAATCCTCCATGCCGACCAAATTTAGGACGAGAAGGCCTACCAATTGGGCTCCGTGCTAATCATTTTCAAGTATCAATGTCACGTCGTTATGTACAACATTATGACATCTATATTAAACCAGAAAATTGTCCACCAAGAGTCAATCATGAAGTTATTAAAATTATGGTTCATGCTTACACTAAACTTTTTGGTAATCTTCGTCCTGCATATGATGGTCGCAAAAACTTATATACAAGAGATCCATTGCCTATTGGAAGGAAACAAGAGGAATTAGAAGTAGGTTATTTCTTTTAAATTATATTATAATATAACATTTAATTTTATTAATATATATTTCAGGTTACATTGTCCTGTCAAGGTAAAGATAGAGTATTCCATGTTTATATTAAATGGAGAGGTCAAATATCATTATTTGATTTGGAAGAAGCATTACAAGGCCGCAGAAGACCAATACCATATGGTGCTATTTCGGTTAATTCATCTTATTCTACTTACTTTTAATTAATAATTAATGACTTATTGTTTATTATTTAGTTTAATTTCCAATATTTTGTATGTACGTAGACCTTAGATGTTGTCATGCGACATCTTCCATCAATGACTTACACATCAGTTGGCCGGTCATTTTTTTTTCCACCTGAAGGACATTATCATCCATTAGGTGGCGGTAGAGAAGTTTGGTATGGTTTTCACCAGTCATTGAAGCCATCTAAATGGAAAATGATGCTTAATTTCGATGGTAATTTATTAAAATAAAATTACCTATCTTCACTAACATATTTCTTTTTTTAGTGTCAGCATCAGCTTTTTACAAATCACAACAAGTACTACATTTCATGTGTGATGTGTTGGGTATTAGAGATATCAGTGACCAAAAAATACCATTAACAGATTCACAAAGAATTAAATTTACAAGAGAAATTAAAGGTATTAAAATAGAGACTACACATCGTGGAGAATTTCGAAAGAAATATGTAGTTCGTAATGTTACAAGAAGATCAGCTCAAATGCAAACGTAAGCAATTTATTAATCTTGAAACTTATTATTTACTTTTAACATATATATTTTAACTTATTATTATTTAACTTTTAGTTTTCCACTGCAAATTGAAAAGAACTACAGTGTAGAATGCACAGTAGCTAAATATTTCTTAGACAAATACGACATAAAACTATGTTATCCAAATTTACCATGTATTCAAGTTGGAGAGGAACATAAACATACATATCTTCCTTTGGAGGTTCGTTTATTTGGATGATTAATACTTTTTGAATACATTGTAAATTTGAATAGTATTTAATTACCTTTAACACATTGACTGCCATGAAGATTTGGGTATCCGCGTGAAATCGGTCCTGCAACTGCGTCGGTTGTCTGCGTGTTGACGTCGTAATCCAGTGCAATGTGTCTGTTTTTTCACTACATACCTACTTGTTATTATTATTTATTATTTAAACGATTAATATCCAATAATAAAATGAATGTCTGTCTGTCCTATGGTTGCCATGGTTGCCATGGGTTTAGAAGCTATAATAATAATAATTATCTTTTGCCGGGAAACGAAGTGCATGGGATCATTTGGTACAGAGATAGCGATTAGACCTCTGGGCAGCAGATAGGCTAATTTAAAAAGGGAGTAACCATCCCCGGGAGGTGCTTAAACTGCAGGAATTTTGAGATGGACATTTTTATTTATAAATGGTTGCCACGGGTTTTGAAGCTATTATTATTATTTTAAACAAATTATTCATATAGAGTTGGCATTTTTAATGGCCAACGAAGTGCACGGGATCATCTAATCCAATAATAAAATGTACAAATATCTTATACCTGTAGCAATGAATAATATGTTATATACGAATTAAAACGAAATAATATTATAATGTAAGTTCCTTGTATTATTATTGTTTTTATATAAATAAAATAATAAAATAAATAAAATTATATAAATAATAACATTAATAAATATGAAACTGTAGGTACATAAAAAGAATAATGTTTAGATATAATAACTATAGCTATAAATATAAATATTCGTCTCGGGGTCGTCGTCGCCATTTATTATTATTTCCTAGGAAAAATAACCATTACTTTGCTAAAAATAAACTAAAATATAATCCGAATACACCGTTGGAAAATAGACATTTCACTGAATAACCACGAATAGAAACAGAAGCATTTCTCTGGTAACTGAGTAAATTATAATGCCATATAGATGCCTATTACAGTTGTGGACTACGTGTCGACCGTGGCACTCAATGTGTTAACTTATGGTTCATCAACCAATCAAAATGTACTGATCTGCTTTACTATTTTTTAACTTTATAATTTATATAGTATTATAGCATTTAGCATGTACAATACTAATGTAATAGTACTATACAATTAGTTGAGAACATTATTAAATTCTACATATAATGATACAACTTATTTATTTCATTTAAGTCTTGTTTAATTTATTCTATATGCTTTTGACAAAATGATTATGATTTGTTGTATTATAACAGGTATAGGTACCTACATATTATACAAATACAATCACAGTACCTATATTATGTGTTGTGTTGTGTAACATGATTATACTGTAGATCTGTGTTTGTCAGTGGCAAATAGTAACCATTGTAAACTTATTCTATTAGATCTGTAACATAGTTAAGAGTCAACGGTGTGTTAGAAAATTAACTGACAGGGAAACATCAACTATGATTAAGAAAACTATAAGAACTGCTCCTGAACGTGAACAAGATATTAATTCCTTAGTTCGTAAAGCTGATTTTCATAATGATCCATATTTAAAAGAATTTGGTCTTACTATATCAAACAGCATGATAGAATTGAGTGGTCGTGTTTTACCACCACCAAAATTACAATATGGTGGACCAAGTCTACCTAATCAGGTAAAAAAATATGTCCAGATTTTTTTTCACTGTTAACATTTTATTACGCTTATCAGTTTGATAAGATTCCATCCCGAAAAAAATATTAATCAAATGATACCTATTAATACTTGTTTAATTTTATAAATTGTAGAAAATATTAAATGTCCAACAAACTAAACAACAAACATTACCTAATCACGGAGTTTGGGATATGAGGGATAAACAGTTCTTTATAGGTGTCAAAATTAGTAATTGGGCAATAGCTTCATTTGCACCACAGAGAACTGTGCGTGAAGACGCTTTAAAGTAACTAAACAACTGAATCATTTAACAATGTGTTTTGTCTAGAAATCTCAAATATTAATAGTAAGTTTGTTTGTTAATATGTAATAAATACTATTTATTTTATAGAAATTTTACAAAACAACTTCGAAAGATTAGCGATGATGCTGGCATGCCAATTAACGAGCCATGTTTTTGTGAGTACAATAAATATAACTAATATAATTTAATTTGACTTAAGTTTTTTTTTAACAGGTAAATATATCAACGGACCTGACCAAGTACAACCTATGTTCAATTTTTTATTAACAAAATTCACTGAATTACAACTTATAGTTGTTATTTTACCAGGGAAAACTCCAATATATGGTATTGTTATTTTTATTTTGCTAAGGATTTGTAACGTTTTTAATTTATTGATTCAAATGTAAAAATAAAACATGTTTTATTAATTGTTATAATTAGCTGAAGTCAAAAAAGTCGGGGACACTATTCTAGGAATGGCTACACAATGTATTCAAGCAAAAAATGTTAATAAACCATCAACTCAAGCATTATCCAATTTATGTTTAAAGATCAATGTGAAATTGGGTGGTATCAATACTATTCTTGTACCAAGCGTCAGACCTAAAGTACATTAACATATAAAAACTGTTGGTTTCTTATTAATAGTTAATTTATATCCTCTAGGTGTTCAATGAACCATTGATTATTTTGGGTGCAGATGTAACTCACCCACCTTCAAATGATAATAAAAAACCATCGATTGCAGCAATAGTAGGATCTATGGATGCACATCCCAATCGTTATGCCGCTATGGTACGTCTCCAACAACCCGGACAAGAAATCATTCAAGAACTTAGTTCTATGGTCAAGTATGTCACTCATCTGCCCATTAAACTTTCTTTTATATAATCATATTGTTAACTACCATGTTTAATTTTAGGGAACTCCTAATCATGTTTTACAAGAGTACTAGAGGTTATAAACCTCATAGAATTATATTATACCGTGATGGAGTATCTGAAGGACAGCTTTCTAATGTATGTTTAGTTTTATATATATAATAGATTCTAGAGTTGCATTTTTCTTTTTTTTTAACATTGAGTTGGCTTTATTATTACATTTTAGTTGTATATTTTAAAACTTAGCATATTGAGTAATTAAGTATAAACAACCTAATTCATAAACCATATAGGTAAAAAAATATTTAGATGAAGTCAGAGCAAAATATTTGTCATCTGTCTCTCTCAGACCCACTTGCAGGTTCAACATAGATAAAATACATTCACAAAAAATGGCTTTTTTTTATGATTTTTGAGTAATCTTAAAATCAACCAACATAAAAATTATAGAAAATAATATTTTTGAGGGGTTGACATATCAGTTATATATTTTATTATTATTTGGTTTTATATAAGCTTTTCAAAGTAAAATAAAAATTTGTAAATTTAAACTAATTTTAAATTTTAGGCTATATATTATTTTGGACAAGTCAATAAGTCATACCCTCAAAGATATTATTATCTATAGTTTTTTATTTTAATGAGTGAGTTAATACTTTAAGATTACTCAAATACATAAAACAAAAATGATTTTTAATAAACGTGTTTTGTCTATGCTGCTCTTGGGATAGAGAAAGAAAACATCAGTGCCTTAATATAGAAGTTTCATAATCACATTTTTTAAAATACGATTTATTTTTTTATAATTATTATTTATTTTTAAATATTACATAGATTAATACCTATTTGTTAGTGTGTTTTCTTATGTTAACTATTTACTATTGTCATAGGTCTTACACCATGAACTTTTGGCTATTCGAGAGGCATGTATAAATTTGGAAGGTGATTACAAACCAGGAATCACTTTTATTACTGTTCAAAAACGTCATCACACCAGGTTTACTTTTTTTAAAATATTTCATCTTATATTTTTAATTAATTATTTAATTTTTTTTTTTAGATTTTTCTGTACTGATGAAACGGAACAATGTGGAAAATCTGGAAATATTCCAGCTGGTACAACAGTTGATATTGGAATAACACATCCTACAGAATTTGATTTTTACTTATGTAGTCAACAAGGAATTCAGGTAATAATTTGTGATAGTAGTTTTTTCTTGTATATATTGTATTTTATAATAAAAAAAGAAATCTTAACAGGGAACTAGTCGGCCAAGTCATTATCATGTTCTATGGGATGACAACAATTTTGAGTCAGATGAATTACAACGCCTAACATACCAATTGTGTCACACTTATGTCAGATGTACACGTTCTGTATCTATACCTGCACCGGCCTATTATGCTCACTTAGTTGCACATAGAGCTAAATATCACATTGTCGAAAAAGAACATGACAGGTAACATTATTGAATTTACTTTTTTACTATTATCATTATTAAGCTGTGTAAAAAAAATTACTCCCGGTAAATGGTGAGACGACGAATCTACTAGCACAGCAGTACTGTGCCTGTTTTTTTATAATCACGGGCCCGTGGTAATGTTTGTAGAGCACGGGATTAAAATTTTTTATAGATTTTTTTGATTTGAAATTATTTTGATCAAAATTGGGCTGAGATTGAGGATGCTATTGTTGTATAATATAATAGTTTTAGATTCTGAGCTTTGTAAGGAATGTACCTATTAGTTTTACAGTGAAAGGTATATTTTTTGTTTGTTGTTATAATTTGTATTTGAATAACCATACCTACCTGGAATTTTCATCATTTAAAATTAATTATTCTAAAAAATATATACTATCAGTGTAGCTTTTTACGATATAAATAAAAATCCAAAAATACTTATAACATTAACTCTGCATCTTAAATACAATTATTTATGAGGTTAGGTATACATGTTATCATTTCTGATATAGGACACAAGTATACGACTAGCTTTTGGTGATGGCATGCATTGATATGGTAGTCTCAGAATGAAAAGGTTCTAAATCAATTTTTTTTTTTAATTGTTTTTTTTTACATATTATTATTTAATATTTTTGTTGTATAATTCAATCCTGAAATTGTATCGATCCGTTAATTATTCAATGAGATACAGAGAATGAAAAGTTCTAATTTAAATTCTATTTCAACAACCACCTCATCATCAGCGAAACGGTCTAGCTACCTGCAACGTTAATATACAAGTAGTCACCTAGACCACCAGTATATTATAATTTAATTAAAATATAATTAAATGACTACAGTGTTACTGCAAAAATAATTTTGTTACAGTAATTTGTAATTTGCGTTAAGTTTCTACCCAAAACTGATAATAACTAGATGCAATACCTATAATATGTTATATTATGAATAATTTTGATTGTTTTTAGTATTGAAGGATCACATGAAACATTCTGTAGTGAAGATCAAACACTAGACGCTATGGTACGAGCTATTACAGTACATCCCAATGCAAATAAAGTTATGTATTTTACTTAAAATACCAAAATTGAAAAAACAAATTGCTGTGCAACACATACATTAATATTAAGCATAAATTATAAAACGACAACTTTTATTGTGATTAATGATTAAAATTATATTTTATTTTTATAATATACATATTGGTATTATACCTGAAGTATGTTATTTTCTCTTATTAAAGTACAAACACTTTTTATTTTGGGATTAAGTTGTACCAAACACTAATTTTGTAAATTATAAATTATTCTTTATAAAACAAGCTGTTATAAATTGTAATACTTGTGTACCTTCACATCAGTAGCGTACGCAGGATTTTAGTTTGGTTAGGGTTTTACATGAGTAAATAATTTACATTATTTTTGGCTAAACCATTTTTATATTAAAATTGGTTATCATAAATTATAGTTAGTCTATATTTAGAACACTCAAGTGTTTAACCTAGTCATCTATAGAGCCTCTTCGGGTCGTAATAAACGTGGTAATAATCGATGGACGATGATACGACGATTATGGCAGACGTTTAGCAATGTTCTAAATTAGAAAAAGAAAAAACTGATACTATGATTACCGACGTCTTTGTTGATTATCATATCTAACAATTAATTTTATATTTATTAAAAATAACATACCATTGATTAACTCTTGTGTCTTGGTAAATAAGGTTTTTTGTGTAAAAGGAAGACATTTCAGATGGGGTCAGAACCCTAGAACCCTACCCCTGCGTACGCCACTGCTTCACATAATAGTAACATACCAAGTGATGCACCAAGCATGCCCCTTTTTCTTCAATAATGCAGATATTAATAATTTGTAAAAATGACCCAAGTATAATAAAGACTGGATCCAATTTTATGTCTATTTTGTATTTATATAAAACCATTTTTAAGGACTATTATAATTAATACAAAAATTTTAATAACTATAAAACTCCTCATTCAAATATTAAACTAATAAATAATTT
Source organism: Macrosiphum euphorbiae (assembly GCA_949089665.1). Classification (NCBI taxonomy): domain Eukaryota; kingdom Metazoa; phylum Arthropoda; class Insecta; order Hemiptera; family Aphididae; genus Macrosiphum; species Macrosiphum euphorbiae. The sequence continues at coordinate 6,167,772 of CARXXK010000002.1, read as the reverse complement.
ACAGTAAAAAGGGGTAGGGTTCTCATTTGAAAAACAGAGTTTGTATCGCCACAAGATACTCCTTAAGTAGTAAAATAATCCGTTATATTGAAAATAATTTGGTCTTTGAGTATAATTAAAAATTCCAAAAATCAGAATATTTGAATAAATTCATTATTAAAGAAAAAAATAGGGATGAGCATACTTGGTCAATCACACTATATATAATTTCTGTAATAATACACAATATGATATTTATTATCATTTGGTGTGCAGTTGGTGGATTTATAATATATTCAAATTTTGTAAAAGTATTTGTTCAATTTTATAAACATTTTGGTGAAGAATTGTGTAATACCAGTTCAAATGTATCTTAAATTAAATGTTTGCTTTCCTGATTTTAATCTTATTTTTATTTTGATAATATAACAGATATTATAGATAGAGGAAATATTTGTATAGGCTGTGGTCATGTGGATAACGTAACTATAGTTACTAGTTTATACTAGGTACTGTAACTATTAGGCTAAAATGCAATATTTACCTATTCACATAACCACATGTAAAAATAATTGGAAATATATTGTATTACCAATTGTAAAATAACTATAAATGGTTATTCAAATAAAAAAATAAAAAATAAAATTTATAATTTAGATAAAAATACAAACAAATTAAATGTCTTGGAACTAATTATTATTTCTATAAGTGATACAAAAATGAAAATGAAAAAACCAAAAAATCAAATGGCGGTCATCCACAGCTGAGCTTCACTTGTAACAATGTAAATTGTATAGAAGTTCCTTATCTAGTGTAGTATAGAGCTCTGTGACTCTGACTTAAGGGGGCTGCACCGTAGCATATTTTAAGGAGTACTATTTAGGCAATTCATGTGACATATAAATTAATACTGTATCTATGTGTTAGTAGTAAATGAAAATTAGTGTACGTAATCAGCTATGGTTTACGAAAATCGCCTCACGTCGAGTCGGGCAACCGCGCCGGAAGCAACTCTCACACGCGCACGCACATGTCAATATATCGCGAAAAATGAAATATATTCTTGTTTGCATGACTATACAACTACTAAAAGCGGTAATAAATTAATCATACTTCCCGAGGTTCGATTGTAATTTCGAAAAAATGGGTTGAATTTATAAACTTCTAGACTATGCTCCTTAGTAATCACTTTTTTTTATTTAAAATCGGATGTGATTTAACATCAGATGGCAAGTTAAAAACTATGGATATCGACATCTTTATTCAACGGCCTTTTGTTGAAATGACATGCTCCCACCATGATGGACTGATACAACCACCGTGGGCCCGGGACAAGTCTACACTCATCTAATATCAGTCATTAGCTCAAGACATCTGTAGTCGTCGTTTTGTAATGTATTATTCTATTCTGTGGTATTATGTTTCCCATCTGTTTTCCCCCTATAACACTGTTAGCCTCCGAGCTCCATAAAAAATCCCCTTGTTAGTAAAACGCGCAATACGCGAGAACTTAGGCCGCTAAAATGCAATAGCTGCCTTGGTAACCCTATGGTTCGCGTGTCAGGAATCCATGTGAGTATGTGACAGTCATTACTCGGTACCCTGTTTACCTGTAACCATGGTGCATTAAATTATTAGGTATTAAAAACGTATAACCTGGTATAGTAATACACGGATAAAGTGATGAAACGAGGCTATATAGTTCGGCATACGTATATATTATATCTATAGTAGACCGAAATATTATTATTATAAACTTTGTTAACTACCTAATCAAAATTATAGCTATGTCTAATAAATATATAAAGCGGGGCTCAGTGATATGACACAATGCATTATATAACGTAAATATGTATTTAAGAAGAATAAAATATAAATACATTAATGGTGTTTCACATCATATAACACTATAATATGTATTGTAATTTGCAATTTACAATATTATTTACTATATATCTACCTACCTGAACTAACACGAGTTTTCTCAGTTTGGCCCAGAATTCATATATGTATATTGTATATGAAATTAAATAAATAAAATTAAATATTATGGCTAGCTCACCCAAAGAGTGGACTTTTACCTGTTGGTTGCTAACTATATCGTCGAAGTAGGTTGATTAGTATGATACCGAATGGCGAGTGGCGACTAGTATTATTATAGACTATACTATTATAGTTTATTAGTTTATAATAAATTAGAAGTGACTAGCGTAATTTAGCTTGCCTAAATCATTAATATCTCCGAAGAAAATCAATATTTTTTAATGCAGTTTTTTCACAATTATCTTTACACAGAAATTAAATAAAATAAAAATTTTTTTGAAATTTAATTCTTGGAAAATGTTGAATAATTTGTCTTTTTATAGTTTATTTATTTTTTCATTTATTTTTTTGTGGGGTTTATCCGGCTACTAGGACAATCCCGGTCATGAGATGTCTCACAACCATTTTTCTAACCACCTCTATTTATTGAAAAACCATTTTATTACCTTATTTTTTTATTTAATAAAAAAATATATATATATATTCAAATTTCAAATTAAGGAAATACTTAAAAAAACACATTTTCTAATTACAATAATTAATTATCAGTATTATGTCCCTTAACGTTGCATTGCTTATTAATAAACTCATATAAATAAAACTTAGATTCAACATTAGTAGGATTTAATGGTCGTTTTTTCCACCAACAATTCAAATAGATCGCGAAATTTCAAATTCATAAGACCACTCTCTCCATTACTAGTCCCTCGAAAAGAATACATTTTAAGCACAGCATGAAATAAACTCAAATTGATTATTGTGAAATTAGTTTTTCAAGTTTTAATTAATTTATATAAAAAAAAGTTTTTATGAATTTTTTAGTTTCTGAATGAAACGACGAATGTATAAGTTTTACAATGATGTATTTTTTTAAAAATTTTTATTTTGTGTCAGTCATCACGGTTTAGGGCAGTAAAACTGCTTCGATTTTCGTCAACAGTATCTTGTTCAATGGGAAAGTGAATATAGTTGGTGCATTTGGGAGGTCAAATTTTAAAATTCCCAGTAGTTTTCACAAACGCCGGGAAAAACAACATAAAAATTAAGGAAAAACGGGAATTTTTAAGCAAAATCGGTTTTCCAAAAAATCGATTTTGGTTTTTGGTGTAACTATAAGAGAAATGAACGTATATACATGCAATTTTCACTGGTTGTTTATATTTGCATTTTATATACACGATAGCATTTTCAAAATATTTTGATTTATTTTGAACTGTTTAGGGACATTTTCATTTTCCATATTTTTTTTGTTTTTTTTCTAAAAATATCAATTAAATTTTATTTGTTGGTTGCGAAAGCTGAGTTAAGAATTCGTAAAAATTTTTCTTTTTAAATCTTAGATTTGAAAATGTAATACAAGATTCCTTATAAGATTATCTACCTTTATCAAAAAAAAAAATGTCTATAAGAAAGTCAAAGAAAACATTTTGACTCTTTTTGAGCTATTTACGGACATTTACCGCTTTCAATTTTCTTTAGTTTTTTTTTCTATAAATATCAATTAAGTTTTATCTGTTGGACCAAAAAGTGTAAAAATTTAATACAAGGCTCCTGATATATTGTTACAATATCAGTTGAAAAATATTAAAAATACATAGGCACAATTTTTTTTTATAAGCATTTAAACATCGAATTTTGACAGAATTTTTCAAAATCTCGAAAATTATTAATCATTGTAATTAATAAATTATAAAATGTTCAGTTTTTATAGCTAAGGATTGCAAATTTAAAACAAAGGTTCTCATAAATAGTTCATACTGTAACCAAAAAATCTAAAAAATATATGAACACAGTTATTTTTTACAGACATTTTAAATTCAAATTTGGACGAAATTACATATTAAAAAAACCTAGAATAACTATTTTAGTTATTTTGTTGGGATTGAATAATATTATTCATAGTACTTGAAACTTCTAAAGTGTACTATTCTATATCTATGATAGTATCACGGTTTTCGTTGATGTATAACGCGTTATAAGTAAATAATGGATATTGTGATATGATTATTTTGGAATTTATTATAGGTGCCTATTATAGGTCAATTTTTTGTCTAATAGCATAGATATGTATAAAATATGTCTTATACCTAGACTGACATACCGTCTCCGCTCAGAATCGTTTTTCTTATACAATGATATTATATCGTTGAATTCAAATTTAGTATCATCCATTATACAGTGATCCACTTGTAACCTATACTGTTCAGCAGAGCGACACCCACTTGCCCACCTTTTTTTTTTTTATCTGTTTAGCCCTTTAGTTAAGTTATGATTTGTATGTATTGTCAAATTGTAAAATGAATACTATTTTAAAACTACCCTTCAAATTAAAAAAAAAGGTGCTCTGCTGTACAGTAGGTTACAAGTGGGTCACTGTATAATGGATGGCATTAAATTTGATTTCAATGATATAATATCATTGTATAAGATAAACGATACTGAGCGGAAACGGTTAGTCTGAGTATAAGACATACTATATACTTATCTATGGTATTAAAAAAAAATTGAAATATAATAGGTACCTACCTATACTTAATTCCAAATTAATCATATCACAATATCCATTAGGTACTTATAAAGCATTATACATCAACAACAACCCCTGATACTATCATTGATATAATATAATAGTCTACTTTAGAAGTTTCAAAACAAAATTTTCAATCCTTAGATATAAAAGTTGAACATTTTATAAATTTTTAACTAAAAAATAATTATACAATTTTAAATTTGATAATTTTTGTCAAAATTCAAAACATTTTTTTTTGATAAAATTAGATAATCTTATAAGGAATCTTATATTACATTTTAAAATCTTAGATTGAAAAAGAAAATATCTTATGAATTCTTAACTCAAAATAATTTGCTAATTTTCGTGATTTTTCCATATTTTTCCATATTTTGTCAATTTTTGAACTTTAAATGCTTATAAAAAAAAACTGACTAAGGATTTTTAATATTTTTCATCTGCCTTTGAAAAAATATACTAGGAGCCTTCCATTAAATTTTCAAGCTTTTTTAACTAACAAATAAAATTTTATTGATATTTTTAGAAAAAAAAACGGAAAATGAAAATGTCCCTAAACAGTTCAAAATAAATCAAAATATTTTGAAAATGTTATCGTGTATAGAAAATACAAATACAAGCAATCAGTGAAAATTTTATGCAGGTACCTAAGGTCATTTGTTTAAGAGTTACACCAAAAACCAAATTCAATTTTGTGAAAAATCGATTTTGCGTAAAAATTCCCGTTTTTCCTTAATTTTTCTTTGCTTTTTCTTGCGCTTTTGAAAACTACTGGAAATTTTAAATTTTGACCTCCCCAATGCACAACAAAAAAAAACACACATCATTGTAAAATCAATACATTCATCGTTCCACTCAGAATCTAAAATATTGAAAAATCGGAAATTTTCAATTTAAAAAAAAAAAAATATAAATACATTTTTAAAACTTTTAAAAATGTACTTACCTTGTTCAATAGTATCCATAATATATATCGAAAGAAAAAAATTTAATCTAAGGCGTATGTACTTAATAACAGGTGACAAGATAAAGTGAACTGAATAATAACATTATACCCTCAATTACATAATATAGTGTAAACGCTTATCTGGGAATTCAGCAATGTTATAATTATCTAAATTTATCATAATCATCATTTTATCACTAATTAATATACAGTCGATAATTGTTTATGTCATAATTGGTATATTACATAATCTTAAATTTTAATTTAGGCAAGGTAGATTACGTTTCCGATCACTGTGCGGAGCGCCGTTACTATAAATCCCTATTATTAATTGAACTGGCTAATAACGATGCCTAACTTGTTCACGTAGTTTTTTGTAGAAAATATATTAATAAATAATAATATGTTAGGTACCTACATAAATATATTACAATAAACAAACAAATAATTTTTGAAATACAGAGTATCTACCTTTGTGATGGAGTCTGCCAGAGAGAAATACATGCTCACCGTGAGTGCCAAACAATTTTGGGAATTGAACATATGTGTAAGTTGCACAAAGCCTTTGGACTCTACGTCAAAATTGTTGAGTTGCCTTCATGGCGTATGCAATCAATGTATTGATTTAGAGAAATCAGGTGAGGTGTTCTTAATGTTCTGATTATCTATGTAGGTACATAGTTTTAATCAATTAAGGCATGACTCAACATAATATGAGATTATATTCTTCATACTGTATACAATATCAATGATAATTAATATAATGTAAAATTCGGGCAACAATATTAATATGCAATTACAATGTTTTTAATTCATGTAGCACTAATGTAAGATAACGGAGCAGAATAAAGAGTAAAAATCCATAACTTTTATTAAATAATACAAATATTGTAAGCTATTTGAGTTGTATTAACCTTTTAAGTTATGTACAATGTAGGTACCTACAACCTACCTACATAAATTAAATTAAGTAGCAATAAGAAATATTATTATTTTAAAAGTTAAGAAGACAATCACATTGTAACAAGTCAAATTCAGAATAAATCATACGATTATTGTATTCATTAAGCTACTTATGTAATAACATAGGTATAAATTAGTCAAAACTATAGGTCAAGAATGTTATTTACGTAATAAACTAACAATAAGTATAATCTTAACCACAGTACGATTTAACCAATGACAATAACTAGGTTAAATTTAATTATAAATGTATAAAGAATATGTGGAGACAGAAAAAAAAGTTCAGGTATGGTGATCGTGTGACACGAATACACGATCACTTCATTGAACTCCAATGAAGTACTTATATTATTATTTATTAATTTATTTGTTTACCTATACGTCTGCGTTTAAGACATTATTGATTGTAATCTTTACTTACAATTAATTGTCTAATATAATGGCAGAGATTCTTAACAAAATCTATATTACAGTCTTTTTTTTTCCGAGGTAATCGAGGGTCGGAGGTAGAACCACGTAATCATTACTTCTCCTATTTAGCATTTACTTCTTTTCGTTAGCCTTAGCATTACTTCTCCTAAAGCATTACTTCACCTTCTATATTACAGTCTATGTTGTATGTACCTGCCATATTTCTCCTTCCAACCGGACTATGGTTTCGGCCTATGCCTAAGCATATTTCCACTCGCGTATGTTGCAATCGATAGTTGAGGGTGTCGGTCCCTGTCATTTAATAAGGAGTAAAATGTAGGCAATTTAGTTCACATGTTGTATCGGCCTCGCGGAGCGTGCATGCGGAGCGTGTGTGAATAATATGTAAATTGATATTAGTGAGAGAGCTATAAAATTACACGCGCAGATAAAGATATTTACGCACACGCACGCACAAGTCAGTGATTGACTTCGATGACTATTATCGAAGTACTATTTTGATGAACAAAATTGTTTTTATAGGAAAAACTCTCACACCTCTTTGATATGTCAGATTTTGGTAATTTTTTTTTATTTGAAACGCGAGAAGTTTTTGCAGGTTGAATCAAAGCTCGAATTTTTAGTTTAATTTAAATAGTAGTAGAAAAATAAGTCTGAAAAAGAACCAATATTGTGCATTATTATTTAAATGTATATTCCATCTTCTATAATTATAATTTTCAAAATCGGGCTTTCACCCAACCTACAAAATATTTTCTACTTTTAAATAAAAAAAAAATACTGATGTTTGGTATTATTCTTAAATATTGTTCTATGTTGGACCCGTTTATATTAGCATTTAATTCAGGATTCGATTTAATGAAAATTATTTTTTATTAATCGCGCTCCATATGACATATACTTGATATAGAAGTAATAATATTATTTAATGCATTAATGTCATGTGCTTAAAGTTTAGAACTTTCAATGTTTTTAGTTTTTTAGATTCTGAACGGAGTGAGGGATCAAGTGGTTTTACAATGGTGTTTTTTCTTTCTTTTTTTTTTATCCTGTACCTATACAACATTTCTACCAGAAGGAGAAGATTTCAACATATAGTAAATTATCTTTTAGAAAATTAGATCAAAATTATATTTTAGAGAGGTCATTTTTCGATTTTCTCAATAGTTATTTAATGCCAAACCACCGACAAATTACAAAAAAACCTCTAGAATTGGGATTTTAATTTCAAACGCTTAATTTATCACCATAGAAACGAATAAAAATAAAAATAACGATTTTAGTTATTTTGTTGTAATTTAGAATATTAATTCAACTTATAGGATATAATAAAACATAATAGCAATATAAAATATCTAGACTGACAAACCGTCTTCGCTCAGATTCGTTCTTGTATACAATGATATGATATCATTGAATTCAAATTTAATATAATCCATTATACAGTGACCGCTTGTAACCTACTGTACAGCAGAGCGATATCCACTTACCCTATTTTATTTTAAGATATTCAGCTTTATTGTTTAATTCACTGAACAACAATGTTGCATTATTTTCGCTTATGTTTTGTTATTAAAAAATAAAAATTTAGTAGGCACCTGAGAGAAGTATAAGAAATGTTTTTAACTTAGTTTCTTAATTGTTTTTTTGGGGAAACCATTTGATAGCATTTACCACAGACAAACATAATATTGAGATGATACAAATATAATATTTCATATTTTTATTTTGAATGACATTAGAATTGATCTGGTTATCTTCTTAAATCTAAAACATAAAATACATTATAATAATTATTTTCAGTTTTAAATTTCAAAAACTTCATTATTATAAATTTACTGTAATACAGCACGTACACCTGTTAGAAAATTGAGGTATACCTATTAATATATTATTTATTATATATAATATTTATGTAGGTTTTAATGTATGTATGGCTGGAATTATGATAATATACTGGTATAGTAGTTTAAAGTATAATTTTCAATGTGTGGTATGGTATGGAAATACAATTAGGACGAAACTTCATAAAAGTGATACTTCACCAAAGTATAAAGGTCTGATTATAGGTAATTTTCAGTGTACTTAGAAGTTAGAAGTATATTTTACAATTGTTATATGTGAGGGAGTCGTTGGAGTATAACATGACTATTGTATGGAGTGTGAGGTGGGGGTATAGTATGACAACTATAATCCAGGATGGTTGGGGAGAGTCGAGGGTATGACCTGGTATGTATGTGAGTTCTAAGTATATCATTAAGGTTTACCAGTTTTTTTTGTTACAAATAATAATCATTATTTGTTATATTAATTAATAGATACCTAAGACTGAACACTGAAAGGTGCATTTTTTACATGACTACAAAATGTAAAAACATATTCAGAATACGTAAGAGGTACCTATGTATAACATGATAAGACTACATGAGAATACTTCAATGCAATTAATTGTATTTGAGTACAAAAAAAAGCATTGCATTATTTCTATTTGATTTACTTTATAACGGTAGGACCTACAAGTTTGTTTATCATAATGTCTTTTATTGTTTATGTAGGTAATTTCGTATGCGATTGTGGAGTGGTTTCTGGCATTTCAAACAGACTTATAAATTATACATTATTTTGTGAACAGTTTGATGAAGTAATCACAAGTTTTATAATATAATTTGTATACACCCTTCTGTATTGTATACTCACTGTACGGGTGCAATTTAATGGAAAACAATGATCAGTATAGTCGAAGGGGTACCTAACTGGCAACATTTTAACACAATCAAGAACTTCGTTCAATGATTAATTGATTTATTGAAATCACTTCAGTATCTACCTTTTGCCGAGGCCACACATAGGCCCTATACATCGTTAAGTCACACACCTCCACCCTCTCAAATTGCGCCTGTATAAAATATTATCTAAATAATTATTTGATTTAAATTTTTCATACATATGTCTTTAGAGTATATTAAGAAATAATTACATGGAAGAAAAATACCAAAAAGAGAAATATGGTCAATACATAACGAAAGCCCCATGTCCAAATTGTGATGATGCAAGTACAAATACCTATCTATATATATAAATTAGGAATTATAATATAGATTTGTTTTTAATAAAATACAAATCAAACCCAATTACCTACGTTTGACTCAAACGTCTAAACCAAAACATGTAAAGGTTTTTTTTTTTATATAAAAATGCATTAGCCATTAAGTAATTGTTTCAAGAACTAATTAAAATTCCAAAAATATTGTAATAACAAATATCTACTATTATAGGTAGGTAATCTAATTAAAAATACGTTGAAAATATCTCACTTCGAATATCTTTTTTGTAGAATAATTTGTGTTTATTTTAAAGATTTTAAAGCTGAATCCTATTATGAATCTTAACTTAATTGTCACATATTTAATTCAGTTTTATAATTATTTACGTTACAGAAATACATTGAGGCATATTGTACTATATGCAATGAATTGCATTGTGCACTGTGCCAATTAGTGGGACATAGATCTCACCATTGTAAAACATTAGGCAGAGTTATGGCGGAGATCCGTTTAAATTTAATGAAAAAAAATGTTGATTTATGGTATGGTAAAAATGTTAATAATTTCAATTTATTAAATTTTTTAAGAACAATATTATATCTATATTTTTTTAAACAGTGAAAAATTAAATTTTGCTAATCAAGTAAAATCATGCATAAAATCAAATATAAATAGAACACGGAATGGTGAAATAAAAAAGGAATACAAAAAAAAATGAGTAAGCATATTATGTAATAATTGTTGAATTATATTTAATTAATTTAATTTTACTTGTATGATGTATATAATATTATTTTATAAATAATCATGAGAATATACCTAAGTATAAAACACAGTGTAATATTTTTATTATTATAGGTTTAACAATTAAACCTATTAAATTCGCTATAGCGTATGCCATATAATATAAATATATAATATTTAATTAATTAAATTAATATTGTAGGCTAATATTGTAGGTGATATTGATTTATTCAGTGGTCGAAATGGCTCAAGATAAGTGGAGGGATGCCTTACAATTCAGATTTCCTGATATCATCATAACATTCTTCATATCTTGTATAGTATTTTTTTTTTATAGTTCACATTTTGTTTATGCATCAGAATACTACAATCTTTTTCGATTATAAATAATCTTTAAAACTAAACAAATAAATAACATATTTTCAAATTTTTCAAAAAAACTGATAAAATATTTTATTTATAATATTTTTCTGTGGACTTATTATCATCAATATTGTTATTGTTTTGTGATATTAAAATATTATGTTATTAGCTCTAAACACGACTAAGGTATATGTAAATTCTTAATCCCTGGCTCTAAATACGGGTATAGATAATATGATTGCGAAACGGCCTATACGAAAAATAAAAAGTTTTCTTATACATAGGTATAAATATAAAAATCATAATAATTATTTCATTTTAAAACACAAGTCTTAGGAGGAACGCTTTATTCTAGACAAAATAAGTAGAGGGATGAAAAATGTAAATACAAAAAAGTAGAGGGATGTCATCCCTCCGTATCCCCCCCACTTCGACCACTGTTGATAAATGTTATATTATCTATATATATAAAAATGGAGACAAAAAATTTGAAATTGCATCAGTTGAGAACGGCTGGGCCGATTTTGCTCAAATTTTTTTTAAGATGTTCGTAATTGCCAGGTGAAGGTTTTTACGAAAGAAAATTTTTAAAAAGTCAACCGAATAATTAGAAAAACTGCAAAAACTATTTATTGATGTCTGGGATTTGAACTCGATACCGTTGTCTTTATTTACTCTATTGTGTATTATATTATATTGGTTGCTATTGGTTAATCGGGCATGTTTGTTGATTTGTATTATTATTTTTTGTAAATATATCTTATATATAAATGAATGACGGTGTGTAGATTAGACCTATGGGAAGAAGATACGCTAATTTAAAAAGGGTTAAATTTGGTTTTTTTTATTCATCGGATTTTAGTACGGTTAGGTTAGGTTAGGATCTATAGGTAGGTGGAATTAAGTAAAAACGTCAAACTTGGTATAACTTTGGTACTTTTTGAGTTAAATCATACACTTACGTACAAACAGCACGGGGTCCGCGATCTACCGCAGGTAAATTACCTATCTGATAATGTACTGCTGCAATTCAGAATTTTTATTCCGGGCAACAGAAAAGTTAAGATAAATCTAGAACATCATACACCGAATATTAAATAACGCATTGAACAATGTTTGAGTCATATAGAGTTGGTACATTTAACGGGAAACGAAGTGCACGGGATCAGCTAGTATTATATTAATAATGTAAACCTATTTGGTCCCCACTCGTAGACCCTTGTTCTCATAGAAAATATTTCCATAGGCACTGATTATGTTGACAGAACAAAATTGTTTTCTACTTTTGTATAACAATTGTAGGACGCTGTACAGCCTGCTTGTTTAGTGTTCACGGAGTTTCGGCGGTGGCAGAGCAAATGGACAATAACGTTTATTTGCAAAAATCCCTAAAAAACACCAAAATATCTCATCACGATCCCCCTTGTAAATGCAACGCTGAACGACTGTTAAGAAAATAAGAACCAATGTTTTATTTATTTATAGTGTATAGTATTAACAATAATGTTGTCTATATTAGGTAGGTATGTGTAACACCCATTGTCGATCTGAAAAAATGTGCTGAATAAGCATTTAAGCCTGTATGTCACACGCGTACGACGAGAGTGCTTCAAGTCCTGTCTAAGCAACAGTGTTAATATTATACTCAGAATATTTTCAGACAGTTATTTTTATTGTATTGCAAGTTTTTTTTTTTATTTAATTTCAAATATGTATTAAAAGTAATGAGTTTGAAAGCGTTTGTTAAATTATTTTTGCACGGACATCTTTGGATAATCCATAAAATTGTTTTTATCAGTGATGTTGGATACGACAAACTAGAGTTTCTCTAAATAGATATTCACTGAGCGGAAAAATTTCACTAGTATATCTTAAAAAGAAAAAATGAATAAGCTGAAGCGGATCATCATTTAAAGCAGAACATAATATTTTATGACCACATATAGTAAATCTGGCAATACTGAGCATATTCAAATTAATGGGGAACGGAAAAAAAGTCCCGGGGAAAAAAGTCTCAAAGAAAAAAAGTCTCGGGGAAAAAAAGTCTCTAGTAAAAATATACAATTTGGAATATTTTACATAAAACTTATATAATCACTCTATATAAAATGTTAGTTTTGTGTGAAAAATAAGTTGATAAAACGATAAAATCTACTATTCACATATCATAATACCATATTATACGTTAGTTTTGTGTGGACAACCGTAAATAAAATGACAACGTTTAATACTATATAGTATATACCAGCTATATCTGATAATTTTTGGTTTTTTCCTATGGCATCGGAAATCGACAGAAGATTAGACATATATACATGTAAAGCATGAACTAAGATAATATGGACTGGCAACGACGGTAAAATATGCGGTCAGGTTTTAATACGGACTTTTTGTGGTGGGAGAAATTGTGAAGCTGAAGCGACATCTGTTGGACAAAAACAAAAATAAGTTTCAAATAACATGACTGAACATGTAGAATATTGCAAATAACTTGTTAAAAACTGTATTAAACTTGTCATGAAATTATAATAAAACACATTTTGAAAGACTTATATTTTGTTCTTATTACTTATTAGTATACACTTGCCCCTTAGTAGTTAGTAGTATAAGGTATTCATTTTTAAAAATGTCCAGAAAGTGTTGTATAATTAGTTGCAAAAGTTTTGATGGGGAATGCAGCTTTTTTAGTATTCCTAAGGCATCGTTTTCTTCTTGGACAGAAATTATTAAATCAATTAATGGATGCGATACCAAAATTAAGTTTATTTGTGAAAAACATTTTCTCCCTAAAGATATAGTAAAAACTTATGCTGGTGTTGAGGTATTGTACATATTATAATTAGAGTAAATATTAATTAAATTTTAAAATAAACAATATTTTAAAAACATAGTTGGTAAAATTTAAGAGGATGTCAGCGCAATTTTGTTTTCTCTCTCTGGCCCACGTGCAACATAAAAAAAACCCAATTTTGCAGAATCATTTTTTTTTATGTTTTTAAGCAATGTTAGAGTAAAATCACCTATTACAAAAACGATAGAGAATAATATTTTTGAAGGTATAACATAGTCGGTTTGTCTAAATATTGTCTCAAAACAAATTAAACATTATTTAAATTTACACAATTTTTTTGTTTATTTTGAAAACATAAAATTTTGAAAATATAAAATCAATTTGTCATACCCTTAAACATATTATCATCTATAATTTTAGTAATAGTTGAGGTGAAAGTCATCCTCTTAACTGTTATTTAAACTTTGAAGGACATACATAAGAAATAAATAAATAATTACCAACTAAAAAAAAAATACTAACATAATTTAGGGTTTAGACTTTCCTCAAAAAGTGAAACCTAGTTTAGCGAAAGGTGCAGTTCCTCAAATTTTTGATACGGTTGCACATGGAATTGTTAATGCTGAGGTAAAATAAATGTAGTACATTTTGGTAGTTAACAATAAATATGTTAAAACTGATAACCAACCAAAAATATAATTTAATAGCAATCTAATAATAAAAGTTCAATACTATTTTATAATCAATATGTTAAATATTCATGTTCAATATTTGGTAGGTAAAACTGAATTGAATTAGTTGCACAGCTGTAAAAATTGAATAGGTATTTAATACACTCTGACTCTGTAATATACATACTATATTAGTAGGTACATTTATATCATAGAATAGATGAAAGTTTAAAAAAATACACACTACACTATCAACAGACAACAAGCAAAAAATTAATATATAAAAATTATTAGGTAGTACTGTAGTAGGCAGTGCCCAGTAGGTATAATAAACGAGAAACATAATATAAAGAATATGAAATATATATTTACTATAAAGTATAATTACTATAAATTTTAAAAATATTTTGTAAAACAAGTAACAACGGTCCACGATATACATATTATACCTACGATACTACGATAGTTACAAAAAACAACACAAGGATCGCCCCAATCCGATAAATTCCCCCTCTTAGAAAACCACGTATTAAAACTTGACCGCACCGCTACCATCCGCCAGCCCAACCGTTACCAGTCCATATTATCTTAATTCATGATGTAAAGTATATATATATATACCAGATTATAGGGGTAAGAGCTTGATATACCGTGTGTTAGTTATACTATAATACTAAGGTGAATGGGCTTTGTTTCAAAATGAAAATTTGTTATTACACGATAATGGTACTGACGCATAAGAAAGAATTTTAGTTTTTGGTACAGATAACGAATTACAATTACTAGTTGACGCTGATACTTGGTTCTTAGATGGCAATTTCAAATTAGCTCCAAAACCATTTATACAGCTGTACGTAGTACGAATAGAAAATAATGGTGTGTATGTTTCTGCTTTATTCATTTTAATGCAGAATAATACCAGAATGTCTTACGAAAATATGTTTTCTATAATAATGAACATTTGTAAAGATCAAGATTTATACCCAGACCCAACGTTTTTGAACATGGATTTTGAAATTGCTGTGATTAAAGCTGAAAAAATATCTTAGGTTAACATATAAATAACCGTGGTTGTTTTTATCACCTTACTCATAGCACCAACCGAAAAATACAAGAGCTGGGTCTTGAAAATCGGTATCGCAATGACAACGATAGTTCAATCTGTTCTGTTGTATGATAGACGGGTTAGCATTTCTCCCACTAGAGTTTGTTGAAGACGGTATGTCATAGGTACTTAAAAAATATTGTCTCGTTTGGAGCTGAAGATTTACTTTTATATATTTCTACCATACTTATGTAAATGGCAAATTTCGCCCAGGTAGATCTTGTAAAAATAATATAAGAGTACAATATCGTCGAACCCCGCCACTATTTCCTCCTACAACTTGGAATGTTAATTTGACAACATTGTCTGACGGGCACAGAACGAATAATGTATGCGAAAGTTGGAACTCTCGATTTTCACATATGGTAGGGCAAAATCATCCAACAATTTGGAAACTTATAACTAAAATAAGATATGAGATAGTTGCAGACCACGCAAAATTAGCTTTAAATGAACTGGGCGAGCACTCATTAAGAAGAAAAAAAAAATGGAAAGAAGATTACTTGCTTTATGCTCTCGTTTTGGGGAAAATAAAATTGATCTCAAAGATTTTTTAAAAGCTATAGGTCAAAATATTAAGATTCAACGGTAATAATTTATATGTCTATAGATTTTTTTTATAATTATGTAATTATTTTTTTCTAACTTTGTGTGATATATATATATATTATATATATTATTTTTTAAATACGACAACGATTCAATGACATGTTTTTTGTTTTTATAAAAATGTAAATTTTTTTCCCTGAGACTTTTTTTCCGTCGATACTTTTTTTCTTTGTGACTTTTTTTCCGGAGACTTTTTTTCCTACCATCCAAATTAATTAGGTATAGGTTTATTTCCCCATCCATTTTTAAAATAAATTAAAATTAATTTCGTAGAACGGTATTTCAAAGACTCAATCCGTTGTTATTATAAATAGTAGGTAAGTCATTATATTGATATAAATCTAATATTACACAAATACTAAAAAACAATAAAAATAAGCGTAAAAAGATAATATTTTGTTAAAATTATCTTATCTTATCTAGATAATTTTTTAGTTATCTATTCCCAACACTGATAGTGATATACTAATGTATATTAGGTATGGTATTATTAATAAAATAAAATAATATTAGGTATACTTTTTTAGTATTTTATAAAGACGTGTATATAGATTACATAATATTAGTTGTTATAAGTTTATATTATATTTTAATATAAGATAATAATATTATATATAAATATATAAATTAAATAGAAGTTTCAAGTACCCACGAATAATATGATACAATCACAACAAAATAACTAAAATAGTTTTTCTAGGTTTTTTTATGTAATTTCATCCAAATTTGAACTTAAAATGACTATAAAATAAACCACGAGTATGTATTTTTTAGATTTTTTGGTAACAGAATTAACTACTCATGTGGAATCTTGTTTTAAATATTCAATCTTTATATATAAAAGTTGAACATTTTATACATTTTTAACTACAAAATAATTATTCAATTTTAAATTTGATAAATTTTGTCAAAATTCGATCTTTAAATGCTTATAAAAAAAAATGTGCCTGTGTATTTTTAATATTTTTCAACTGATATTGTAACAATACATCAGGAGCCTTGTATTAAATTTTTACACTTTTTGGCCCAACAGATAAAACTTAATTGATATTTATAGAATAAAAATCTAAAAAAATTGTAAACTGAAAATGTCCGCAAATAGCTCAAAAAGAGTCAAAATGTTTTCAAAATTGTATGGTGTATAGGAAATGCTAATTTAAACATTCAGTGAAATGTTCATGTATCAACAGTTATTCGTTTTTGAATTACAACAAAATAAGGAAATCGCTACATGAGAAATCGAGTGAATATCCAATGTTGTAAAAATTTGAATTTCATATAACAATTTAATTTGACTTTCTTATAGACATTTTTTTTTTTGATAAAGGTAGATAATCTTATAAGTAATCTTGTATTACATTTTCAAATCTTAAATTTAAAAAGAAAAATTTTTACGAATTCTTAACTCAAAATAATTTGCTAATTTTCGTGATTTTTCCATATTTTGTCCATTTTTGAACTTTAAATGCTTATATTAAAAATTGTGACTAAGGATTTTTAATATTTTTCATCTACCTTTGAAACAATTTAGTTGGAGCCTTGTATTAAATTTTCAAGCTTTCGCTACCAACAAATAAAATTTTATTGATATTTTTAGAAAAAAAACTAAAAAAATATGGAAAATGAAAATCTCCCTTAACAGTTCAAAATGAATCAAAATATTTTGAAAATGTTATCCTGTATGAAAAATGCAAATATAAACAATCAGTAAAAATTTCATGTTTCGATTTTGCGTAAAAATTCTTACTTTTCCTTAATTTTTCTTTTGTTTTTCTTGGCGCTTTTGAAAATTATGGGAATTATGAATTATGACCTCCCTATAATGCACCATCGATATTCACTTTCCAATCATACAAAATACTGAAGTTGAAAATCGAAGCATTATTTCGACTACTTATTGTGTACACAGACACAAATAATATAAAAAAATTAAAAATTAAAAAACACACATCATTGTAAAATTAATACATTCATTGTTCCACTCAGAATCTAATATCATTGTACATATGTATACGAAAAACGATTCTGAGCGGTGACGGTTTGCCAGTGTGGATATTTTATATTATATTTATATTATTATAACTTATTATTAATACGGTATTCAGTAAGTTGATTAATATAATACAATTTTATCAAGTATAGCAATTGATAAAATAAACATATTATTATATAAATCTTAAGTGTCTATACGGTTGTTCGTTTTTGAATTACAACAAAATTTGAAAATCGATGCATAAGTGAATGTCCAATGTTGTAAAATTTGAACTTCAAACGCTCATAATAATTTAATTTGACTTTCTTATAGACGTTTCTTTTTTTTGGTGATAATGATAAAGGTAGATAACCTTTTAAGGAATGTTCTATTACATTTTAAAATCTTAGATTTAAAAAAAAAATTTTTATAGGAATTACTAAATCAAAATAATTTTGCCCTTTTTCGTGATTTTTATGCCTTTTGTCAAAATTCGAACTTTAAATTTTTAAGCTTTTTTAAACAACAAATAAAATTATATTGACATTCATTTAAAAAAAACTAAAAAAAATGGAAACTGTAAATGTCCGTAAATAGTTAAAAACAAAATAAATCAAAATTTTTTGAAAATTTTACAGTGTAGGTATAGCAAATCCTAAAATAAACAATCATTGAAATAATATATCATTTCTTAAATCTACGTAATTTGTTTTAAAGTTATACCAAAAACCAAAATAGATTTTTTCGAAAACCGATTTTGCGTTAAAAATTCCCGTTTTTCTTAATTTGTTTTCTTTTTCTCTGCGCTTTTGAAAACTATCAGGAATGTTTAGTACTAAAGTACCAACTAGATTCACTTTCCTGTATCAGAAAAGATATTGTTGAAGTAAATCGATGGATTTTTACTGTCCTAAAAGGCGATGACATACCACAAAAAAAATTGAAAAAAAAACTCTCATTGTAAAATCAATACATTTATCGCTCCGCTCGGAATTTAAAAATGTTTGCCAAGTGTTCTTAAAAAAATAAAAACGATATACGTTCTTGCCAATGCGTTGTGGAATTTCGGAAAATTTATACTAAAATTAGAGAGGGACTAAATAGTTTTCTCTCGCAAAACAGTGTTTGCCATTTTGTATGACCTATACATTTGTAAGACGGAGAGCGTGTACCTAGCGTGAAAGCGGGGAAAATAATAATATTTTGCGTGATCATCAAATTCCGGGGCGTGGCATAGTACGTAGAAGTTACTTTGTCACGCACAAGCAGTATTACCGTGCTCCGCCTGAAATGTAAGCCGCATTTTAGCATTGGTATGATAGACGTGGGGCTTACGAATAGATTATGGACGAATATGCGTCATGCGTTCTGCTTCGAATGGGCGTGCGCGAAGGACATCGACGCCGCCGACACAGTCGTTGGACAGCGCGGTGAAAGGTAATGTTTCCAAGCCGCGGTTATTATAGTTGTGACGGCTTACGGAACGTTCATCCACAACGACTGTTATAATGGAACAGCATTATTAGCCGCTGTGGCCGGGCGGCGGCTGTACTCGTCCAATGATAACATATGCTCACAGCGTCGCCGTTACGTTTTTTTGAGTTATACATTTGTACAATTTTATTTTAACTGCGTCAACAGTTTTGGGTCGCGTGGACATACGTAACAAATAATTCTAGCAGGTGTACGCATATCCTGCACTCCCCTGCAGGGGGTTTATTCTCGAAAAGAACGACCAAACGTATACTTTATTACTCGTACACGAGCGGTTCGCTATCTTTGCTCGTACTATTCTTGAACAGCATAGTACGTGTAACGTAAACTACCGATACGTCGTAGGTAGTCTACTTTGTACGGCATACGAAAATTGTTCTTGCATATACGACCGTGTATCGTTCTTATACGCAATCGCACACAGCACACATATTATAATTCTATATCAGGCACGAACTTAATTTGCTATCAAAACATTTTAAATATTTACAGAAATACAGAAGAAATTTATTTTGTACAGAAATCGATTGATGCAAAAATAAATGTTCCGAAACAATGATTTTATTTAAACAAGAGCTGCAATTAAACTGCTTAACATATACCATAATAAGTTACAACATTCTAAAATTTCCCTTTATAAACAAAACAAATATTATTCTGAGTGAAACGATGAATGTATTGATTTTACAATAATGTGTGTTTTTTTTTAATTTTAAAATTTTTTTTTGTGTCTGTCATCACGTTTTAGGACAGTAAAATGGATTTTCTTCAACAGTAGCTTTTCTAATAGGAAAGTGAATCTAGTTGGTACTTTGGGGGGTTTTCACAAAAGTGAAAATATCTCAGTAGTTTTCAAAAGCGGCGTGAAAAAACAAAATAAAAATTAAGGAAAAACTTGAATTTTTACGCAAAATCTGTTTTCGAGAAAATCGATTTTGGTTTTTGGTGTAACTTTAAAACAAATTACCGTAGATAAATGAAATTTTTACTGGTTGTTTATATTTGCATTTTCTGTACACGATAAAATTTTCAAAATATTATAATTTATTTTGAACTGTTTAGGCACATTTCCATTTTCCATTTTTTTAAGTTCTTTTTCTAAAAATATCAATAAAATTTTATTTGTTGGTTAAAGAAGCTTGAAAATTTAATACAAGGCTATTAATATATAGTTACAATGGCATTTGAAAAATATTAAAAATCCTTAGTCACAGTTTTTTTTTATAAGCATTTAAAGTTCAAATTTGACAAAATATGGAAAAATCACGAAAATTAGCAAATTATTTTGAGTTAAGAATTCGTAAAAATTTTTCTTTTTAAATCTAAGATTTGAAAATGTAATACAAGATTACTTATAAGATTATCTACCTTTATCAAAAAAAAAGTCAATTGAAAAATATAAAAAATACATAGGTACAATTTTTTTTTATAAGCATTTAAAGATCGAATTTTGACAAAATTTATCAAATTTAAAATTGAATAATTATTTTATAGTTAAAAATTTATAAAATGTTCAACATTTATAGCTAAGGATTGAAAATTTAAAACAGGATTCCACATAAGTAGTTAATTCTGTTACCAAAAAATCTAAAAAATACATACTCGCGGTTTATTTTATAGTCATTTTAAGTTCAAATTTGGATGAAATTACATAAAAAAAACCTAGAAAAACTATTTTAGTTATTGTGTTGTGATTGTATAATATTATTCGTGGGTAATTGAAACTTCTAAAGTACACTATTATATATCTATGGAGTATGGACCAGTGGCGTATTTACTGGGGGGGGGGTCCATGGGGTCCGGACCCCCCCCTCATTGACTCGTGTCTCGTGCATGTTAAATGTTGTGCAGTTTTTACATCATTAAAAAACAAATTTTATCATACGATTTTACGGATTTTATAAAAAATGTTCGAAGCTATAGTTATATCAACATTTTCAATAAATATCGTGATTATTTTAGATTCTGAGTGAAACGATGAATGTATTGATTTTACAATGATGTGGGTTTTTTTTTTTATTTTATTTTTTTTTTTTTTGTGTCTGTGTACACGATAAGTAGTCGAAATAATGCTTCGATTTTCAACTTCAGTATCTTGTTCGATTGGAAAGTGAATATCGTTGGTGCATTGGGGAGGTCAAAATTTCCTAAATTTCCTAGTAGTTTTGAAAATAGCCGGGAAAAACAAAAGAAAAATTGAGGAACAACGGGAATTTTTACGCAAAATCTGTTTTCCAAAAATTCGATTTTGGTTTTTGGTGTAACTTTAAAACAAATGACCGTATATACATGAAATTTTCAGTGGTTGTTTATATTTGCATTTACTATACACGATAACATTTTCAAAATATTTTGATTTATATTGAACTGTTTAGGGACATTTTCAGTTTATAATTTTATTAGTTTTTTTTTTTATGAATATCAATAAAAATTTATTTGTTGAGTAAAAATACTTGACAATGTAATACAAGGCTCCTACTATATTGTTTCAAAGACAGATGAAAAATATTAAAAATCGTTAGTCACAGTTTTTTTTTTAAGTATTTAAAGTTCAAAAAATGACAAAATATGGAAAAATCACGAAAATTAGCAAATTATTTTGAGTTAAGAATTCGTAAAAATTTTTCTTTTTAAATCTAAGATTTGAAAATGTAATACAAGATTACTTATAAGATTATCTACCTTTATCAAAAAAAAAATGTCTATAAGAAAGTCAAATTAAATTTTTATGAGCGTTTGAAATTCAAATTTTTACAACATTGGATATTCACTCGATTTCTCATGTAGCGATTTCCTTATTTTGTTGTAATTCAAAAACGAATAACTGTTGATACATGAACATTTCACTGAATGTTTAAATTAGCATTTCCTATACACCATACAATTTTGAAAACATTTTGACTCTTTTTGAGCTATTTGCGGACATTTTCAGTTTACAATTTTTTTAGATTTTTATTCTATAAATATCAATTAAGTTTTATCTGTTGGGCCAAAAAGTGTAAAAATTTAATACAAGGCTCCTGATGTATTGTTACAATATCAGTTGAAAAATATTAAAAATACACAGGCACATTTTTTTTTATAAGCATTTAAAGATCGAATTTTGACAAAATTTATCAAATTTAAAATTGAATAATTATTTTGTAGTTAAAAATGTATAAAATGTTCAACTTTTATATATAAAGATTGAATATTTAAAACAAGATTCCACATGAGTAGTTAATTCTGTTACCAAAAAATCTAAAAAATATATGAGCACAGTTATTTTTTACAGACATTTTAAGTTCAAATTTGGGACGAAATTACATAATCAAAAACCTAGCATACCTATTTTAGTTATTTTGTTGTGAGTGTATAATACTATTCGTGGGTACTTGAAACTTCTAAAGTACACTATATTTTATATCTATGATAGTATCAGGGTTTGTTATTGATGTATAACGTGTTATAAGTACCTAATGGATATTGTGATATGATTAATTTGGAATTTATTATAGGTCAATTTTTTTTTTAATACCATAGACATGTATATAATATGTCTTAAACCTAGACTGACAACCGTCTTCGCTCAGAATTGTTTTTCTTATACAATGAAATTGTATCATTGGATTCAAATTTAATACCATCCATTATACAGTGACCCACTTGTAACCTACTGTACAGCAGAGCGACATCCACTTACCCACCTTTTTATAAGTTGGGTACCGAAAATGGTTGAAAAATACCAAATTCATTTTTTAATTCAAATATTTTGTAGTTTTGTACATTGCCAGTATCTACAACCACTCCAGAGAGATCTTTTTCAACCTTTTTAAGGTTGAAAAGCTATCTAAGATCAACTATGAATGATGTAGGTACCTAATGTAATTAAGGAAATATTTGTATAACAGTTATAACATATAACTATATATTCGATTCTGAGGGATCTATTGGTTCTACAATGGTGTTTATTTTTTTTCCTGTATACAAAATTTTTTCCAGAAGGAGTGCTTCGATTTCAATATGTATAGACATATAGTAACTTATCTTTTAGAAAATTGTATCAAGATAGTACTTTAGAGAGGTCATTTTTCGATTTTCTCAATAGTTATTTAATGCCACTGTAAAAACCACCAAAAAATTACGAAAAACCGCTAAAAATGGGATTTTAATTTCTAACACTTTGTCTATCACCATACAAAAAAATAAAAAATAAAAGTATTTCATTATTAATTCAATTCACAGGCTATAATAAATAATAACAATATAAAATATCCACACTGACAAACCGTCTTCGCTCAGAATCGTTTTTCTTATACAATGATATTATGATATTATATCATTGAGTTCAAGTTTAATACAATCCATTATACATTGACCCACTTGTAACCTACTGTACAGCAGCAGAGTGACATCCTGCACTTACCCGCTTTTTTTAAAATTTGTTTTGTACATATTATTATTTAATAATTAAAAACTCGACAATTTTATATCGTCTTATAAATATGGTATATTTTATTTAATAAAGAGTAAATGGGTGGTGTGGGGGGCTTCGTCCTCCGTGACTCTGTGTTCTGAAAATTATCTGGACCTCCCCATGACAAATTCCTAAATATGCCACTGGTATGGACTATGATAGTATCAGGGTTTTTGTTGACGTATAACATATTATAAGTACCTAATGGATATTGTGATATGATTAATTTGGAATTTATACATAAGTATTATGCTATTAATTTATATATAAGTATATAATATGTCTTATACCTATATAGTCTATAGACTGACATACCGTTTCTGCTCAGAATCGTTTTTCTTATATAATGATATTATATCAATGAATTCAAATTTAATACTATCCATTATACAGTGACCCACTTGTAAATTACTGTACAACAGAGCACCATTTTTTGCTTTATTATTCATAATAAATAATAATAGATATCCTTCAGAAAAAAAATCAAAGTATTAAATATGTATGTCATCTATTACCATCCTTCATTTTAATTTTTTTTTTTAATTTTATTGAATGAATTACAAAATTTAAAATGTTTTACTTAATAGTTAATATAAAGATACATAATATAATGTTCACATAAAAGCATCCATTCAGAAGATATTTAAAATACATTTCAAATACTTTTAACATAAGTACCTAATAAATAAACAGTGAAACATATAATATATAGTACAAGGCCTATTGGCATATAAGTAAAGTACATATTAAATTAAAATTAATTTATTTTAAATATACTGTTTATACATTGTTATTAACTGTTTAAAACTTTAATTTATTATTCTTAAAACATCGTTTTAAACAGAAAAAACAATTTCAAACAAAAAAAAACAGTTTTTTTTTATACAATGAAAAATTATCCAACTCTGCGTTACACACTATAATCCATGTGTCTTTAATATAAGTATTTAACATTCTGTCGTTTCTATTAATTGTTCATACATAATCAGAGTGCAATATATTTTTTTATTTCCCATGTCAACTTCAGTACCTTGTTCGATTGGAAAGTGAATATCGTCGGGAGGTAAAACTTTAAAATTCCCAGTACTTTTCAAAAGCGCCAAGAGAAACAAAAGAAAAATTAAGGAAAAACGGGAATTTTTATTCAAAATCGATTTTTGAGAAAATTGAATTTGGTTTTTGGTGTAACTTTAAAACAAATGACCGTAGATACATGAAATTTTCACTGGTTGTTTATATTTGCATTTTCTATGCACGATAACATTTTCAAAATATTTTGATTTATTTTGAACTGTTTAGGGACATTTCCATTTTCCATTTTTTTAAGTTTTTTTTTAGAAATATCAATAAAATTTTATTTGTTGGTTAAAAAAACTTGAAAATTTAATAGGAGGCTCCTAGTATATTGTTTAAAGGCAGATGAAAAATATTAAAAATCGTTAGTCAGTTTTTTTTTATAAGCATTTAAAGTTCAAAAATTGACAAAATATTGAAAAATCACGAAAATTAGCAAATTATTTTGAGTTAAGAATTCGTAAAAATTTTTCTTTTTAAATCTAAGATTTTAAAATGTAATACAAGATTCCTTATAAGATTATCTACCTTTATCAAAAAAAAAATGTCTATATGAATGTCAAATTAAATTTTTATGAGCGTTTGAAATTCAAATTTTTACAACACTCGATTTCTCATGTAGCGATATTCTTATTTTGTTGTAATTCAAAAGCGAATAACTGTAGATACATGAAAATTTCACTGAATGTTTATCCTAGCATTTCCTATACACCATACAAATTTGAAAATATTTTTACTCTTTTTGAGCTATTTACGGTCATTTACCGCTCTCAATTTTTTTTAGTTTTTTTTTCAATAAATATCAATAAAGTTTTATCTGTTGTGCCAAAAAGTGTAAAAATTTAATACAAGGCTCCTGATATATTGTTACAATATCAGTTGAAAAATATTAAAAATATATAGGCACAATTTTTTTTAAAAAGCATTTAAAGATCGAATTATATGAACACAGTTATTTTTTACATACATTTTAAATTCAAATTTGGACGAAATTATACATTTTAAAAAACCTAGAATAACTATTTGAGTTATTTTGTTGTGATTGAATAATATTATTCGTGGGTACTTGAAACTTCAAAAGTGTACTATTATATATCTATGATAGTATCACGGTTTTTGTTGATGTATAAGTACCTAATTTATATTGTGATATGATTAATTTGGAATTTATCATAGGTACCTATTATATGTAAAATATTGGTTTAGTACCATAGATATGTATATAATATGTCTTATACCTAGACTGACATACCGTCTCCGCTCAGAATCGTTTTTCTTATACAATGATATTATATCGTTGAATTCAAATTTAATATCATCCATTATACAGTGACCCACTTGTAACCTACTGTACAGCAGAGCGACACCCACTTGCCCACCTTTTTAATAATATATTAATGTCAGTAGATCTGTTCCAGAATATAATATTACCTAATGGTTCTCTTTCTTTATCGTTAATGTATATTTTTATAAATATATAAATTTTTTCCCTCTTTTTGTTTCTTCTTCTTATATTCTGGAAACATAATCAGTTATCATACAATATAATGTTTACTCTATGTGAATAGATTAGCACATCGTCAATATATTTACTATTTTATCTAACCTATAATATAATAGCCTATATTTTATATTTATATTTTATATCTGTATTATTATTACTATTTCATTATATTTTTATTTACTTATAAATTTATTTATTTAATTTTTTTTCTTCGTGACGATGGTGGTCAGTGACGCAGCACTCTATACTCAAGTATGGTGAATTTCATAGTAAATTTTCTACGTTCCTCTGAGTACAAAAATTAATAGGTTAGGTTAGGTATATGGTACTAAATTACAATTTGATATTCGCTATTGTGAAAATATTTGTGTAGCTATTTAACAATAATAATGTATAAAATAATAGTTTGTGTACATTCAACACTTTAACGGTATTTATATCTTCTTTATTTAGCACCCATTTACTCAAAACATAAAATAATATATTAGATTCGTTATAAACATGAGTAAAAATATTTATTTTGTTATTTTCCGTACTATATACAGTCACGAGGCCTTCGCCTTCTGCGTATCACCTTTTGAGAACCGCTGTAATTGAGAATTCGTCGTATATGACGAATATATATAATATACAATATATTTATTATAATATACAATGGGAACATTAATAAATAACTATTGGACCACAACTGTCAAAGCAACACAATATAATAAATACAAAAAAGTCCTAAATAATTTTACTTATAATATAAAATAAATACCCTTAGTTGATTCCATAATAGAAGTACCTAATAAACATAAAACCGAACAAAAAAACTAATAGTAAAAACCCATATAATATCTAAAAGTCCCGTATAGCCCTTTCGCGTCATGAGATCTTATTATATTATCATGTACAACCAAACCACACAGACATAATATTATGTACAATGGGCTACAAAATAATCCCGACGCCAAGGCCATAATCATAACAATGTATAATTTTTACAATACTGCACCATTGAAAAGGCTACAGACGATTGCCTTTATATTTTATGACCCAATAGCAGGTGGTCCTTATTACTAAATATTGTAAAGAAGAACACTATTCTTAAAAAGAATTCTTTGAAATTTCAATAACAGTACAACGAACATAAATCCAAGATTGACATAGGTATTGATCATATGTGACATATATATATATATTGACATACAAAACCAAGTCTCAGCAAATAAACTACAACACTATTAAGAACATTTTTTATAATACTTAGTCAACATTACTAGAACTACAAAACAAAAAAAGTAAAAAACACAACAACCAGTAAATAGCTGAGTAATAAAAAATTAAATACGCAACTCGCATAATAAATTATCGTTAAGTAGTTGTACACCAGATGAAAAAATGTAAGGCGATAATAAGTTTAATAAAATGAAAATGAAAATCACTACTGCACTAGTTCAAAATGTGTACATGGAAGTTGAATAACCAAAAAAAGAAGGTGGGCTAGTGGGTACCGCAAATCGCAATGTTGTGTCTATACGGATCTATATGGAGTGTCTAAGTGAATGTGTTAAACTTGAATTCAATGATATAAAATCTTGTATACGAAAAACGATTCTGAAAAGGTTACCTACTCAAGAATAATATTTTTAAATTACAACCAAATAACTGAAATAACTAAAACCGTTATTTTTCGTTTAAATATCTCATTTCGTCCAAATTTTAACTTAAAATATCTATAAAATGTGTAGGTATATATATTTTCTAGATTATTTAGTTACAGTATGAACTACCTATAAAAAAACCTTGTTTTAAATTTTCAATCGTTAATTATAATTTTATAAACATTGAACATTTTATAAATTTTAAACAAATAAATTTCCAAATTTCCGAGATTTTGATGAATTTTGTCAACATTTGAATTTTAAATATTTATATAAAATATCGTGCTTACGTGTATCTTTAACATTTTTCCACTGTTATTATAACTATTATTATGAAGAACATTATATTACATTTTCAAGCTTTTTGGCCGTGAACACGGCTCAACTCAAACGACTACAGGATGCTCTCCTTAAAGTCTAACCTGAACCAGGCACCTCATTTAAGTTCTCCAGTTGTTGTTGTCAGATTATTTGGAGACGATTTTCAAATCATTACCGGAACATTAGTTATATAGCATTGATTATGAATACTACCTACATATAATATTAGTAGGTATTCATGGTTATGGATAAAGCTGAGAATTTCTTGTTTTTCATATTCGTTTAGAAACGTCGCAGAACTATGTGAGTGATGTAAACACGTATTTCATAACACATAATATAGAGGTTATATTTAAAATTTTGGATATTTCGTAGTTATTGCATATAAATGAATATTTTAGTAGTTATATTGGACAAATTAAAATTAGACAATTTTAAATTAAATATATTATAATATAATATACAAATCTGTATAAAAATATAATTTTCCAAATGTGTATCCAGTACAGGGCCGGATCTTAGCTTTTTAACACACGGGGAAAATTAAAAAAATAAGCCCATCTCAAGGAGATTTCCAGAATTAGTATTTTTTTTACGAAAAATCAAGCACACTCACTCAGTATAGTGAGGACCAACATTTACAAAATATTTTGCAATATACTGGACCAATATTTTATTTACCACAAATAGTTTAAACGATTTTAGCTTAAAAATGAAACATTTTAAATTTTAAACTAATCAAGTAATAGTTTTAGAAGTACATCTTAATGGTGTATTTAAAGCTAAAATCTGTGGTCAATATTTCTAAGTTTCGGGTTTGAATAAATAATATTGATGATAATAACATGTATGAATTATTTATTAACAAAACTAAATTAGGTATCCATTGCTTACTTCTAATATAAAAAGCTTTATGTAAATGAACAATATTTAATTTACAACATACCTAACAATATAATACATTTTTCATTTTTAATATTTTTTACAATCAAAATTTAATATGTACCTAGGTATGGAAGAAATACAATGAAACAAAAATGTGATTATGTACTGAACATTTTATAATATAATGACTATAAAATAGTAAAGAAATTTACTTTATTATGGATTATAACTTATGTATGGATTAAATGTATATACTAAAATATCTACATTCTAAATTCTACATTTAATAAATTTCCAAAATAATAAGAACCTGGTTGTCTATTTGATATCTTGAACTATAAAAATAAATTAGATAAAAAAAACAGTTTATAATAAAAAAAAACTAACCAAATAGCACCTATATAAATTTCCTTTTAAATTATTTTGATTATATAATATGTAAAACATAATTTTCAATCTGACTTGGGCTACATATCAATAGGATAATATTTTTCTTTTAATTATTTAATTAGATATATTGTACTTTAGTACTACCAAGTTTATCAAGAAAATGAATAGTTGTATATTTGTATTTAAAAAGCAAACACAAATAACAAATTATATTCCATATATAATATTATGTTCTTTTTCATTTATCTAGTGGCCATGGTGATATTTATAAAAAAGTTCAGTTTACAAAAAGGCATTTGTTAAATATAAATGACTTTTATATACGTACTAACATGTAATTTAATAAATAATCTGAAAACAATTAAATCAGTAGTACCTAAGTAACATTTTATGAAGTATATAATTTTGGCAGTACCAATTTGAAGAAATATATAGTTGTTAATTTAAAATTACATAACATTGAATTACAATTAATAGTGCCATTTTTAAGATGAAGTTTCAAATAACTATCTACATAATATTATATTATATTCAAGAAAACGATGTCATTTACTATACTTTATTATGTTACTAATCAGAGAGTACCTACATTAATCTATGATGGACTAATTGGACTAAGGGCCGCTTTCACCAAATGCTTTAAACTTCGATTACGTTAAGTTTAAAGTAGTGGTTAAAGGGGCCGTACACTCACTCTGACAGTTGCGAACGGGTATTTCCACGGCACTGCGTACCTCTTTCATATTTGTCCTTTTTAATTTTTAAATAAATGTGACAATGTTATTAGTTATTACTTATTAGTTATTACTTATTACTTATCTAGATTGAAAATAAAATTATTTTATTTTATTCGCATATTACACATTACCTGTAAATATTATTTTGTACCTAGTTTGACTTTTGTTTTAAAGTCTATTTTCAATTTTCAATTTACAAATTTAAAACTTTAAAAATACGCCCAATAGATAATTATACGCCTAGGGATAAATCCCCGACTCCCCCCTCAACACTAGATCCGGTACTGATCCAGTATCCATCCATATCTATTACATATTATTATGTTGTTTGATTATTGTGAAATTAGTTTTCCAAGTTTTTATTAATTTATATAAAATATAGTTTTTATGAATTTTTTAGCTTCTGAATGGAACGACGAATGTTTTAGTTTTACAATGATGTGTGTCTTTTTAAAATTTTTTTTTTTGTGTCAGTCATCACGGTTTAGGGCAGTAAACCTGCTTCGATTTTGGTCTACAGTATCTTGTTCAATGGGAAAGTGAATATAGTTGGTGCATTCGGGAGGTCAAATTTTAAAATTTCCAATAGTTTTCAAAAGCGACGGGAAAAACAACAAAAAAATTAAGGAAAAAGGGGAATTTTTTAGTCAAAATCAGTTTTCCACAAAATCGATTTTGGTTTTTGATTTAACTCGAAAAAAAATGAACGTATATACATGAAATTTTCACTGGTAGTTTATATTGGCATTTTTTATACAAGATAAAATGTTTAAAACATTTTGATTGGTTTTGAACTGTTTAGGAACATTTCCAGTTTCCAATTTTTTTTGTCTTTTTTTCTATGAATGTCAATAAATCTTTATTTGTTGAGTAAAGTAGTTTGAAAATGTAATACAAGGCGCCTATATTGTTACAATAACAGTTGAAAAATATTAAAAATCCTTAGTCACAATTTTATTTTATAAGCATTTAAAGATCAAATCTTAACAAAAAAAGGTGCTCTGCTGTACAGTAGGTTACACGTGGGTTACTGTATAATGGATAGTATTAAATTGGAATTCAATGATATAATATCATTGTATAAGAAAAACAATTCTGAGAGGAGACGGTATGTCAGTCTAGGTATAAGACATATTATATACTTATCTATGGTATTAAAAAAAAATGACCTATAATAAATTAATCATATCACAATATCCATTAGGTACTTGTAACGCGTTATACATAAACAACAAACCCTGTTACTATCATAGATATATAATAGTGTACTTTAGAAGTTTCAAGTATACACGAATAACATTATACAATCACAACAAAAATAACTAAAATAGTTATTCTAGGTTTTTTATGGTTAGGTTGATTTGAACTTAAAATAACTATAAAAATAAACTGTGCTTGTGTATTTTTTAGACTTTTTGGTAACAGAATTAACTACTTACGTGGAACCTTGTTTTAAATTTTCAATCCTTAGGTGTAAAAGTTGAACATTTTATAAATTTTTAACTACAAAATAATTATTTAATTTTATATTTGATAAATATTGTCGAAATTTGATCTTTAAATGCTTATAAAAAAAAACTGCGCCTATATATTTTTAATATTTTTCAACTCCTATTGTAACAATATATCAGGAGCCTTGTATTAAATTTTTACACTTTTTGGCCCAACAGATAAAACTTTATTGATATTTATAGAAAAAAAAAAAAAAAATTGAAAGCTGTAAATGTCCGTAAACAGCTCAAAAAAAGTCAAAATATTTTCAAAATTGTATGGTGTATAGGAAATGCTAATATAAACTTTCAGTGAAATTTTCATGTATTTACACTCTACAGTAATTCGTTTTTGAATTACAACATAATAAGGAAAAAGCTACATGAGAAATCGAGTGAATATCCAATGTTGTAAAAATTTAAATTTCAGACGCTCATAAAAATTTAATTTGACTTTCTTATAGATATTTTTTTTTTGATAAAGGTTGATAATCTTATAAGGAATCTTGTATTACATTTTCAAATCTTAGATTTAAAAAGAAAAATTTTTACGAATTCTTAACTCAAAATAATTAAATAATTTTCGTGATTTTTCCAAACTTTGTCAATTTTTGAACTTTTTACTGAATGTTTGTATTTTCATTTACTATACAGCATAAAAATTTGAAAATATTTTGACTCTTTTTGAACTGTTTAAGGGCATTGTCAGTTTTCAATTTTCATAGTTTTTTTTTCTATGAATATCAATAAATCTTTATGTGTTGGGTAATAAAGCGTTCAAATTTAATACAAGGCTCCTGATATATTGTAACATAGCAGTTGAAAAATATTATAAATACATAGCACAATTTTTTTTAAAAAGCATTTAAAGTTCGAATTTTTACAAAATTTATCATATTTAAAATTTAATAATTATTTTGTAGTTAAAAAATTATAAAATGTTCAACTTTCATAGCTAAGGATTGAAAATTTAAAACAAGGGTCCACGTAAATAGGTAAATATTTAAATTACTTTATTCACAATAATATCATAAAATATACTTAGTTATATCATGGGACATAGACTGACTGACCGTTTTCACTCAGAATCGTTTTTCTTATACAATGATATTATATCATTGAATTCAAATTTAACACCATCCATTACAGCCACCCACTTGTAACCTACTGTACAGCAGAGCGACTTTTTTGTATAAATATTATAATTATTTAGTATTTAGGTATTTACGATATATATTTTATGTATTACATTTTTTTAGAGCATACCTCTCCACCTTTTCAAATGACGAAACTGAACTGCTTAGATGACCTTAATATAGTATTCTGAACCACAGATTATGAGCCACACAACGTGAAGTGGGCTTGAGTATCTCATAAATTGTATCTTATACTTATAAAGGTGAACTTATATCAGTAAAGTTTAACCTAGAAGTTAGATTTTTGTGTTCTAATTTTTAGATCGAATTGTGCTGAGTGTCCTACTTTATTGCAAATTATTATTGTTATTGTAGATTCGTTATTAAAATAGTAGTTAAACTGCAAATTATTTTGATTTAGAAATTCCTAAAAGTTTTCTTTTTAAATCTAAGATTATAAAATGTAATACAACATTCCTTATAGGGTTATCTACCTTTATTGAAAAAAAAATAGCTATGAGAATGTCAAACTAAAATTTTACGAGCGTTTGAACTTTATATTATTACGACATTGGATATTCACTGGATTTCTCATGTAGTGATTTTATTATTCTGTTGTAATTCAAATACGAATAACCGTAGACATTTGAGATTTTTATCATATGTTTATTTTATCAATTCCTATACTTGATAACATTTTCAACATATTTTGACTCATTTTTAGCGGTTTCGGGCAATATTTTTTTTTTTGTTTTTTTTCCCCCTATAAATTTGTTGTGACAAAAAGCATCAAAATGTTATACAAGGCTCCTTATATATTAAGTTGAAAAATGTTAAAAATACATATTTTTTTATAAGCATTAAAGGATAGTATTTTTACAAAATTTATCAAATTTAAAATGTAATAATAATTATTGTAGTTAAAAATGTATAAAATGTTCAACTTTTATAGCCAAGGATTGAAAACTTACAACAAGGTTCCTTATAAATAGGTTATTTTGTTCCCAAAAAATCTCAAAAATATAAATCACGGCTTTTTTTATAGTTATTTTATGTTCAAATTCGGAGGAAATTACATATTAAATAACCAAGAATAGTGATTTTAGTTATTTTGTTGTAATTTTATAACATTAAATCAACTTATACCGGCTATCGTATTTATAATAACTAATAAGTAATAACAATATAAATATAATATAAAATACCCTCAAGGACAAACCGACACCACTCAGAATCGTTTTTCGTATACAATTAAATTATATCATTGAATTCAAATTAAATACCACCCATTATACAGTGACCCACTATTGACCCCAACTACTGTACAGCAGAGTGATATCCACTAATCCACCTTTTTTTTTTTAAATTAATTTTTGAAGGCATCAACTACAAGACATTCGAAGAAATAGATTGAGTTTTCATTACACTACACTAAATTACATAAGTTACTCAATTACTATTTTTTTTTAGATTCTGAGTGGAACGATGAATGTATTGATTTTACAATGATGTGTGTTTTTTATTTATTTTTTTTTTTTTTGTGTGTCTGTCATCACCTTTTATTACAGTAAAAATGCTTGGATTTTCTTCAACAGTATCTTTTCTGATAGGAAAGTGAATCTAGTTGGTACTTTGAGGGGGGTCAAAAGTAAATTTCCCAGTAGTTTTAAAAGCGACGTGAAAAACAAAAGAAAAAATAAGGAAAAGTTGAATTTAAGCAAAATCTGTTTTCGAGAAAATCGATTTTGGTTTTTGGTGTAAATCTAAAACAAATTACCGTAGATACATGAAATTTTTGCTGACTGTTTATATTAGCATTTTCTATACACCATGCCTGTAATTTTAAATTCAAATTTGAACGAAATTAAATAAAAAAAAACCTAGGATAACTATTTTAGTTATTTTGTTGTAATTGTATAATATTATTCGTGGGTACTTGAAACTTCTAAAGTACACTATTATATATCTATGAGAGGATCAAGGTTTCTTGTTGATGTATAACGCGTTATAAGTACCTAATGGATATTGTGATATGATTAATTTATTATAGGTCATTTTTTTTTAATACCATAGATAAGTATATAATATGTCTTATACCTAGACTGACGTACCGCCTCCGCTCAGAATCGTTTTTCTTATACAATGATATTACATCATTGAATTCAAATTTAATACCATCCATTATACAGTGACCCACTTGTAGCCTACTGTACAGCACAGCAGTAAAACTGCTTTGATTTTCAACTTCAGTATCTTGTTTGATAGGAAAGTGAATCTAGTTGATGCATTGGGGAGGTAAAAATTCCCATTAGTTATCAAAACAGTAGCCGGGAAAACAAACAAAATATTAAGAAATACCGGAATTTTTACGCAAAATTGAATTTGGTTTTTAGTGTTGTCGTATAATCCGATCACAGACGTACAAAAATATACGAACCTTTTAATTACAATAAACACTTTTATGAATTGACGGCCAGTGGCGATCGAGTCACACGATCACCACTCACTGACACCTTTTCTGTATTAACATGTTCCTTATTATATCTTAAACTTAAAATCGAATAACAATCGAATAATATCGATTGTCCTATGGTTAAATTATACTTATATTTGTTAGCATATTACATTATCTTAACCTAGTTACGTGTAAGTAATATGTTTAATGTGTATAGAATTTGAATTGTTGTGGTATTCTACTTTTTACCTATATTCGTTTTCTTAACCTAGTTTTTATGTACTTACATTTCTTATAACTACATACTTTGAATTTATATCTATACTAAAAGCTTAATACAACAGTGTTCACTGGTTAATTATATTAACATTTTCTATATACCATACAGTTTTCAACAAATATTGATTTGTTTAGAACTGTACAGACATTTTCAGTTTAGAATTTTTTAGATTTTTTTTACGAATGTCAATAACATTATATTTGTTAGGCAAAAAGCCTTAAAATTTAATACAAGGCTATTAATATATTGCTACAACGACAGTTAAAAAATATTAAAAATCCTTAGTCACAGTTTTTTTTTATAAGCACTTATTAAGGTTCAAAAATTGACAAAATATGGATAAATCACAACAATTTGCAAATTATTTTATGTTTGAAATTCATAAAATTTTTTCTTTATAAATCTAAGATTTTAAAATGAACACAAGATTCCTCATATGTTTGTTTATTTTTATCAAAAAAAAAAATGTCTACAAGAAGCTAAAATTAAATTTTTATGAGCTTTGGAAGTTAATATTTTTACATCATAATATTCACTCGCGATTTCTCATGTAGCGATTTTATTATTTTATTGTAATTCAAAAACGAATAACCGCAGACACTCGAAATTTATATCATATGTTTATATTATCAATTCCTATACTTGGTAAAATTTTCAAAGTATTTCGACTCATTTTTAGCGAGTTACGGACATTTTCATTTTTTTTAGTTTTTATTTCTATAAATGTCAATAAAATGTTATGCGTTTGGACAAAAAGCTTGATAATTTATTAAATATATATGTATAGGTACAATTTTTTTTTATAACCATATTAATTATGGTATTGACAATATATACCTACACAAGTATGGGTTTTTTGTGTTGTATGTTATACACGCCATCATCAATCGTGTCTGGGAGTTATCTCCGCACCGTTTTCTTATCTGTGTGTAATGTATATTATAATATTATATGTTAGATTACACGTGTACAAGTGTGTGTTCAGTGAAAAACAATATACTATTCACACAGTTTCGAGTTTAAAATGTTTTCGATTAGGAAGGCTTACGCAGCGTGTTAACCGGCCGCATTGTGAGTTGTGACCGCTGCCAACCTATGCTTGATCATTGTCTCTCTGTCGTTCTCACGTCTTTCTTTCACTTATACTTCTTATACACTTATACTACTCTTTAGCTCTATATCTATACTGTACTCACTATTCAACCACATGACGTGTACTATAATACCATTATATACCTCTATCACTTTAGTCGTCAGCTATCCTTATTTATGTTTATTTCGTTATTTTTAAATTATTGACTGCACACGTCGTGTTTCAAGCCGGCTGAAAAATATAACTGTTCTGTACAACAACAAAAAACGATACAACACATACAATCGTCGTCGTATTTTCCACATGCATCCCTCTCGCCGTAGAATGGTACCTTTTTTTTTTGTTTACAAATATTATATACTGTGTAAGTGGCAGATTTATGGAGGCCTTTTTTTTAGAATAACCATAGTTAAATTCCCGTAAACTCTTGGCTTTAAAAGATTTTAAGATAAGAAATAATTTAAAACGAGAAATAAGAATTCATGGATATTATCATATAGTTGAGATTTTTTTTATTTTGCTAGTACCTATAAAACTACGATAGCTCAGCAATTACAATATACGACAAGACAATTGTTCCAACAGCTCACGGACTAAGATACAACTTAGTTTCTTAATGTTAGTATCGTAATGAACTGGAAACGACATGGTAGGCGGGGTCGGGGGACGGCCACGAAAAGGTGTGCTCGTAGCCGTGATAAGCTGCTTGAATGGACTTACGATGTTATGAGTGAATCGGGACATTGAGTTGAACCCAGAGCATATTTTAACATACAAAGTACGTGGCACTAGTGCCCCCCCCCCCCACAATGATATTTGAATGCTACCCAGTGGTGGGTGATCTTAAGGTTATTTAAGTCAACATTATATTACATTACATTAAATTAGAGGCAATTCATTAATAAATTGAAAAATTAAACATAATAGATAAAATAATTGCAAAATTATAATAAAATCAATTGATTAAAAAATTAAAAATTAAAAATTAAAAAATTTTAAATTAAAAATTTTCAAGTTTCTGATTTTTTCCTTTGTATTTACCTAACTACCTATCTGTATGCCAAATTTGAACTTTCTAGGTCATCTGGAACTGGGTTAGAATTTTGATCTATAGGTAAGTCAGTGATAAAAATGACGATTTTTGGACGTTAATATCTAAATAACGGTTTGAAGTGTGTTTATGAAATTTAGAGCACATATGTATCTCGCTAGTCTCAATATATGAGCCAAATTTGACATGTTTATGTGGAATAGTTTTTGAGTTATGAGGGGGTCAAAAGTGGCTCCAAATGGTTCGTGTAATATTACACACGGTGCTGCTCGCCAGTTCTGTTAGCTAGAACTTGGCTTGACACGCTACCGCGTGTCTAGATCCCATATTATATAACAAACAATAATATTTATTGAATGTAGAACATGAGGTCACAAGCCGCAATGTGAATAGATATAGATGTCATACGAAAATAATACACGTATTTTTAACAATATTATCAATTTCTTCGGAAGTCATCGATCGTCATCGTCTACATAAATTGAGGGCTGGGTGCGAATAAAGTGCTATGTTACTACATTTATGATTTTCTACTTATTTGGGTCCTGTGATCCTGATGAATAAGACATACATAACCTAACATAACCATACACGGTACAGATACATTTTGATTTTATATTACAATTATTTAGGAGTATTCATATTAATTCACAGCACGGAAATACAAGTTATAGGTACCTACTCGTCTAATATGATACCTACTCGGACAGTGGCGTACACAGGATTTTTCAACGGGGGGTTTGGCTTGAAAATTAGTTACAGTTTTATTTTTATTTTTATTTTGTCCAGTCTAATAATTTCAGACGTTTATTTGAAGTATTTTAAAATGTTTGTACTACTATAACTTCTCAACTTTTCTGGTAGAAAAATTGCTCTGATCATAAACTTCGATTCCCGATGTATGTTTTTGGAAGCAAATTGAATCTAGTTGGTACTTTTAGGAGGTTCAAATTGAAATTTAATTTATTTATTTTAATTTATTGTGATATTCAATTTGTACATTGTATCTTATTGACTGAAAACTATTTTGTATAATTTAATCATATACCTAGGTACATTTACCTTAAAGCACCCGGTGCCAATATCATTTGGTCCACTCTACGGGAATAATGATCCTGTCCTGTAGAATCAATCAAATTTTATATATATTTTATTTAACTAATTGACGAAAATATTCTACAGCTTACAGGAATTGGCCGAACCCAGTTTTTCAATATTTTAATTCTAAACTGAAACTGTGTCTATAAAAATAAATCAATTTTCAGTTTATTTTTTACAAAATATCATTGTACACTATAATTTGAAATAAAACAAAAAAATATCGGAGTTCAATGCGGTCTGTAAGAAGTCTTTTTCTTGCAGATGAATAAAATATAGTTATAAAAATCCCACAGTATTCTAGAATACTTTTCCTGTTAAGTCATTTTTATTGATATAATACATCATATGAACATAATATTATATCGCCATATAGCCTAACGTTTTTTTATAGCTATCGTCTAGACGTCTATCACCATATTCATAGACGGAGAAAGAAAACCAAAATCAATGTATAATGAATATAGTGCCTATCACAGACTTATAATGAATATTACTTACAACAATACTATCTGATCAAATTTAATTTGTAATTGACACTATATTATGAAAAATATTACACGTACGTACCTGCGATCAATAATAATAATAATAGAAAATATAACGAGAGATGATTGACCTAGTTCCTGAATATTATAATATAATAATACCAATAACCTATAATAAATTAGCTTATTTGTTTAACAGTTTTCGATAATAACACGCAATGAACTGAACAGGTATGAATAATTGGCTACAACAATTATTAGGTACGTGGTTATGAGAAAAAATTATGTGGTAACAATCACGTGGAGGTCACCAAATGTTGGGGCCAGGAACGAAGCAATGATAGTTCGTGCGCCCGGTCACCGTATGTACTTCGTGCGTTATCTCACACACCAACCGACATGTGTATATATGTGTGTAATGTGCATATTATATGTCTTAGAACCAGTGTTGGGAATAGATAACTAATAATTTATCTAGATAAAGATAAAGATGACTGTAATAATTTTTATCTAGATACAGATAAAGATAACTATACTAAATTTTATCTAGATAAAGATAAAAATTAGTACATTTTTATCTAGATAAATATGAGATAATTGATGTATTTATCTTTATCTATAAGATTATTTTTCGTGGATTCTTCAACTTTAGACATTATTGAAGCATGTTTATACTAAAATATTTACAAAATATTAATATTGTAGTAAATATAACTTGTAAATTGTAATTAGAATTTAAAAATAAATAGCTGGTCCTAAAATTATACATACATTATAATGACTAAGGAAATTACCACTTGAATTAATACTCCCATTTACAACTTTGGAGCAATTTTGGCACAATGCAGATATTTTATTTCATTCTAAGGAAATTATTTTAAAAAAGGTGGGCAAGTGGGTGCCACTCTGCTGTACAGT
The DNA here is from genome assembly GCA_949089665.1 of Macrosiphum euphorbiae. Taxonomy (NCBI): domain Eukaryota; kingdom Metazoa; phylum Arthropoda; class Insecta; order Hemiptera; family Aphididae; genus Macrosiphum; species Macrosiphum euphorbiae. The sequence continues at coordinate 6,127,067 of CARXXK010000002.1, read as the reverse complement.
AGGTTACAAGTGGGTCACTGTATAATGGATGGTATTCAATTTGAATTCAACGATATAATATAATTGCATAAGAAAAACGATTCTGGGCGGAGACGGTATGTCAGTCAGGTATAAGACATATTATTATATACATATCTATGGTACTAAACCAAAATTTGACCTATAATAGGTACCTACCTATAATAAATTCCAAATTAATCATATCACAATATCCATTAGGTATTTATAACGCGTTATACACCAACAACAAACCCTGATGATATCACAGATATATAGTAGTATACTTTAGATGTTTCAAGTACCCACGAATAATATTATACAATCACAACAAAATAACTAAAATAGTTATTCTAGGTTTTTTATTATGTAATTTCGTCCAAATTTGAATTTAAAATGTCTGTAAAAAATAACTGTGTTCATATATTTTTTAGATTTTTTGGTTACAGTATGAACTATTTATGAGAACCTTTGTTTTAAATTTGAAATCCTTAGCTATAAAAATTGAACATTTTATAATTTATTAATAACAATGATTGATAATTTTCGATTAATTTTGATAAATTTTGTCAAAATTCGATCTTTAAATGCTTATAAAAAAAAATTGTGGCTATGTATTTTTAATATTTTTCAATTGCTATTGTAACAATATATCAGGAGCCTTGTATTAAATATTTACACTTTTTGGCCCAAAAGATAAAACTTGATTGATATTAATAGAAAAAAAAATAAAAAAAAACTGAAAGCTGTAGATGTCCATAAACAGCTCAAAAAGAGTCAAAATATTTTCAAAATTGTATGGTGTATAGGAAATGCTAATATAAACATTCAGTGAAATTTGCATGTATCTACAGTTATTCGTTTTTGAATTACAACAAAATAAAGAAATCGCTACATGAGAAATCGAGTGAATATCCAATGTTGTAAAAATTTTAATTTCAAACGCTCATAAAAATTTAATTTGACTTTCTTATAGACCTTTTTTTTTGATAAAGGTAGATGATCTTATAAGGAATCTTGTATCACATTTTATAATCTTAGATTTAAAAAGAAAAATTTTTACGAATTCTTAACTCAAAATAATTTGCTAATTTTCGTGATTTTTCCATATTTTGTCAATTTTTGAACTTTAAATGCTTATAAAAAAAACTGTGACTAAGGATTTTTAATATTTTTCATCTGCATTTGAAAAAATATACTAGGAGCCTTCTATTAAATTTTCAAGCTTTCGCAACCAACAAATAGAATTTTATTGATATTTTTAGAAAATAAACTAAAAACAAATGGAAAATGAAAATGTCCCTAAACAGTTCAAAATAAATCAAAATATTTTGAAAATGTTATCGTGTATAGAAAATGCAAATATAAACAACCAGTGAAAATTTCATGTATATACGTTCATTTGTTTTAGAGTTAATCAAAATCCAAAATCTTTTTTTTGGAAAACCGAGTTTGCGTAAAAATTCCCGTTTTTCCTTAATTTTTATGTTGTTTTTCCCGGCGCTTGTGAAAACTACTAGGAAATTTTTACTTTTGACCCCCCCAAAGTACCAACTAGATTCACTTTCCTATCAGAAAAGCTACTGTTGAAGAAAATTCAAGCACTTTTACTGTCCTAAAACGTGATGACAGACACAAAAAAAATTAAAAAATTAAATATAATAAAAAAAATTAAAAAAAAAAACACACATCATTGTAAAATCAATACATTCATCGTTTCACTCAGAATCTAAAATCCATCAAATAAATATTTCAGTTTAGAAATATTTTATTAGGTGGTTGGTTGATTCAGTGGTTTGAGTACTTGAATCATCTTTTTTTAGGATCTTGGACGGGCCAGCATTTGAAACCTGGACAAACTGTTTCATGAATAAAATAATTAAATGAAAAAAATAAAAAATAATAATCGTAACTGTATGCAGTTCTACAATAAATTTTACCGACGACGAAACACAGGTCACAACTCACACGATACACACTGAGAAGTGAGAAAATTAGTCAATAACAGTCACAAAATATATACTTGTCAATTTTTGTATACTGTTTATTTTATTGCGCCTACAGCAGAGGACAGAGGTCGTACAGATCGGTTAAGCGATAACTAAAATACCAGGAATTCTAATAGGGTTTTATAAATATTAAATTGTTATAAATAATAATGATATTATATTATTATGCTTGTGAGTCCAATATCCATGAATGTTGGTTTATTTTTGTCGGCTTAAAACAATAATTATTTTTCATACTTTGTACACAATTCTATGAAAAGGGTATCAGCTAATGAGACCATCATCATTCGGTGGTGGCCGGTGGGTAGCAGGGATAGATATTTTTGTTTTTGCTATTATTAGTTGTTCTTACAATCATTGTTTACGATGTAAAACTCCTGACTAACAATGAATATTAATAAATATTAAAATCATGGTATTATAATACGTATTATTAAACGTGTTTTCTATGTACTAGTTGAAAAAAAAAATATTTTAAATTTTCAAATTTTTTTTTAGTTTATTTAAATAAATTATCTAGATAAGTACTCATAGATAACTAGAATTTTATCTAGATGAAGATAAAGATAACTGAGTAGAAATTTATCTAGATAAGATAAAAGATAAATAATTTTTATCTAGATAAGTTATCTAGATAAATTTATCTAGATATTTCCCAACACTGCTTAGAACTCAGCAGGAATTGGACAGGTTCGTCGATCAAGAATTGTGAGTGCTAGTGTGAAGGTGGAGTGTAGATGTGTTTGTATGTGGGTGTGTAGGCTTAAAAACTAATCTAGTTCGGGGAAGTACAAAAAACCTTTGATAAAGCCGCCTACCACGCTCTGATCGGCATATCCGTGTCTGATATGAAAGTAAGATACCTATAGGCAGTTTCGGGTAAATTACTTTTAAAAAATAATGAAATTACGTTACTCGTTACTTCAAATATTTTTATTTAAATTACATTTGCGTTACCTAAAATTATTTTTATCACGTTACATTACTTTTTCATTAATAAAGTAGTGTGATACAAATAACTTTACTTTTTTATCATTTTTTTTTAACCATATTCAATTCATATGATTCAATTATTATTTATATATTTTATAATCATAGACCTAGTGATAATATACCTATTTTAGTAGTATATGTACAAATTTATAATCATCCCACCTATATGGCTATCGCTATATAGTCATAAGTCATAAATCATAATTAATTTTTATTAAATTTTATTTTAAAACCGAACTCAAAATGTAATTGCGTTACGGTAATTTGTAATTTGAGTTACGTTACTACCCAACACTGCTTATAGGCAATATCATAGGCTTTTTGTTATGTTTTAATTTTGAAGTGAGTTATGAGTATTTTAAGATGTACAAACAATATAGTATATTAACAATAAGGTATATTTTATGCATATTGAAAGTGAATTACTATCACTTACATATTACTTGTTGTTATAATTTATTTTTTGGTACGTTTTTTTTAATATATTCAGTGGCGGGGCTTTAATGTTTTCTTACGCACAGGCCTGATATAACAAACCAGTACCAATTAAAATATCAATAAACACATAAATGTAGAAATAATAATAAAAATTAATTTATATTTAAATATTATCTAGTGAATTACGTATAAATCACACGCCGTTATGTAATTATCTAATTCTAAAATATAATTATTAAATACAATTTCCACCGCAAGAATATAAGAACGAAAAAATTAAAATGTGGAGTACACAATATTATACTTCCTAATTGTAAATGAGTTTTTTAAGTTAAACATTTAATAAATAATATTTAAAAGAATTATTTAGTTTTAAATTATTTTATTATATTTTATTAAGAGTATTAACATCTAAAATATTAAATTGTAAATAATATTTATAACTTTCTGATATTCCATAGAATCTTCCACGGATACTTCCATAATAAGTTCTTCTCATATACATGTAATAACATAGACCAGAAATGATATAAAATATTTAAATATCTGAAGCTAACATAATGTTAGTAACATGTCCATATAAAACATATAAATTCCGAGGAGTAATCAAAGATAACCAACTAGGTATGTTAATTCTATAAATGTATAATATATTACAAAATTATGTTTAAACTTAATATAATATAGCAGGTATATATATTATTTTACGAAAAAACTTTTTGACGAATAAACAATTTTTATAAGTTTTCTGGTCTGGAATATTGTAACATCGTTAAAATTTGTTGTAAGAACTTGGCCACTTCTGGTCTGGGATCGAAATGTTCACGGTGCAGAGAGTAAAGACAAAATATGCTGAATCTGTCTCGGTATTTGGTCCACACTCCACACATGTATATAATTAATGCATATCTAAAAGTTATAAGTTATAACAATAAAATTGTTATAAATTATAAGTTATTTTCTCATATTCTATAATATAGTAAATTCATACAATATTATATACCTATTTTGGTTGTTTTTTACTGTTTAACCGATGACGCCGAGGGAATAGCTTTCGCATTACTGCCGCGGTTCTTTACAATATATACCTACAAATCACAAATGTGTCCATTGCTTAGTTATTTTTTCACATATCATATAAAAAATCTTCTTTTAAAAATTGTTTTACACGCAGTCTTTTAAAATATAGTCATTTAAGGCGACATTTGTCACTAGTTACACGTCTTACACGTAAAACATCTAACATCCCTGGTCTATTATATTATATTGGGCCAAAACGCTTGAAAATTTATAACTCAAGGGTTTTCATAAGTTTTTTGTAGCAGTTGAAAAATATTAAAGATACTCAGACAGCATGTCAATTACCATTAGATGATATTATTATAAATTGAATCATTTTATTAAAATGTTATAATAATATTTTTAGTCAAACATTTGCTGTCTGGGTAGGCACTTACATGTAGGCATGATTTTTTTCATAAACATTCAATGTTCAAATTTTGACAAAATTCATCAAGTGCTCGGTAATTTTCAAATTATATTGTACCTAGTTCAAAATATATGAAATGTTCTATTTTTATATTTTGTATTGAAAATATCGTAATACAAGTTTTCTCATAAGTAATTCATATTTCATACTGTGACCAAAAAATTAAAAAAAATATACAAAGCCAAGTTTTTTTTATAGATATATTAAGTTCAAATTTGGACGTAATTAGATATTTAATCAAAGAATAACGATTTTAGTTTTTTTTGGTGTAATTTAAAAATATTATTCTTAGGTTCTTTACACTTTCAACGTACCTTCGTACCTATATTTATACAAGCTGAACCCGTGCACTTCGTTGCCCCTTAAATGTACCAATTCTATATATGACTCAAACTTTGTTCAATTCGTTATTTAATATTCGGTGTATTAATCTTAACTTTTCCGTTGCTCGGAATAAAAATTCTGATTCGCAGCAGTATATTATCAGGTAGGCAATCTACCTGCGGTAGATCGCGGACCCCTAGTTTGTACGTAAGTGTATGATTTAACCCTAAAGTATCAAAGTTATATCAAGTTTGTCGTATTCTACCTATGGTGGATTAATATAATCAATTAATACAAAATCCTAACCTAACCTTTTGCGTCACTGTTGTATTTTTGACACCCAGATTTCCTACTTATCCGGTGGATTTTCATAAAATTTTGTTTCATTATAACCTTCTCCGTGATATACTCTTTCGTTTAAAAAAAATCAAGAAGATCTGATAAGTAGTTCCAGAGTTGACTCTGTAGAATGATTTTCATTACACATCTATGATATATATAGTTAGAATATATAATATATAATATATTGACAAAAAATAACAATCAACAAAGATGCCCGTAACCAATAGCAAGCAATTGTGTATTAAACTATTATTATTTTAATTCTCAACTTAATTTTTTTTTATTATTATTATTTGTTATTTAGTGTGCACCTTAAGAGTCCATAACTCCAGAACCACTTATCGCACAGCATACAAACTTCATGATCGTCGGCCAATATTTTGTCGTTTTGGTCGTGGCATTTTTTAACGCCTAAATCCATACAATTGAAATTGAATAAAAATCAATCTCGTTTAATCTCAAACCAATTAATATTTATCTAGAAAATAGAATTGTTGTTGTCATGTCAACAGACGTTTTTTTCATTTTTCATACATTTTGTTGTTGTTTTTGGTCATGTCGCCAGGTGTGCACTTATGAGGCCATAACTCCGGAACCATTTATCGCACAGCGTACAAACTTCACAGAAACCATCTACATATAAATCTTAATATTCCCTGAAATTTTTATCAAAATCGGTTCGGTGGATCTTGAGCTATAAGATTTATTCAAAATGTACACTTATTTTTATATATATAGATATTATATACACAATTACACATGGTGAAATAAGATTTTTTGAAAAATCTGAAATAATGAATGTTTTTGTACCTATAATTGTTTTTTTATTATATTCTTCGTCTTCACCACCGTGGCAACGCTCAAATAGCCTATCGAATGTTCGTGTATTGTATATTGTTTGATTATTATTTATTGTAAACCGAACCTGTATAATATATTTTTTTTTTGCCGCGAATCGTTGCAGATTTTGCAATGATATAATAATATATTAATACAATATCACTGCAATTTTCATTTGCACACGAAAAATGATTCTTACAATTTATTTATAATTCTATAAGTAATTGATTATTTATTTATCTATTATAATTATATAGACATAGTAGGTATAATACACTAATACGGTAGGTATAATTACATTTTGTTAAAAAACATTGGATATATTAAGTATTATAATATTAATAGTAATAATTATAATATACCTATTATTACTGCATGTCATTAGGTAACTTATTAGTCAATACATATTGTTATTAATAAATAATAAGTAATTTTTTATTTATTTGTCTACAATTATATCAATACATATTACATACAGACCATGAATAATATAGGTGCATATTAATACTGTACATACTACATATGTAGGTATATGATCAATAATCATGATAAACTATAATATTCTTTTCGAAACATGGCATGTATATTAGATAATAATTTTATATTTAAATGTTATATAATCAAGTGTTACGAATCCCTGAATAATCGTAATAATGGTTATAATTTTTAATTTTTATACATGATATTATAAGAAGCATCAGGAATTGTGAGTCGGGTGGTGTCGAAACTGCAGAATCCGCTGACATAGGGAATTTGCGTGTGACTCGGGACGTCGACACGACACACTTCGAAAGGCAGTCAGATATCGGTCTGTGTGTTAAAATATATACATTTTCGAGATATAGTCGGTTTTTTTTGTATATTTTTTTCATATTTTGTCGTTATTGCATATAAAAATATATTTGAGTATATTAGACAAATAACTATAAAAGCCGTATAATATATTATGGTACAATATTGTAAGAAACTGATATTAAATATAATAATATAACATATAAAAATATTACGTATAAAAATATTATTTTCCGAATGGTCAACCTATATAATATACCATTATAAATCTGTATTAATTTTGTTTATAATTCCGAAATATTGTCTTTACACGACTGTGAGAGCGTTTTTGATTATTGATTAGAAAGCTGTATATGTCCTCCGCCGTGTTAACACTAACCGTGTTTACCACCTCGTTAAAAGCTAGACCACAAGACTTATTTTTCTTTCTAATATATTAAAAAATAGATTAAAGAAATAAAAAAAAACAAACGACTCAGTAATTCAGTGAGAATAAGAGTCGGAGATATTGATACAATTTTTTTTACGTGGTATCGAGGACCGGAACAGAAACTTTACGCCCCAGTGATATTTTTTCATATTTGCCTTGGAATTATGTAAACCTAAAATATTATCTTCCTATATGAATTAATGAATAATTTGGTTACATTATTAATATTATAAATTTGTTAAAAAATATACCTATATTGAACAGTAAGGAGTATTGAAATGTATTTAAAATTTTTTTTTTACTGATGGTAACGCATAATGCAATATTGTAATTTACAATAATATCAATAAAATGATTAATATTATAATAGGTAAGTTAGTAAGTACCTATATTCTATTATTATTATTATTAAAATTAATCAATACCTAAGCAATATTTAGGTTTGTATTGTAAAAGTAAAATGCATCTATAACCGCTATTGTAACAGTGTAATTTATAAATTATGATATATAAATATATTGGTATATAATATATAATACAGTAAAATCTCTGAATACCGGCCACTCTCGGTTGTGTCCGTTAGGGGAGGTTTCACTGTATATATAAATATGACATACCTATATACCTAGTACCTATACTTAGCTAGGTACTTTAAACTTACTAATATATTAGTTGACAAACACACATTATTGTGATATTATAGTAAATACTACTTTAGATGTTTGTATATATTTTTTAGATCGTAAATTATTATTAAGTGTGCTATTTTAATCATTTATCAATCACACAAACACGATATACCTAGGTACCATTACTATTTATTACACAACAATGATTTATTTTACTATGATGTTTTATAATGATGTTTTAAATCAGTTTTGCTCAACCTTTTTTGATCCACAACCCCCCAAAATGATTTATTTTGATAATACGACCCCCCCCCCTTCCTGCCAACATTGTGTAAGTGTATAATATAAATTTACTTGATAGTCTTAATGTATACACACATTTTATTCGTATACATTAAATAGTTAATTTTAGGCAATTTTAATATTTCTTTAATTTAGTTAATCAAAAACATGAAAAAAAAAATACAAATTTAAAGTTTTATAAAATCTAAAATTAAAAAATGTATTATTATAATGATAATCAAAATTTTAATATTTTTAAAATTATAAAATTACTATTTAATTATTTTAATGAGAGACCTGAGCTTGCATTGTAGACATGAATTATTCTATTATGTTTGGTTTGATATTTGACACTGCTACTTTTAAATCAGCTTCAACATTTAATCTGGAGCGATATTTGTTTTTAATTATCGTTAGTGTTGAAAATGCTGTTTCGCAAAAATAAGTTGATGCAAAATGAAGTAAAATTGATATTGCTTGTTTTGATAATTCTGGATATTCAGATTTGATGGAAATCCAAAATGTATCACATGCATTTTCTTGAAATCTGATACGTAGATTTTCATCTGATGACAAGTCAATAAGTTCTTCGCTTATTTTTAAATTTCCTAATTTTATTTCATTGATATTAAAATGAAATGGATTTCTTATCCAACCTAGACTATCTACTGGGAAATTTTCAAACCGTGCATTAAAGTTTGCTTGTAAACTTATTTGATGAGTAGTTATAATTTCTTTTATCATACTAATATCCACATCATTATCACTGTGGAATAATTCTGATAAACATGAAAACATTTGAAATTTGTCATCGTCGATATAATTTTTAAACAGAAGTATTTTCTTTTTGATTTTATCAGAAAGAAATAAAATATTGGTATTTTTGCCTTATAGCTTTAAACCCTTTTTTTGAACCAGTAAGGGCAGCTGCGCCGTCAGTGCATAGGACACACACATTGACCAGAGAATTTCATTAATTTCTAAAAAATTGTTTATTAGAACAAAAATATAATTTCCAGTTGTACGTCCATCTAATGGTTGACAAAATAAAAAGTCTTCTTCAATTTTATCTTTATAAATATATCTAACATATACAAGAATTTGATGTGACTTAATGTGAAAATAAACATTATTTATTTATTGATGTTATATTAAGTATTATGTATTAATACTCGCAAAAAAATCAGTCAGTGTATTCTATAATTTATTATATAATTATAAATTTATAACTAACTAATAAGTTTTGCTTAGGTAATATGTATAAAAATATATTGAGCGCAATAGGTATATCAACCCTAAGGTATTTAGAACGCAATAAATTGCTATATGAAAAGGGCAAAAGGCATATGTAGTTTTATTTTGCATACAAATACGAGAAATTATAAAAGATTACTTAAAAAAAATTACCTACTTAGGCACTTAGCTCTAGGAAATGAAATTTGTTCATATTATTTTTATTAAAACTAGTAATGAATTTAGTTATTATAAAGTAATAGTATACTATTACCTATACTATTACCTACAGGTACTAATATACTAAATGTCTATAAGTTTTTATGAGCGTTAATTGAAAATAGCCATTTTTGTTTTGAATAAATAAAAAATTATGTAGTATTTAGGAGGTACCTATATTATTATAGTATGTATTAAAAATAATAATCATATTTGCAGTGTTGATTAGTAACGTAACGAAAGTAGTGCGTTACTGTAACGGCGTTACTTTGCTTGTAACGAGTGTACTTGTAAGTAATTTCATTAGAATTATTTCCAAGTAACGGAAATGTAATGGAAATTACTCTTGAAAAGTAATTTCTATAGAATAACGCGTTACAGTTTCGAATTATTAAGTACCTATCTACCTATTACGAACTGAAAAAAAATATGTGTATAATATGGGTATTATCATGTTTACCAATCTAATATGTATAATGTGTATAAATTTAATTTTAACCCTCCACAATTCAGTTTTCAATGGTTTTGGAATTTTTAATGTCTAATTGCATCTAAATCAAGAAAACAGTTAATTAAATTTATTATTTTATTTTATTCTTTTAAATAGGTTTCCTATGAATAGCTTGTGTGGAATACTAAGTTTTATAAGATCCTATTAACTATACAGGATTTGTAAAGAATTTGCTAATTTTTTTTTGTAACAAAATAGTAATGAGTTACTTTTCTATTTGAAAAGTAAAGTAATTTTATTTGAGTAACGAGTAAAGTAACTTCATTACATTTATCTCTTAGTAACGAGTAAAGTGACTTAATTACTTTTAAAGGAACTTACCCACAACACTTCATATCTACTTGTTTGTTCAATTTCATTTTTATCTACAAAATAATTATAATTTATAAATAATAAGTCTCATAAAAATGGTCTCTGATTTACATAACTACAGCTTGAAGTATTCATATAATATAAAATTGTGAAATAGTTATTAAACATTGATTATTATTATGAATATCTAATAATTAATATTGTACCTATATTTAATACAGAAACCTATGGTATAGGTAATATAATATATATACTTATACTTTATACCCATAAAATATATTAGAATATTAGGTATAGATTATTCAACCAACAGTGATATAAGTACCTATTAGGTTCGGAGTGCAGAGCAATTTTACAATCTGAAGATATTTTAAAATCAAATTAAATTTGTATGAGCATTTGAAGTTCATATTTTTACAAAATTGGATATTATTTACTTGATTTTTCATATTGTCATATTTTCTTATTTTGTTGTAATTAAAAAACGAATAACTGTAGATACATGAACAATGATCATTTCACTGAATGTTAATAATATTTTCATTTTTTATACAACTTAAAATTTTGACTCATTTTTGACCTGTTTACGAACATTTTCACTTTTAATTTTTTTTAGTTTTTTTTCTGTAACTGTCAAAAAAAATTATTTGTTTGGTAAAAAAGAGTGACAATGTAACACAAGGCTCTGGATAACTTGTTAATTTCGCAGTTGAAAAATATTAAAAAGAAATGGACACAATTTTTTTTTAGTTCGGATTTTGACAACATTTATCAAATTAAAAATGTTATAACTATTTAGATGTTAAAATTAATGTGTTAAATGTTCAACTTTTATAGCTAAGGATTAAAAATTAAAGACCAAGTTGCTTTACTTTCTTCATAATAATATCATTATAAACATACAGGTATACTTAGAAATATCAATAATATCATAGGCTGACTGATCGTCTTCACTCAGAATCGTTTTTCTTATTCAATGATATTATATATCATTGAATTCAAATTTAACACAATCCATTAAAGTGAATCACTTGTAACCTACTGTACAGCAGAGCAACACCCACTATTTCCCACCTTTTTACGTTTAAAATCATATAAACAAAAAAATTCAAAACTTTAACATAATGGGTTATTTTTAAATAAACTGATGAAAGTTAAGTTATTTTATCTGCCAATTAAACTGTTTAAGTTCATAAGTTGATTAGAAAATTAACTAACTGGTTAACTTAAAGTTTATGTTAAGTTAAAGTAGGTACAACTAATATAACTTTTTGACTACCTAGTTGATGGCCACCTTTGCACAAATATATCATATTTTATTTGATGGTTATAAAGTATTCAGTATAAAAATTATTAAAAATAAAGTGTACAAGTACTTAATGCAAAATGAATCGCTATATTTTTATTAACATTGCTTAACAAGTTTTTGAACAATTAAAGGTTAACCTGTTAAAAACGATAAAATTTATATTAGTTTCCCAAAAAACGATACCTATAGTAAATAAGTTCGCGTAATCGACAATAATCATTATTATAATTTTGTGCAATATAAAATATTATTTTACACCTTTATTAGATTTTTAAAAAATAAAAATAGTGAATAATTTAATTTCACTTCAATACGCAATAAATATCAAATTTTGAATGTCGTGTTTGGCCCGGCAGTGGTCAACCTCGTGGTTTACCAACTCTTTTTTGTACGTTTATTACCAATAATTACTATCCCGCGTATAGTTAAAATTGTCGTAAACCTCGAGATAGACGTTTTTCCGCAGTTGTGCTATCGTTGTGCTGACGCCTGACATTCGACCGCCGTCCGTTTTTTATTTCGCCGTTGTGGTGTGCACACAGTCGTGCCTACTACCTACACACAACACAATAACACATATTATAGGTACACGCTTTGTCGTAATTTATTGCTGGACTCAAGCGTCGTCGTGAGTAGTGGATCGTACGAGTTTGCTGATCAGGTGGTATAATTGTTATTATAATAATAATATTATAGTTAACATTTTAAATGCCTGTTAGATTTAATTTCATTTGTATTATTATTTTTACTTATTAGGTACCTACCTACCGGCTACCTATTTAATATTTTGTAGCGTGTGGTTATTATATTAATATAATATATTAGGTATACTATACGTACCTTAGTACCTACATAATATGTAATAATAATATTATTATGTACTGCGCATTGCGCCTAAAACGGTGGTTTTTTTTATATAAATGTATCGGTGAGTAGTGTGCACTAATTGTTACAATGTGGGTGAACCTTTTCCGATCCTCTTCCTACACTTCGCAAGTTGTTGCCGCTAACCTCAAATTAGTCAAAAGTAATAGCGACGCCAGGCACAGGTTATAATTAAACTTAAATTCAAAATTTTAGGTATGTACTTACCATTATTATTATTGCCTGTATCCAGCATATGTATAACACCGTGTCCTACGTGTATCCGACAAATGTGACTAAAAACAAAACAGTTTGTATTTCGTCGCATCGGTCGCATCGTATTGCAACGTAATTGCATAGAAATCGTCGGAATCGCCGGATTTACGTAGGACACGGTGTTACGATACACCGTCTTGGTAAAGTAGGTAAACACACTGTGACATTCAGCTTATCAGCTGCTCAGCTAGGACTTAATAATTTTGAATCTATCTTATTATAATAGAAACTAGATTTTTTTTGCAAATGATAGGATAGATCGATAAAAAAAATAGATATCTAAAAAAATGTGATCAGCTTAATAGGACGTCTCACTCGCACGTGTTGTCTCCGTCTTACACACGTATGACATGGCAATGTTCGTTCACTAGTTTCAGTAGGGTGCTGTCAGTTTTGATATTAGAGTGAATTGACCTGTTATCAAATTTCTAAGTAACAATATTATATGTGTTCCCTTTTGATGATATTTAAATTTTTAAGTGATTTATGATTATTTAAACATTAATATTTTAAAATGCTCATAATTCACTTAAAATTTAAAATACCATAAGAAACCATATAATATCATAAAAGTTTGATATTAAGTCAATTCACTCTAATATCAAAATTAACAGCACACTATTGAAACTGGCGAATGAAAATTTGCTATGTACAGAAAATCACATAAATTAAACGTGTAATTTGGTTTATTTCATGTTTTTTTTTCTATAACCGGCTGTACATAACATTTGACAGTTTGTGAATTGTGTGCAAACCATATACACAATATGTTTATATTATGTCTATGGTGCAAACAATGTCTTTTCAGTGATATTATAATATTGTGTGCCGGCGTCGAAGGGAAAATATGTGAACAGTTGACACTATCTAGTTGGGCGTATTATGTACATAATATATATACCCACATTATAATTATATATGTATACAGTTATATAAATACCTATACATAATATATTAAATAGGAACCCATATAATAAATACTCGGTATCGGACACGAAAAGAAATTCCTAGTAAATGACAAGTAGGGCATATTTCATTCATACAATGAAACACATTATTTTGTATTTTATTACATAATATCCTGCTGTTCAAGAACGTACCGATTGCGTTCCCATGAGAACCGTATCCGCACTGTCGGCATAATATTCAAACGCTTCGCCTTAGATCGCAATAGCCAATGACATCGTAGCTGCCCCCCCCCCGGATTCAGCCCACACTTCTCCTTGGCGGGACATCGCAATGTCGGTACTGCGGAACCTCCAGGCTCCAACAGTCTATACAGTTGTATAGTACACTCGAATGGTCGAACCACTCGTCAGTGTTTGTCGCTCGACCAGTTGAGTGCTCCAGTGCAGTTGTACTGCGACACGGCGTATTTCTCGCACTGGTCGCGGACGCCGACTTCGATAATCATTTCAAATTATTAAAAAATTTAAATTTATTCACTGCCGAATAACCGTCCACCGTTATAATACGTGCGCGTCCGATGATATATTTTTCATTGCACGCATTTTCCGATTTCCGTTCATTCACAGCAAGATCGCGGTCGTCTCGATGTCCACGACACGCGGATGATCGGACTATAAAATATTGCCGATATTTGTCGTATTTGGGGATTGGTAAGTTCATATAATATAACTTATAAGCATGATTTTAATTATAATTTAGAAGTAGAGGGTGGATTGATATTTTTTAATTTTTGAGAGTCATCTTTACGAATTGTACCTATTATCGTAATAGCTTCAAGCAAATTCATGGACATTTGACGCACCCGCTGATGGGGCTTTTAACACCTATAGTATTTGTACATATTAGACACCTCAGTAAATAAAAAAATTACAAATATTAAAATTTAAAATTTGATTAGTGATAACATTATATGAATCTTCTTTAAAAAAATATTTTATTTCAGAATTTATATTGAATTGCGAAGTTTTACAATAAGTTTAATTTAGTAGTAAACTTTCTTTAATTACATATTTTTTTATTGTACCTACCTACTATTTATTACTAGTTACCATAAACTAGTTTATACATATATCAGTGGCACAACTAGGACTTAAATGTTGGGGGGCTATAGCCCCCACCTGACATTACATGAAAAGTAACACCCCCATATTTATTCACTTAAAAATATAAAAAATCATACAAACAAAATCAATAATTTATTTACTCAAGTATTTAATTATACCTTATTTTTTAATATTTATTTTATATTATAATTTTCAAACATTAACAATAATATTTTTTGCTTAATACCTTTATATTATATATTGTAATATATCACCGAAATAAAATATTACGTTTCCTAATAACATTTTAACGATATGTAAATAATAATAATTATTATTAGAAGTAGATTTTACAAGTTTTACTTAATAAAGGTACCTAGATAAATTTTTAAAAGATTATAAAATAAAAATATTTCGAATGATCGACACATCAAATAAAATAAATAATTAATAAACAAATAGTTAATGAATGTAGGTACCTAATCAGTAATCTTTTAAAATAACCATTGACATATGTTGTTTCACATCGTGATATAAAACAAAACAATATTATTGTTAATTTTTGAATATTATTTATGACATATTAATTTTTTTTAATGAAAAGTATACCTATATTAATTTATAAGTATAATAATATATTATTTGTAATTAAATATTAATAATGTAATTAAGCACTAATTACATTTTAAAAATGCCATGTAGTTATCAGTAATATTGTAGTGTGGGAGTTATTTTTCTAGGGTCGGGGATTTTTTTCAGTAGATTAATATTCCGCTATTAGGTACCTATCTCTATGTTATAGTTCAGTGCATAAGACGTATCTATACTATAAAACGATGCTTAATAATAAATACAAAATAATTTATATTATACACCGACATAAATTGTTTCCTTAAAACGAATACAAGCATACTGCTTATGATATTTACCATATTTATTATAAAATTAAATAATTACATTATTTTCCAAGAAAAAAAAAGAAATACAGTTTAATTTTTAAAAATTTGTTTTAATTCTGTGGACTGATGGCAGAAGCTGATATTGTATATTTTATGTATATTATATGTACATTTTCTGAACTTAGTTTTGTCGTTACATATATTTTCAAATAATGACATATCAGTTTTGGTCTTTGCACATAAATGGCTCCACACATAGAGACATATCATATTTTGCCACCACTTAAAATATACGATTTCTACACTATTTAAATTATAATTCAAAAATTAAAAAAATGTATATATCAGCTTCTGCCATCTTTCTACAATGTGATTAAAATTTTATGAAAGAATTGAATAATTTATTTTGAGAGGGCTATTACAAGCCCCTCCAGCCACTAGTTGTGCATATGAGATATATGCTAGTTAGGTACCTACCTATATGGTTGTATTTAATTTCGAAATTTCCATTGAGGTAATCAAGTTCATCATTTGCAAAGCTTCGATGAAAATATATACCTATGTGGATGTTTAAATCTAATTAAATGTTGAAACTATAATAAATATAAAAAAATAAACAAAAAAAGATGTACATTTAAATGATGTTTAAATTGTTTTGAGACAATATTTAAACAAATCGATATGGCATTCCCTCAAAAATATTATTCTCTATCTTTGTTTTACTGTAAGATTACTTAAAAATCTAGAAAACATGATTCTGCTTAAATGCGTTTTGTTTATGTTGCGCGTGGGCCAGAGAGAGAAAACAATTAGTGCGCTGACATCCTATTAATTAACCATGTTCTATAATACATGTCGGGTGTCGAATGTCCAATATTGATAAAATGGTCTAAATAATGAAAACAATTTCCATTATGTCGATAACTATCTACCCATTTAATAAAATATTAACCATGCGAAAAAAAATAACATTTTTGTCGTTATGGTACGCACTTGGCGATTATCCGTTCCATAAAATGTCCAAAAATTACCATCCATAATGTGTAAAAATATGTAATATTCACTATATGCATTGTTTCATGAAGTGTAGTCATTCACTTTATGAAAATAAAAATGCCATTAGGTATGTAAATTTGTAAATGTTTACTCCTTACAGTATTAGGTATTTATTGTTTTTTAATGTTTCATTAATAACATGTTTATAAAATTACAAATGATGCACAAATTCACAAATGTATAAATACATTTATTTTATATTAATATTTCTTTATTGGGAATCTCAAATCTTATTAAATGCAATAATTAACTGTTAAATTATTATAAAACATATTTTGTCGTAATATTTTATAATTAATTGATTTGTTTAAGTGTTTAAATAAAAATAAAAGTAGATGTAACTATCTTTTTTTTCGTGTTATCGACGACACTTGTCCATTAAGCCTGCAGCCCCACCATCGTTCATAAAAAAATGATATAATTATACGGACAGGAAACAAAATAATATACCCATGTAAAATAAGATTTATTTGTTTATAGGTAAGTTTAAATTAAGTTTAAATTAACAAGGTAAAGTACTTTAGATTCCGAGAGGAGCGATGAATAAATTTATTTTACAATGACGTGTGTTGTATTATTTTTTCTTTGTGTACCTACATAGTCATTTTTTAACTTTGGTAATTTTTTTGGTGGTAAAATGAATCTAGTTGCATTCGGCAAAAATTGAAAATTCACATTTAGTCTTACATTTTCAATCCTTAACTAGAAAAGTTGAACATGTTAATATGTTATACATTTTTAACTACAAAATAATTATTGATTTTAAATTTTAAATTTCATATATTTTATAAAAATGCGAACTTGAAATGCTTATAAAAAAATCTTGCCTAAGTATTTGAATTATTTTTCAACTGCTATAATAGCAATATATCAGGAGCTTTATATTCAATTTTCACGCTTTTTATTCAACAAATAAAATGTAATGTAATGTGTCCAAGAGTTCACAACTTGAAATATAAATTCATTAAATAGTTCATATAAATTAAATACCTAATTACAATTTGTAATAATATACATTTCTCACAGAACTATAATATTAATATAAGTAAATATATATTTTCTTCTCTTTGTTTATATAATATTATATTATAATATTATAATATAGTATTATGTAAAAAATTGTGTTTAACTACATTAATTTTTAGTATTTTATTTAGTATATTTTTTTTAATGGATCTATAGTTGTATCATACGTATCACCGTATCATAGAAATACCATAATTAACCATGGATTCTTTTAATACTTGATACACTACTCTAATTGTCATAAGTTCTAAGATATATGTTAAGTTTTTAAATGCATGCATAAGTTTTCATAATTTACTTGTTACACATTTTATGTGGTCATTCCATTTAAGATTATGACACATTTCTATACCTAAATATTTACAGTTTTTACAAATATTATATTGTTATAGTATTTACAATTTTTCGTTGTTAGTATTATCACATATAATATTATGAATTATATTAAACAATAATATATAATAATTAATAATGCATTATATTTTGCAGTAGTGATTTCGTCGTCATCGAATAGAACCATGAAGGCGACGAGTTCCTAGTTAACATTGTGTTTGTGTTTCGATTTGGGTATGACAGATAGATATGTACTTAAATATTATTCATATATATTAGTATTGTGACGTAATAACAATACTGTAAAATAAAACAATTTATTACACCGACTACTGAGTAACATTAATGGATATTGTCTTTATATCAATAACTATATAACTGTTTAATTATCGGGCTCTGCCAGGAGATAAATTAGATATGAACACTAAGGGTGGGTTGCATAAACGTTCATTAGCGATTTACAGAGCCGTTAACGCACTAACGATCCGTTAAAAAAAATTGGGTGTTGCTTGAACGACTGTTAACGTTAACGGGTCTGTAAATTATCGGCTATTGGACCTGTAAACTACAGGTCCGATTTTGGTTCGTTAACTTTTAACGATCCGTTAAATATGGTGATAAGAAATATTAAAATTTCTTATCAGCCACATTTTTTTTTTAGTATTAATAATATAATCAGCAATCATTGTAATCAAATTAAATGTGGTATAATTTATTTGGTGGTTATGGTTATCAATAAAATACAAAATAATAATAATCTTTTATGAAACTCATTTTTTTTTTTACAAGCCGTTAACGAGTGATTAAGTTACAGGTCCGTGAAAACATTTACAGACTGGTCTTTATGCAAGGGCCATTCTTACAATGTCCTGTAAAGTGTCGGTTAACGCTAACCGACTGATAACAGATTATATTACCGGCATAATTCACTTTATAAGTGTCGGTTAACTTTAACCGGACATTGTAAGAACGGCCCTAAGGTGGATAATCCACTTGTGGCAGGTAGTAATCAATACAGGGTGTATCTTATATCATTGTACGCAGTTTTTTTTGTAACGATTTTTGATCGATGATATTGAATTTCAATAAAATAATAAAAGACGTGTTTCTTTATTAGGACATTTTTTCTTAACAATTTCAACATTTTTAAACACGCAGTACAAATAGTAGTTGCAAAATCAACTTTATTTTTTCAAATTTTAACCACTTTATTTGGATTCTTTATTAGGTGGCTAAGGTAATAATGGTAGTTGAAATTAATATAATGTCTTAAGTATGGGGGCTAAAAAAAATTGTGTAACGAAAAAAATACAATGTGAGGTAAAGTGTATGGTTTGTAATTTTGACTTTTGTATAGGTATGTACTAAAAAAATATATTTTTACTAAGTATACTCGACCGAATTTGACCATAAAACAGTTTAATATAATTTTTCAATTGAAATAGCGGAAACGATACGTATAGATCGATTATATAATAGGTATTCGGCTAATACAGATATTATCGCATGTTAATTTCTGCCACTAACAACCTCTCTTATAGAAAATCAACATTACTTTTTTTTTTACAATATAACCGTTGTTCATTGTCACATACAGTTATTACGTTTTTTTGTTAACTGCACATGGCTTATAAATATTAATTGTGCAATTTATGCAGGCTCAATTTCAAGAGCTGGGCTTTTTTAATAATACACTTCAGTATTTACCATGGCATACAAAATCCTCAGTCTGTTGCTCACAGAATGTCCAACTGTACATATCACATATTTATGTCAATAATTTAACTTATAGCATTATTTAAAATAAATTTATGACAATTTTTTGCATAATATTTTTTTATATTACAGTAGAGAGTATGGATAAGAGTATGGTTGCGGTGGCAACTATTGGATCGATGGACGTAGAAAGAGGTGTGAGTGATTACTATGAAAAATTGTACTTAGAGAAATCCGATATTAACCACTTATATTTCAAAAATAACATACTTGTCAGTTGTCAAATCGCCGTTTTCTGAATTTAAAAATGATAAGGTGCTTTCTGGTAATAGTTACTGGTACAAAATATTGTACTAGGTACTAGAACGCCAATATAAACCTCCCGTTACTTATTTCCAAGGCTGGGCAAGTTAACGTTTTTTTTTAACTCGTTAAGTTAAGTTATTTTAAAATAATTAAGTGAAGTTAAGTCAAAAGTTACTCTTATTTTTTTTCACTAACTCATTAAGTTAAAAGTTAACTTTGAAAAAAAAGTAACTTAACTTAGTGTAAAGTTAAAATTTGTCTAATTTACAAAAATAAATAAATCCAGACACATAATTTGGTTGATTAGATAGTTTTTCTTTACGTCCAAGAAAATGACTTGGGAAATTTAAAATGATATATCAATTTAAAAACACATTCAAAAATTTGCATTATTCTTGGGACGAAAATTAACTTAATTTAGTTATTTTTGAAATAAAATTAACTTGAAGTTAACACGTTAATCTTGAAAAAAAGTAACTTATTAAATTAAAAGTTAACTTGAAAAAAAAGTAACGAGTTGATTAACTTAATTAAAATTAACTTAACGTTTTAACTTAATTTTAATTTTTTACTCGTTAATGCCCAGCCTTGCTTATTTCCACTCATTTCAATAACTTCCTTTTTCATAGAATACATCCATACATTACGTAATAGGTTTGAAGAAAAAAAGGAAAATAGACTCTTATGATTTAGATGCAGATTTCAACAAACACGATACCATGACAGTCGGCAGATTCCTATGAACTATGCATAAATAAATTGAACCGAAGACTATATTCCAATACCTAGTTAATAAGTTATTTTTTGCACCGGTGTTACATGACGATGATCCTGAGATTAATCAAATGAAATACCATATATTTTACTTAGATTTAGCCACCCCAAGTGTACGATTAAATAATATTGTTGTAGTATAATACAACAAGTGGTGGCTATACCTACGCTCCTGTTTATATTATTAAGTGTAAAATTAAACCGTACGAGTACAATACGTCAATAACAGTAAATAAATGTTAGGTACCTATATTAGATAATTAATATATTGACGATGTACGCAAGTGTGCTTTTTTTTGTAAATTTTACATACCAGCGGTAATCGCGTCAGCAGGGATATTAATATCCCGTTTTCCGTTATACCGTTTTCCTATATGTGTAATGTGTAATGTGTATACTGTATAACTATCATATCTTAGTTAGTGCATTAGATACATCATGTTTTCCATGACTGAATGTGGCAACTTTCCATCAGGATCATATTTTGATTAATACGCGGGTTCCATACACGTGTTCAGTGATAATATTATGTACATTTTTCTGGTTTTTTAGATTAACACGACACGGTAACGTTCAACACGCTGGCGTACGTGAAATTATTGTTTTAGATTCAGAGCGGAGCTATTCCAATGTGTTTTTTTATTTTTACTATACAATTCACTGTTTAATATTAAACGATATTCGTCTTAGATCGTAATACGCTGCAATAGCCAATGATATCGCAGCAGCCACCTCATAGGAATCAGCCTAGACTCCTTCGCCGGACGTTACAATGTCGGTACGCCGTCCATAATAGTCCACATAGTATATTATTTAGTACTCACGAGCTTCACACACTAGTCGCGGACACCGACTCCGATAATAATTTCAAATTATAATATATTATTAAATACTTTTAATTCATTTATTGTTAAATAACCGTCCTCCGTTTTACTCGCACGTCAGATGATATTTTTTTCATTACACGCATTTCCCGATTTCTGTTGATTCACAGCAAGATCGTGATCGTTTAGATGTCTGCGAAACCCTGAAAGTGGATGATCAGACTGAAACTATCTATAATATTTTGTCGTATACTATATTGGTAATATATAAGCACGATTTTAATTATAATTTAGAAGTAGAGGCTGGATTTCTAAGTAATTATATATATAATATTTTCCTATTGATGTTTTTAAAGTAAATGTATATAGTTGCATTCGGGAAGTAAAAATTGAAAATTCCCAGTAATTTTCTAAGGCAAACAACAAAAAAAAATAAGGAAAAACTTGAATTTTTACTCAAAATAAATTTTTGTGTAATTCAAAAACAAACAACCATAGATACTTGAAATTTTAACAGAATATTTATATTAGTATTTTCTAAACGCCATACAATTTAAAAAATATTTTGACTATTTAGGATTGGTTTATAGACATAATAAATTTTCTGTCCCACAATCGTTGGATTTATATTGCTGTATACAGGTAGACCTGTTGTGCCATAAATTTTGGACCATAGTGAGGGCTGGTGGCCCATGATGATATACCTTCTCTTCCCAGTCAGCTATGAATTAACTAATATAACCGTAATATATTTTCATAGCTTATTAGTTGTCACTATAATATAATATAGGTAATAAAACAAATCTAATCCGAGGAAATATTTTGGTAGTAAATATTAATAATAGTAATGATAATAATAATATGCATGATTATATACAATTCACTGCGGAAGACCAAATATTCTGTACAACAATTTATCGTTTACTGGATATTTAAGCTTAGTAACTTCTTGATTAGTATCAGATGCTTCCAGGGGCGGACTGGGCCGGCGGGATACCGAGAACTTTCCCGGTGGGCCGCTACTCAAAAATAATTAGTTACCTATTATTATTTATTTATAACAAAATCAGTAGGTATAAATATAAATTATAAATATTTTGTATTTTCATATCATAACTGTTGAGTGTGCAAAATGTTTATATTATATTTGGTGTTAAAGATTTTAGATTTCGGTTCAGCTGGTTGACCAGCAACTCGGCATCAATGCATAAACAGAAATTATTATTTATAACTACTAGGGTGTGAATTTGAAGATAAATTGCATTTTTTTCTGGATTCTCTTAAACATTGCTTTCCAATCAAAAAATGTATTTCATATATAAAATAATTTAAAAATTAAATTTTTATTTAGCATTTTTTTAACTTTACTGATTTATAGAACATTTTTTTGACGTTTTTATGACATTTTTATCGTTTGAAGGAATTTTTCGTAAATTTTATAAGTATATATACAATTTTATAAACACTATTAGCTTAAGTTCCTTCAAGAAATTTAATATAATTAAAAATCATTTTTTCTTACTAATATTTCTATTTTATTACGTTTTATTTTATTTTGTTTACTCCTATGACTTCAGTTATACAAAACAACACTTGCCAATTCTAACTGTCAAAGTTTTTTATTCAAAAATATTGATTAGCTTCTGATTGAAAAGTGATTATAACGAAACACAATATATGACGACTAACGACTAATGACTATACCTACCTATTTAAGTTCTATTTTATTTTCATTTAAATTGGATTTTCATTTTTCTGGGCATTTTACTAAGCTTTGTAATATTGTTACTGTGCATAAAATCGTATTTTTAAGGCATTGTTTTTTTTATTGCATTTATATCCATGCCCTATTTATAACTTAATATGACTTTATTCTACAGTCGATTAATATAGGTATCCACTTCTAGCCAGCCAGTATTTACTTAATATAACTAACATTAAATTGTACACAATAAAAAATATAATATAAATATATTGTACCTACATTATAGTAAAATATAAAAGATAATTTGTGATAATTTGATGGGAATTAATAAGCTGATAACTAAAGGTACAGTTTCGTACGTTCAATGTAACGTCCTTAATTCAAAAAAGCGAATTCTTGAACTTCTTTTTTATTTTATTGTAGTGTACTAGTGTATCGTTTGATGATTTTGTAATATTTACTTATCTATTTGTTGTTTAAAATGGAAACTAAAAGAAAGAGTGGGGTTGAGAAAATCAGAGAGAGAGAGAAGGATACTCTTAGAAAAATCAAGTTAAAGTAGTTTAAACGAACCTATTTTTTTCATCCGTTATGGATCACTTATAGAGTAGGTAATAGAAAAAGTGATATATACATAATACTGTGCAGTACATTTAATTAAGATAAAATACTAAATAGGTACATTGAGAATCTTAAGTTGTCTCCTGAGGAAATTAAAAATGAGTAGGTGGAGGATGCAACCATTATTTGTCAAAACTTTGGTACCATATTTAAGTCTTACATTTAGTGATGACGACATTTTAAGGGCCGGTCAAAATATAAATTTCCCGGGCCGAATAGTTGCCCCAGTCCGTCCCTGGATGCTTCTATTGAATCATGCATAACAGAATCAGTACCATTGTGTGTTAGCTCTGGATAGAACATGTACAAAATTAAAAAAAAGAGAGCAAGTATTACACAAAACCACATCATCGGTCTTTTATCCATTATAAAAAAAACTAATGGACCGCGGACGGCGCAACAACACAGAGTGATTAATAAATTACAACTTATATATAATTATAAAAATAAATTGTATCACAGTAATAAATATGTCAGAAAGTTTTTTACAATATATTGTCTATACGAGTGTATTGTAGGTTAGAACCCTTAGTACACTGTTTTTTATACAGAGAAAAATTAGTAAATGAAAAAAACATACATGTTATACTTACGTAATAAAATAAAATAAAATAACATAAACAGATAATAGTTATATATAACGTTTCGAACTGTAATAATGTATATTCTATAATGATAATGATAGTTATTCTAGGTTTTTTAATATTTAATTTCGTCCAAAACTGAAACGAAATTAACTATAAAAATAAATACTAATTTGTATGGTGTATAGGAAATGCTCTAAGAAACAACAAATTAAGTTAATCGTTCGGTATTTCTATGACTATATTTTTTGTTAAATATTTTTTTATAATTTTAGGTTTTTCGAACAGAAGACCAACCATATTTTTTACATAAATCTGTATAATACTCTTTACTTTTAAGCTTTTTGCCAAAACGTTTAGATAATTTATTGTATGTAGTACCGTCTACATCATTGACTTTAGTCATGGCCGGAAAAATGGGATCAATTACTTTATCATATTCGTTAAACAAGAGTGGTGCTTTAAACCTTTCATTTACTTTTTGAATTAAAATGTCTTTAATGTTTTCAAAGATAAATTCATTTATCTCTAACATTTTGAAAATCAACTCAATACACGGTATACAACAACTTATTGCGGTTTCAGCATCAATTATGATATTCTGTGATTTAGATTGATTCCTAAAACACAAAGAACATAGAACTCCGTATCTATTAGTTTTAGAATCTGAAATTACTTTACTAGATTTTATGCCAAAACATTTAATACCATCAATTATTTTAAAATAGTTTTCATCTGTCGATGTAAAGCGGTCAATGTCAATCGAAGCTTTGTGATTTCTTAGTTTATTTATTGTGTTATTCGTATTTATATTTCATTCACACACATTAGCTTTATCGTGACTATTGATATTTGTATTAATATTTTGTTTTTCTGTTATATTTTCTATGTCGGTTCCACCGGTTAAAAAATTTAATTTACTTTTCTTTTTGTAATTTGCCATATCTGTGATTTGTTTACGTTTGTTTATTTTTTTTACTATTGCAGCCGGTCCCTGTTTGCCATAGTGGAATAATTCTATACCCAAATCGTCACACAGAATATCGTTTTCCCTAGTCAATGTGTCGAAATCATCGCCAACACAATCACTATCTTCACTCAAGTCATAACTTTTTTTTAACTTTATTACATTTATTTTCATCATTTTCACTATTGTCCTCAACAGCTCTGTTCACTATCCGAACATGATCTGATTTTTTTTCGTTTAATTAGTTTTTTTCGTTTAATTTTATCTTGTTTATCCCAATGGGCTAGAAACAGTTCTCTATCATTAGTATCTTTAGTATTTAAAATAAAATCATATACATTTAACTTTTCATTTTTGTAGTCCTCGTCACCAACGCCATCTTCCAACCATGGTAATGATTTTTTTTTCGAAACAATTATCTTATCATTTAACGATACTATATGCTTTTCAAATTTACCTATCGCACTTATAAAGAGTTTCGACCATTCTGCTGACGTTAATGGATTACCCCGACGCAACATGGCCGGCCCCAATGCATATGACAAATACGCATGACATAACTGTACTAACAGCTTCACAACTGAAATTTCTATGACAAACATAGATTTTATAACCTGGGCTTAAGCATATTATATTGTGGTGATAATGGCTTCTTTAATTTTTTTTGCAAATGCTTCTGAATAACTAAAATGGATGATGGTTGTAAAGTACCAGAGAATAAGGTGGTTGTTATCAGGGCTTCAAAACGTTTTCATAACGTTACGAGTATAACGTTAAACGATTCAAAAAACGATTGAAACGAATAACGGATAACATATCGGTAAACGATAAACGATTGAAATGGATAACGGATAACGGAACAGTAACGATAAACGATTGAAATGGATAACGGATAACGGAACAGTAACGATAAACGATTAAAATTAATATCGAATAACGATTAAAAGTTGAATCATAACAAACATGTCAGACAACAAAGGAAATTACGAAAATATTAAAAACTATCTATAGAATATAATTAGAATTTAGTTAGTTTTGTAGAACTGTTGCTTGATAGGACTATAATAATAAAGTGACTTTAATATTAGGTACTAATCAAAATTAATTAAATGTACATGGAACTATGAACGTTTAAAATAGCCATAAATATTTCAAAGAAATAATACGCATTATCAATATTATATTTAGGCTTTCTTCACAGATTTCTATGTATTACTAGATAGCGAACTCCGGTCATGAATTGAAGCTTCAAGGTCGGTTGGCAATTGTATGGTATTTCATATGACAAATAAGATGATATTATGATTTATTTTATATCGTATTTTATTATTTTTAAACATTTAGTTTACAAAAACAAAAAAATATTTTATATAAGTCATTTTACATTTACTATTTTATTTGACCGTTAAAAAAAATATTATTCCTAATACATTTTGTATAATAAATGAAATGTTTTGCCAACCGACAAAATGGCGGCCGTTCACAGCTGAGCTTCACTTGTAACAATGTAAATTGTATAAGAGTTCCTTATCTAGTGTAGTATAGAAGTCTGTGGCTTTCTTACAAAAGTGGAAAATATTTATAAATAATGTCTGGGTAAATAGTATTAAACCCGTTCAACGAGTTCTACATTTCTTAGTAATGTATTTATAAATAATTAATATTTAAAACGTTTAAACGTTAAACGGAACATTTTATAAACGTTTAAATTCTTTATAACGTTAAACGATTAATCGATCATAACGTTTAATATCATATAACGTAAAACGCTAAATCGATCATAACGTTTAATATCATATAACGTTAAACGCTAAATTGTTCATAACGTTTAATATCATATAACGTTAAACAGTAATTTTGTCATAACGTTTGATATCCATATAACGGTAAACGGTATTATTTTTTTGGATTTAAGCCCTGGTTGTTATGGTTATCGAAAAATAATACCGACGTCTCTGATTTTAAGTTCATTTTTAATACGCCCGTATCTATTACATAGTCCGAAACCCAGTATATTACAATCATAAACAAATTGTCGCAAGAAATACATAAATTGATTGGAATTTGGTATTTATTTTTAAAAAATCGTCCCAATAGCGCGAATAAGTCAATTTTACTAAATACAGCTTGGTGTTTTTTAATATTGTCATTATTTTTAGAAATCGTGTTATAAAACACACGTTGATCTATATCGTTTAAATTATGTACATTTGTCATCGTGAACAACCATTCGCAAATAGTATCAATATTTCTAATTAAGATATTGTAGGTGTGGGGGAAATATAAATTGTGTGTATTCAATTCTGAAAATAACATAGCCATGCCTTCAAACACGTCACTTGTAAAATTAAATTCCGTTAACAATGTAATTATATTATTTTTGAGATACACTAATGATAATTTCGTTATACAACGTGTTTCGTTAAATCTACCAAAAAAAATTACTAACTGGATAACTCTAGTTAAAAGTTTTTTAATATTTTTACAAAGGTCTCTTGGCATATCGTTTTTTTTTTATTTAATTTATGTATAATGTGAGATAGGATATTTTATTGTCCTCTCGATTAATGCCCTCGTTATAATTTTCCAGGTCTTGCGTATCTAATTTCCAGTTCCCTAACAACAACATTTCGATTTCACCTTCAATTATGTCATATGTTTCAGTTGCTCTTGATTTCAACAATTTTATCACCAAAATTTCCAATTCCGGTAAATAAATGTTGGAATATATCAGTAAGTCAAATCATACACCATAATATCATGTTTATAATTTGATGATAAGTTCTCTATAACTGGAAAGTGTAATTTATTGGTTGTGTATGTTTTTAATGTCTCCCCCAGTTGAGACGGTTGTATTGAAATATTTGTATTATTTATTTTATCAATTCTCCGTAATACATGCGGAAAAAAAGTCTTAATAACATACAAGCACCAAGTAAACGTGATATATTATTAATAATCTTACTTGACTTTCATATGCATTATTTCAAACTCAATTTTAAAGAAGAACTCTCGAGATTCTCTCAACAACTCTATATTTATCACACATTCTTCGAGTAGTATTTCTATTTTTCTGTAAATGACAACGCGCCATCAATATAACACATCAATGTCTACAGCCGCCACTGTTATGTTTGGTGGGGATGACATAATTATAATGTTCGCAACTCCTACTGGTTTATTCATTTTTTTACTATAAAACAAATACAGAATAATACATTTAGGTTAGATATGCATCAAATATTTATAACTCATAACATACTCGAGCAAAATTTAAGTAAAAACTGTGTACATATAATCTATATCATATATACATATTACATAATATTTGTAAATATTATGTAATATTCAAAACAATAATCATTAACCAGATTTAAAATACAATCCAGTGGAATAATAAATTAACGATCACTATTGAAGTTAGTCCGTGAACCTGAAATGGTCTCTGTTAACCGTGTGTGTGTGTGTGTGTGTGTGAGTAGTTCAACACTACAAGGGTAATCAACACTATCTTTCTCGCCCTATATCTCTCTATCTCTCACCCACTCACTCTCGTTCACCAGTTTAACATGTATTGTATTTTTGAACTATGTATATAATAGACTCATGTCAATAAAACTTAGATTTTTACGAAAGAAGACATATTATGCGTAGTTGACGTTCAGTAAAAAGTTAACAGTATCTATTCTACTATTATTTTGAACTGTTGTTGAAAAATATTTGCTTTAATACCTAAAAATATCTATGGACTTGTAGAAAAAATGTTCATAAGGAAAAATTATTATCCATAGTATAATGGTGTGATTAAAACATTTTTTTAAGTAAAATTAAAATCAAAAAAACTTGTATACTTATAAAATTAAATTTTTTCAATGTATTTCTAATTTTTTTTATTACACAAGTTTCACAAGTATATTTTAGAGGTTGTGTCCAATTTGCATAGCTTCCCTTTGAAAATTTAATATCTTATTAAGTCAAAACCTAAAAAATAGTTGTCGAATCAACGTAAGCCAACGGTTTCTATATTAAAAAATCTGCATTCTCACAATACAACTATTATGAACATTTTAACCAATGCACATATACAAAATGGAGTTTGTATTTAATATTTACAATATAATGTTCATAAAAACTATATAAAGTTTATTACTTTACAGAGAGCTAAGTCCAAAACTCGATTTACTAAGATATTCTAAAGGCAAGTACCTACCTACGGTTAACGGAAAAACAGATTTGTTCTAAACACATTTACTCCTATACAAAATTAATTATATACCGAATACAATTCTAAGTATATTGTATTCAAAAACCCTATGATTAACCCAATTAAGTATCCCAACGTGCCAACAAAAAAACATTTAATGACATTTTTACAGAAAAACACCAGGTTTTTCTAAATTCTACCGTTCGGTACGCTCCATCGGGAATATGGCCCTGAGTGAATAATATTAAGTGCGTTATCAGTTATCACAGCATCGTTATCATAATCTAATGATATATTTATACTTATATATATCATACACTTCATATCATATTATAGTATGTTACGGAACAAACCATACAAAAGGGTTTTCTTTCAAATGACAGGTTAAAACTGAACGGTGTGACAGATGAAAACCGCACCAAGTAAATGCAAGCGGCAATACGATGGTGTGGTGTTCATCTGTCATAACCAAATGCGCGGGCCAATCAGCGACTGACTAAGTTATCAAAAAGGGTATATATACCGGACGATTTCGATAACTTAGTCAGTCCACTTCAGTCTATTCATTACCTTCAAACCGTCAACAAGTACCTGATCAACAGAAACAAGACGAACAGAAGGACCAGACCAGACCGCAAACCGACTACGCATCCACGACCGCAGACCGCCGCACGCCAGCAGCGCCACCGCTCCACGGTGAATAGTCGCATTACCCGACTACGCATCGACGACGCGCCGCTCCACGGCCGCAGACCGCCGCATTCCAGTTGCGCCACCGCTCCACGGTGAACAGTCTCACGGACCGACTACACGTCGACGGCACGCCGCTCCACGGCAAAGAGTCATACCGGCCGACGGCATATCGACGACGCGCCGCTCCACGGCCGCAGACCGCCGCATTCCAGTTGCGCCACCGCTCCACGGTGAACAGTCTCACGGACCGACTACACATCGACGGCACGCCGCTCCACTGCGAAGAGTCATACCGGCCGACGGCATATCGACGACGCACCGCGCTACGGCAGTATACATCAACCAATCGCCGAGCACCAACCACGTTACCGTTCCACGACGCGGACCAGCATCGATCGGCACCGCAACAACGACGATACGACACGCCGTTCCACAGACTCCGACGTCACACTATTAAACGGCCCTTTTCAGGGCCACCACTCACAATACCTCGACACTTACTCAAGTTGTTCGACCCGAGTTTGGTTCGCTGTCGGAGTACCGCTTAATCAAGCTTGTACCGACGGCGGCCAACTCCCTGGCCCGTTCAATTTTGTACATAAACAATCAATATTATTCATCACTTTGTAATATAGGATCCGGCACTTGCCCGATCATAAACCAAGCGCCCCCGATTGTGTCGACCCACTTATCAAGTCTGGTCGACACAAATCGACGCTTTACGTTATCCCTATTATAATTAAAATATATTTCACATAGCAATAGAGATCACTGATTACCAATAAATCCAGCGTTCTTTATTTCAAGACACGGATCGCCCAACCGGGTGCTCCGTTTCAACTGGCGCCCAACTAGTGGCTCTCCGACGACACAAGAGAACCATCAACCAATAAAATGAAATCATTACCAGTTAAGAAAAAACGTCCACCGGACAAGTTAATGTTTAAATATATTATAAGCAAAAGATCTAATAACCAATGAAGATTTCGATACCACAATAAACAAACACGCAACAATCAACTACGAACGACCGTACACAAAGCAGCTCAAACACGCACGCGTTTATTCCGAACATTTTTGAAAATTTGTGCTAGATGGTTCCCACCCCGGCACAAATCTGGGGGGGGTGTTGTTACGGAACAAACCATACAAAAGGGTTTTCTTTCAAATGACAGGTTAAAACTGAACGGTGTGACAGATGAAAACCGCACCAAGTAAATGCAAGCGGCAATACGATGGTGTGGTGTTCATCTGTCATAACCAAATGCGCGGGCCAATCAGCGACTGACTAAGTTATCAAAAAGGGTATATATACCGGACGATTTCGATAACTTAGTCAGTCCACTTCAGTCTATTCATTACCTTCAAACCGTCAACAAGTACCTGATCAACAGAAACAAGACGAACAGAAGGACCAGACCAGACCGCAAACCGACTACGCATCCACGACCGCAGACCGCCGCACGCCAGCAGCGCCACCGCTCCACGGTGAATAGTCGCATTACCCGACTACGCATCGACGACGCGCCGCTCCACGGCCGCAGACCGCCGCATTCCAGTTGCGCCACCGCTCCACGGTGAACAGTCTCACGGACCGACTACACGTCGACGGCACGCCGCTCCACGGCAAAGAGTCATACCGGCCGACGGCATATCGACGACGCGCCGCTCCACGGCCGCAGACCGCCGCATTCCAGTTGCGCCACCGCTCCACGGTGAACAGTCTCACGGACCGACTACACATCGACGGCACGCCGCTCCACGGCGAAGAGTCATACCGGCCGACGGCATATCGACGACGCACCGCGCTACGGCAGTATACATCAACCAATCGCCGAGCACCAACCACGTTACCGTTCCACGACGCGGACCAGCATCGATCGGCACCGCAACAACGACGATACGACACGCCGTTCCACAGACTCCGACGTCACACTATTAAACGGCCCTTTTCAGGGCCACCACTCACAATACCTCGACACTTACTCAAGTTGTTCGACCCGAGTTTGGTTCGCTGTCGGAGTACCGCTTAATCAAGCTTGTACCGACGGCGGCCAACTCCCTGGCCCGTTCAATTTTGTACATAAACAATCAATATTATTCATCACTTTGTAATATAGGATCCGGCACTTGCCCGATCATAAACCAAGCGCCCCCGATTGTGTCGACCCACTTATCAAGTCTGGTCGACACAAATCGACGCTTTACGTTATCCCTATTATAATTAAAATATATTTCACATAGCAATAGAGATCACTGATTACCAATAAATCCAGCGTTCTTTATTTCAAGACACGGATCGCCCAACCGGGTGCTCCGTTTCAAGTACACATCAGTTTTTCAAATGTCAAGTGATTTTTTTCAATTTTAATTAATTCGATATACTGTCCGGCCGGGGTACATAATGACTTAATGAGCAACGTTTTAACTTTTGCTTAGGAAATAATGGACGAAAACTATTAGGATAAAATTAAATAGTTTCATGTATTTCTAATTTTTTTTACTACACAAGTTTCACAAGTATATTGTAGAGGTGTTATGTTCAATTTGCATAGCTTAGTTTTGAAAATTGAATATTTTATTGTTCATAAGGAAAAATAATAATTAAACATTTAATTTAAACATTTTTTAAGTGAAATCTAAAAGTCGCGTACAATACAACGATGTGCCTACGGTCGTCGGAGACGGGAGGCGTTCGGGGTGTTAAATTTATACACAGCCACTCGCGAGCGTTTTTTTCGTGGGCTATAAGATAAGGGCTATAAGTTTTTCGAATCAAACGCTCAGATGGAAAATTATTATATTATTTTTGCGGTCGGTGTTTCTAATAACCTCCATTTTACGGAGAATTTACGGACACATAGATCGTGAAAATCGCTTAATTTCCGACGAATATTTACCGTATACTACATAGTATTATTCTTTTCAATATTAATAATCTTACAATTTAAATTATATTATCGTATTTGAATTTGTATATTATATTTTAAATCGTATATAATATTTATATGGGTCCCGGCTGTACCATATTTAAGAACATTTTTAAAGATTATATTAAAATTGTACTCGAGACCAGATCGCTGACATCGGGCGGCACGCTTATCGTCCTAATATCGTGGAAAATGTACACATTTATAGGTACCTATAGTTTTGAACAAAATGTACATTTTAAGTCATACAGTAAAAATACACATTAACAAATAAATGTTCCAATTCATAATATATATTATAAAATATAAATAACTATATGATGGTTTTTAATTAATTTAGTTAATTTAAAATTATAATAGACCTATAGGTACTTACTTTACATTTTCGTTTTATTTTATAAATAAAGGCATTTTTAAAATTAGTACCTATACTTATTCTAACTATTATATTATTTTTTTTTTATTCAACAATTACTTTAATTTAATGAAAAAAAAAATCGTATGGATATATATTTAATTATTAAAGTTCTAAAATTGTCATAAGTTCAACAACAATCGTCTTGAATTATGATATATAATTTATTTTAAAATTTAATTAATTATTTACTTAATTTATTTAAGCATTATATTACTCTGAAAAAAAATACTGTATATCTACTATAAAACTTAAACTCATGTAGAAAAAAATTCTGTTAATAATACCTATACTACTTATAAATTATAGTATAATATTTTGTTATAATATATTATAATATAATGAGAAAAAAATTATAGGGGTTCCTTATATTTATATATAAGCGATTCAATTATATTCACAAATTACTTATTTCGGCTGCAAATCAATGGTTAGTCGTTACAAATAACTTGAGCATGGCAAACAGCTCTGGCACGCTCGAGTGCGTTCCTGACCCGGGTCGTGCTCATACGTCTGGGACGAAAAGTTGGGCTCTGTAGTGGGGGCCTGGAGAATACTACCTCAGTATCCCCTGCTTGTCGTATAAGGCGACTGAATGATTGGCCGGCGTCTGGGACGTAGACACAGAGGCGTAGACATTATTTCTGAAAAGGGGAGATCAACAAAAAAACGATATAGGAGGGGAAAATGGGAAAATCCCCCACCCTCTCAAAACTTTTTACTAATAGGTAATAAACTTTTTATTCTATATTAACTTTAAAATTGGTAGGTATATTGTTTGTTTATTATCAACTTATAGCTCAATGTTCTCAATGTTGATTAAACTTAACTAACTCGAGTTAATGTACAATAAATGCTAATATTAGTACCTACTCTGATTGGTTACTTTACAATTTTTATTTTAGGATTAACAGGCAGCATTCAAACATGTAACCTATGCCCACTTTTAAATATATATAACTATAGTTATCCTTCCGACGTTGTCCAGGCCAAAGATTTGTATTTTTAATACATTCATTTGTAAAAAATATATACCATATTCCATCTAATTATAATATTAATATAATATGTAACGAATTTCAACCATTTAGATTGACAAAAAAAAATATTTCTTTTTTTCATTTGTTAAAAATAATCATGTGTGAGCTACCCTGTACCTATCTACAGCCTATATATATGAGTTGAAAAATCAAGCCGTACACAGTACTATACACCCTCAAATTTTCTAGTAATAATATATTGAAATAACTTTTATTGAAAACGGTCCAGTCATTTTTTGAGGATATTAACTTCGGATAAACCAACGTCCAATTTTATTTTATAAAAATAAATAAATTTAAATTATATTAGTGTATCTTTGATTTTGTGTACCTATGCGGCTATACCTAGGTACTTCAGTTCACAAATACATTTGGGTACCCTAAAAAGTATTTTCACCCCCGCCATCACTCATCATTACTACTACAAAATTGTAATTCCTAATAATCATTTCGATAGTTATAAATTATTTTAGATGAGACCATACTAAGTAAGCTTAAACACACATTTAGAAAAATATCTCAATTGAAATATATAGATCTACCTATTTTATCCAGCTCAAAGGATTACCCGACAACAGCATACACAAAATTATATATATTTATGACACACAATATTATAAATTTATGTAACTAGGTAGTATAGGTATACTGACTATAAAATTATTAAAATTCTAAAATTGCCATAAATTCAACAACAATCGTCTTGAATTACGTTGTGTAATTTATTTTAACCTTTAATTAAAAAGCATTATATTAATATCATTGAAATATTTAGGTATCTAGGTATTTCTTCAAAATTAGTTAACATTTTCATTAATTTCATATAATATTTTTAGCTCAAAATATCTTCTATAATATGAAATGTGGTACCGTATGGGAATTATATAATTACCTTGGTACTTACTATATGTTATTTGTAACCGAATTAAGTACGCTATTTTGTTATTAAATGAATCTGTTGTAATTTATTGTTTAATTAAACACTTATGAGTTATAGCCGTAGCCGGTATTAATACAATTCAATTGATATATTGAAGAAAAATATGCATATGAAAATTTAATATTATACAGTTATATATTACCTTCATGAATATTAAATTTTTGTCAGTTTCAATGAAACCATGAAACTATATCCATGAAACTATAGGATTTATGAAATTTTTCAGAATTGAATTAAAATTTTTATTTTATTAATAAAAATAATTTTTTTAAAACATAAATTTTATTTACAACAACTAAAAATTCTAAATAGTAGGCAACACATAAATACATTTAAGACGATCTAATAAATTATAATACCTACCTAAAAGTATTTAGTCATAGAGAAACAATGAATAATGGTTACCAGTGAAATGAATAAAACCTTATAATGAAAAGATAGCTACAATTTGTCAATAAGTATATAAGTCAAATGTTTTGTTAAACCTATAATATTATGTCATATTAAAACTTCAAATTTGTATTGAGCAAAAAACATTGCTTATATAATTTAGATTAATTTGTTATACACTTAGAATCAGTTTAAAATAATAATATATCATATTATTATCATAATGTACCTATCTATAGTACCTACCTACCTTATATTAAATAAAAATGTATAAAAACGCAAAATACTAATTTATATTCAATTTGCGTTGAATGTCCACTTTTAACTATGGTATATAGAGATACCTACTGCCTACTATTGTATTCAAATACAAGAGTTTCTAATGAAAACTATATACCTATTTACTTGGACAATAGTACTCGGAGATAGTACAGTTAATTTACAATTGAGAAAATGACACATCTCATTTTTGTGTATGTAGGTACTACATTCACGCATAACCAATGATAATGTATCGGTGGTTTAATGATTTACAATTTGATGGTATGTTTTTGATCTTAGAGTTCAAAATTGACAAGTCTGTACACTATAAGAACCACTGGCACGACATTGCGTTCTGTAAGTTCTAAGTGTTTTCAAATATGCGTGTAAGTGGAACCGCTGTTGTGTAGGTACTACATTCACGCATAACCAAATATCTAATGTATCGTTGGTTTAATGATTTACAATTTGATGGTATGTTTTTGATCTTAGAGTTCAAAATTGACAAGTCTGTACACTATAAGAACTTAATATAAGAAACACTGGCTAGCCATTGCGTTCTGTAAGTTCTAAGTGTTTTCAAATATGCGTGTAAGTGGAACCGCTGATGTGTAGGTACTACATTCACGCATAACCAAATATGCAATGTATCGTTGGTTTAATGATTTACAATTTGATGGTATGTTTTTGATCTTAGAGTTCAAAATTGACAAGTCTGTACACTATAAGAACTTATAAGAACCACCTGCTAGATATACGTTCTGTAAGTTCTGAGTGTTTTCAAATGTAATTGTAGGTTGAACCGCGTTGTGGCATGTAAGTTCCATCTTGTGTAATAAATAATAAATATGAACATAATTCATAAAAATTATTGTCCAAGTATTGCAACCGTTACAAACAATATTTGTGTACATACAAGTAGTAGGTACCTATATAATATGCAGTAAAGTGGACAATTTTGAATGATTTCGGTAAATAAGTAATTTTATATAATATTTAATTCAATGTATATAAAATAGGTAGGTACTGTACTATTTGTATTTAGGTAAAAAAAAAATAAAATTTTAGATGATGATGATGATGATAATATTATGGTATTATAATATAAAATTTAAAATTAAATAGTTATTTAAAGGGCATACAAAATTAATTTGTATTAAAATATTTCAAGAGCACTATTAAATGTTTGTATAACGCAATTATATTATATTGGTATCACACAATATATTTTAACAGAACTGCAGTTGACATGTAGACTATTTTCGAAAGTGTTGGGTGAGTCAAGAAAATTATTATTTTTAAAACTAAATTAACGTAGGTAATAGCAATTTAAGTCAACATAACATTAATTTATTCTGTTGGAACGGAGAAAAATACTAATATGAAATTGCAATTTTCATCAAACAAAAACTAAATAAAATTATTTCTCTATGACTATCTATGTAAAATTATTGACTACATTATACGGTTAAATTAAAACAATGGTAAATATATATTTTTTACTGTATACTATAAAACTTAAATTAATGTAGAAAAAAAAATGTTGTTCCTATTTATATATCAAATATTTTATGTTTCAGAAAATTAAATTTATCGTAGACGCTTACTAGAATGTTACCTATTTACTTGGTATGAATGATTAAAAATGAAATTACAATTTAACAAATTACATTTCTGTTCTACATATTTGTGCTATTTTTTGTTTATAAAAATTGTAATATAATTAATAAATAGTTAATTAACACTGCAAAATTAAAATAATGTTTAAAACTGAATAACAATTTAAATTTTACTATGCATATTTTATAATTTCATCTTGCATATTTAGACTTTTTTATTGTGCATGTTTGCAAGCATATTTTACAATTTAAAATGTATATAAATCCGGTCTTTAATTATTACTTATTGCGATTAATATAAGAATTCAATGTTTCGATGTTTATTTAATTCATACATTTAATTTTTAATACCTAGGTACCTAACTAATAAATATCTAAAATAATATACATATCTGATAAATTAATTGTAATTACAAATTTTTAAAATAATTATTCACTAAATAAAATGTAGGTAAATATAGACATAACATTGATAACTTATAAATTGTAAGTAATAATTAATATAATAATATAATTTTTAAATACTTACTCCATTTTTCCCCCATTATTGAAGTATCTGTATCCATGGTGTTCCATAATTGAAGACAGTAATTAAATATTATAATATAATATTAACATTTATAATATCATAATATAATGTTAAAGTGTTAATAATAATATTAAGTAACAAGACTACACTTGCATTGAAATCTCGATACAGAATGACAAACAACAATGCTTAAATATAAGACATTTTATTTATATTATTATACATCTATAATTCTATAATTCATTTATACTTATTGAAGGCGTGTCTAAAAAAAAAAAAAAAAAAAAAAATTATTTGAAAAGAGCATACATGTATATTCTATGATTTATATACCTACTATGGGTTTTATTCAATACTTATTTCAAAACAAAAAAAAAATAGAAGGGAAAAATAAATATCTCCTGTATAATTTTTATACATAATATGATATTATAAATCTAAAAATATCATTATAATCCAATATCATACAAATAATATTATAAGTATAAAAGACGAATCTATGTTTGTCATTCTCCTATATTTCTTCATAGGTAGGTACCTACGAATATCTTACTTAATATCATTGATACGTATGAGGTTATTACTTAATTGAAAAATGTATGGTATAAGAAGAGACGAGTCACTATTAAGTATTTATTGAAGAGTTCAAAACTTTAATAGCCACAGAACAAAAATCATTAATTTAATTAGGTTCAATTTTCGAATCAACTGGTTCTCTGCTTATACATTCTACGTTATTTTTGCACTGTTGTCGGTAACTACAACCCTACAAATTATTATTAAAATAAAAGCATGATAAAATTAAACACAATTCCATAATTATTAAGTTATATATTACCTTAGACATTATATCGAATTTATCGATTTCAGGATTGTTATTCCACCTGGCATAACAATGCGCTTGCTTTTTGTCAAATTTACAACTATCATAGTACGGCGTACAATTTTGTTGTTGTGCAACCTTACAATTTCTTCAATTAAGAAATTCACATCTTATACCATCCACATAGTTGCATAGGGATGAAATATATATGACTGCAGGATGGTATTTTCCAATTTTCTG
Source organism: Macrosiphum euphorbiae (assembly GCA_949089665.1). Classification (NCBI taxonomy): domain Eukaryota; kingdom Metazoa; phylum Arthropoda; class Insecta; order Hemiptera; family Aphididae; genus Macrosiphum; species Macrosiphum euphorbiae. Next base: position 6,086,871 of record CARXXK010000002.1, on the reverse strand, counting down.
CAATATTCAGAAATATAATTTTAAAATTTATTTTAACCTAAAATTTGTAATCTCTATAGTCTGAATACATATTATAGTTAAAACATTTAATGCATCAACAGTATAATTTTTAATTTAAAATTATCATGCATTTTAATAAAAGTAATATTTAACTTGCTACATTCCTCTGTGTGGGATACAAACTATTCGTGTTCATGAATTCCTTTTTTGGCAGTAACGATGCCAGTAGGTACTACCCTATAAATTGTTATTCAAATAAAAACATGATAAAAGTAAACAAAATTATATAATATAATTTAGTTACCTATATATTACCTTAGACCGCATAATCTGTGTATTGATTTCAGTATTGTTATACCACGATGCAAAACAATAAGCAGGAAATTGTCCTATACTTTACAATCATCATAATATTTATAGGTTTTATTATAAAATTAGTACCTCAGGCATAGCACTGCATAGTTGGATAATCAAAGAGGTATTGAAATGCTGTACATTTTAGTTTTCTCCATTTTTCTGCAATTTTCAGAAATATTATTTTATAATTTATTTTCACTTCAATTTAGCAGCATCATTGCAGCAATTTGTGATAATATTGGAAAATTTAACGTTATATCTTATTCCTGTTCGATTACAAATGTGTGTGTATTGAGCCCCAGTGGCGTATTTTGGGTGAAAAATATAGCTTAAATGCTATATAGGATAAAAGTACGAAAATCATAAATAAAGCCATTGGAATTAACACGAGTTTGTTAATTGCGTTAGCTAAGATAAAAATTAAAATAAATTTATTATTACATTTTGTAGCTAACGATATATGTGTGTATGATAAATTATGCATTGTTTACTATTTGTAGGGTCAAATATAATTATTGAGTTGCAGTTGTCTTTATCACAACAGCACCTCTGAACATTTTGGTTTCTTTTACATTGATCCTGTCGGTAGCCGATATTAATTGCAGTACAACCCTATACATTGTTATTAAAATAAAAACATGATAAAATTAAACACAATTCTATAATTATTAAGTTATATATTACCTTATACATTATTTCCAATGTATTGAATTTATTATTGTTATACCACCTGGCATAACAATATCCTGGAAACGGTCCTAATGATTTGCACATCTCAGTCAGTCCAATGGTCAAGTACTCAAGTGTCAAGTATTCATAGTTCACGAAAATGTCCAACACGACGACATACCAGCAATTAGGATATTACAATTCAATAAAATTGCAACATTTTTCTTGAGTTTTAGTTTTTGTTTCTATCGAAAAAACACAAATTAATTAAAAAATATCATTATAACAAATAAACAGTAAAATAATAACTTCTACATACATTTGTAGACGAATTATGTTGATTCTACATAAACAGCACCCTATATTATCTTCTTCCACCAACCTAGTGATGCATCGCCTACAAAACGAATGCTCTCAAGGTATTGTTTTAAGATTGTAACTTGCTCTTTCTAAGCAAACAGCACATGTCTCAATAGGACTGAAAAATAAATATTTTGAAAAAAAAATTCTATACACCAATTTCATTTATCTTACTTTCTTCATTTTCAGTAATCGAATCCTGATAGTCAGTTCTTTCTACAGGTGGTAGAGTTCTTGCTGCTGCTGCTTCTGGTGGATCTATGTTCTCTCGACCCCAAACATTTGGATGATTTCGATCCATGGCCTCCACTACTTAAGTTTACCTTAACCTTAAACTCTATCTGCACTTCATGTATCCGAGTATTCTTTTGCCAAGAGGTTAAACTCAATTCATTTAATTCAGTATTTTTATTCCGCGCCAGGCTAATGACGTAAAATACGATGTATAGGTTCATACTTTTGTAGGCGAATTATCTCGGTTCTACAAAACGGGCATCCGATATTCCCTTCTCGCATCCATCTTTTGATGCATCGCCTACACAACGAATGCTCACACGGTATGATCTTGTAATTACGATCCACCCTTTCCAAGCAAACAGCGCACGTCTCAGGGACTGAAAAATAAATATTTTGAAAAAAAAATTCTATACACCAATTTCATTTATCTTATTTTCTTCATTTTCGGAAATCGAATCCTGATAGTCAGTTCTTTCTACAGGTGGTAGAGTTCTTGCTGCTTCTGCTTCTGGTGGATCTATGTTCTCTCAACCCCAAACATTTGGATGATTTCGATCCATGGCCTCCACTACTTCAGTTTACCTTAACCTTAAACTCTATCTGCACTTCATGTATTGTTTTGCCAAGAGGTTAAACTCAATTCATTTAATTCAGTATTTTTATTCCGCGCCAGGCTAATGACGTAAAATACGATGTATCGGTTCATACTTTTGTAGGCGAATTATCTCGGTTCTACAAAAAGGGCATCCGATATTCCCTTCTCGCATCCATCTTTTGATGCATCGCCTACAAAACGAATGCTCACACGGTATGATCTTGTAATTACGATCCACCCTTTCCAAGCAAACAGCGCACGTCTCAGGGACTGAAAAATAAATATTTTGAAAAAAAAATTCTATACACCAATTTCATTTATCTTACTTTCTTCATTTTCAGTAATCGAATCCTGATAGTCAGTTCTTTCTACAGGTGGTAGAGTTCTTGCTGCTGCTGCTTCTGGTGGATCTATGTTCTCTCGACCCCAAACATTTGGATGATTTCGATCCATGGCCTCCACTACTTAAGTTTACCTTAACCTTAAACTCTATCTGCACTTCATGTATTGTTTTGCCAAGAGGTTAAACTCAATTCATTTAATTCAGTATTTTTATTCCGCGCCAGGCTAATGACGTAAAATACGATGTATCGGTTCATACTTTTGTAGGCGAATTATCTCGGTTCTACAAAACGGGCATCCGATATTCCCTTCTCGCATCCATCTTTTGATGCATCGCCTACAAAACGAATGCTCACACGGTATGATCTTGTAATTACGATCCACCCTTTCCAAGCAAACAGCGCACGTCTCAGGGACTGAAAAATAAATATTTTGAAAAAAAAATTCTATACACCAATTTCATTTATCTTACTTTCTTCATTTTCAGTAATCGAATCCTGATAGTCAGTTCTTTCTACAGGTGGTAGAGTTCTTGCTGCTGCTGCTTCTGGTGGATCTATGTTCTCTCGACCCCAAACATTTGGATGATTTCGATCCATGGCCTCCACTACTTCAGTTTACCTTAACCTTAAACTCTATCTGCACTTCATGTATTGTTTTGCCAAGAGGTTAAACTCAATTCATTTAATTCAGTATTTTTATTCCGCGCCAGGCTAATGACGTAAAATACGATGTATCGGTTCATACTTTTGTAGGCGAATTATCTCGGTTCTACAAAAAGGGCATCCGATATTCCCTTCTCGCATCCATCTTTTGATGCATCGCCTACAAAACGAATGCTCACACGGTATGATCTTGTAATTACGATCCACCCTTTCCAAGCAAACAGCGCACGTCTCAGGGACTGAAAAATAAATATTTTGAAAAAAAAATTCTATACACCAATTTCATTTATCTTACTTTCTTCATTTTCAGTAATCGAATCCTGATAGTCAGTTCTTTCTACAGGTGGTAGAGTTCTTGCTGCTGCTGCTTCTGGTGGATCTATGTTCTCTCGACCCCAAACATTTGGATGATTTCGATCCATGGCCTCCACTACTTCAGTTTACCTTAACCTTAAACTCTATCTGCACTTCATGTATTGTTTTGCCAAGAGGTTTTAAACTCAATTCATTTAATTCAGTATTTTTATTCCGCGCCAGGCTAATGACGTAAAATACGATGTATCGGTTCATACTTTTGTAGGCGAATTATCTCGGTTCTACAAAAAGGGCATCCGATATTCCCTTCTCGCATCCATCTTTTGATGCATCGCCTACAAAACGAATGCTCACACGGTATGATCTTGTAATTACGATCCACCCTTTCCAAGCAAACAGCGCACGTCTCAGGGACTGAAAAATAAATATTTTGAAAAAAAAATTCTATACACCAATTTCATTTATCTTACTTTCTTCATTTTCAGTAATCGAATCCTGATAGTCAGTTCTTTCAACAGGTGGTAGAGTTCTTGCTGCTGCTGCTTCTGGTGGATCGTTGATCTCTCGACCCCAAAAATTTTGATGATTTCTATCCATGGCCTCCACTACTTCAGGCGGAAGTCCACCCGAAGTCGACAGAATCTAAATAAACAGGAAATAATAAAAATTGTTTAGTGAGCTTTCTATTATGCACCATAGCGATATCTTGCCTTTACCTCATTTGTAGTGTCCTCTGATCCATGATGATTTTTTATTGTAAAGTCGACAACGTGCGACGTGCACGCATTATATAGGCCGGGTATGCGCTATCCATGAGGGTTACTTGAGTAATGTTTTGGTGGGCAACTGATTATGCATGTATTGTTAAACTGGGAGAATAAATTCAGATAAGCACTTTTAAACTTTGATACACGACGGTATGCGTTTGTCGATTCTATGTCCGTTTTCTTAATTAGAATGACTATTATTACCTTACAAATACATAGAGCACTGTATTTTCAATGAAATATGGTATTATGTATTTCGCCACACTACTAAAAAAACTGGCTGTTCTGATGTAGGCCGGACCGATAATTATTCAACAATAGTTATACATATTATTATCAGAAAATAATAAAATACATAGTGTTACCTACTCTTAAATCCAAACCATGAAATAAACATATGTAGGTAATATACCTAGTTTATCTTTTGTTGATTCCTAAACTAATTTTACCGATGTAATTAATATTTAGGTAATTGTATTTGTTCGTCATTAGTATATTAAAAGCTTTGTATGAAGAAATAAGACAATAAAATTGATCAAGCTACTTGGAAATATTTAGCATGTTAATATTGGGTCAGTTGTAACATACTAAATAGCATTGTCTTCACTCTTCATAATTATAAATTCTTATAAAGTGTGTTGGTTAATTTTAGATTTTTACTTGTTTTTTAATTTTTACCACGAAATAATAATTGATTTACAGTCATAACATTAAATTAATGAAAAAAAAATTGAATGATTTTAGTGCAGTTTATTTTAAACTATAAATTTGATCAAATTTAATAGTACTTCTGAAGTGTAGTTATTTTTAACACGTTATAAGCTGCACTGACACCTTAAAGCGTCATTAGGTTGGATCGCATTTGATTGATGACGGTTTTAGATTTAAAGCATACATTTAAATTTATTTTCTATTAGTATTATTTTTGCCAGTATTAGGATGTAATCTTATTTTTTCGTCAATGTTGTTCTGTGCATAGTAGGATATGTGTGTAATTTACAATAGATAGATTTTGACTTGAGATTTGCTGACTTGCTAGAAACTCCAACACGGTTTTCGACTTTACACTTTTTACATAAGATAAAGCACCGGTCATGGTATGTGCAGGTATAATCTATATAGGTAATCCTGGAGATCGTATCCAGCCCATCCATTTACAACGTTTGTGACGGATTGCTAGACCCTCAAACTTTTAACATTCCCGCTCAAGCGTCTAGCCTTATCTCAAATCCATATCACTAATCCTTATCACAAATCCTAAACTTTCGTCTTACAACCTATGCGATTTTTATAATTCATTGTCTCCAAAATCGGTACCCACTCCCAGCGAGTCCAACGGGCCCCGAGTTACACTTAGAGCTAGTAATGTATAAATGTATATATAAATAAATATATTATACGTTCGCTTGAGAGCAAAGAGATAATTTTTTTTTTAATATATATAATATATGAGGCCCCAACAGTTTATATATATCCCAGTAAAAAAAAAGTACGTATCCGCCCATGGATAAAAGTATAGGTAATACCTACTTAATATTATTTAATGGTTATTACAAAAGAAAAATGATTATTAAATTTACTTATATTATTAAATATATACTATACTTGTTACAAAATATGAAATGTTAATGTTTTACGTATTATAATAATATATGATTGATTATTATGTAGATAATATCATTTATAATATATTGAATTGTTTACATGATGAATAATACGGGTATATTATATTATATTATTATATTATATTATATTTTATACTCATGAATAAAATAAGTTATATGTGATCAAAAACAATTGATTGAAAAGGGTTCAAAGACCCTGGAATTCAAGAAGAAGCTTGCTAAACAAAGTTTTCTTGATTTTGGTAAAAATATTAAAAAAGTTAAATCAACAATAGTATTTCTATGTGTGTATATTATGAAGACTTTGTTTTGTTATTAACTTTTGAAAATGTGTTGAGCAAAATTTTGGCTGTTTCTTCTACAATAAATGGACCTATATAATGAATCCCTTTTATTATAAACCCGAAAATACTTCCGATCTTCACCGTTTTTGAACTGTTTGACTGTTTGACTGTCAACCGTTCTTGACCCGTTTTGAAAGATGTTTTTCGAATGTACTGACGGGGCAGATATAATTTCTCCCGTTAGAAGGCATAATTAAATTACGACGGCGATGAATAAATATATTATACATTCGCTTGCGATCAAAGCGATCATTTTTTTTTTTATTTATATAATATATTAGGCCTTTGTTATATGAGGCCCTAATAATTATTATATCCCGGTAAAAAAAAGTACTTATCCGCCCATGGATGTTATAATGTACAAAATGTCTTATTTTTTAATTCTTTACATGTATGTTCTAAATAGTTTATTTTGTTTATTGTAAAGGAACAATTTACACTTATCGTTATCGTTAGTAACATTGTCATTATTATTGTGTATTGTGTTACATTAATCCTTTTTCGTATCTTGAACTTTCTTCCTTATATATTGTCTCTTTATCTTCTGTACATATATTACAGGTACAAATTTTCCTTGTGAAAACCTACTTAGGTTCTATTCTATCATGGGTACTTGTAATATTTTCCTAAGTGTGGAAATACGCCAAACGGCATAACAATACGCTAAATGCACAATCACCGGTGCGAGGGGTACAGTTTTCTCGGTGTAATATGGAAAAGTCGTTTACATCATTAATAATATTGCGATCTATGATTAAAAATTATTACATTTTAATTCTTCAAGATTATCGTTTAATTTTAATTCTGTAATTTCATTATTATTTCAATTTAATTCTTCAAGATTATCATTTAATTTTAATTCTGTAATTTTATTATTATCATTATCACGATATAATTTTTTAAGACAAGCTGTCGCATCATTTGTTTTTAATTTTATAATTTTATATCCCTCTATCATTTGTACAATTCATGGTGTCACCCTTTATGTACCTAGATAATGTTATTTAAAATATATTCAATTATGGACGTAATATATAATAGAGGTATATTATATCCTTATATATGAAAGTAAGTGGCGGTTTCTATTATCCTTATGATCTCGAAAACTACCGATGACGCTTCGAATAATAACGGGTATATAATTTTACGAGTTTCAGATGAGGTCATACACCGTCCTTCATAATCACGTGGACATTCGGCGGTGTGCACCATCGATAAGTTATACAAATTTACAAGTACCGCCGATATCGATAAATTAAAATGTTCTAGTAAATCTTGCATACCGTGTATGAAAACAAGGCTTATATCCATCTCGAGATAATTTACGGTAATGTTGGATAAGTCAAACATATTTTCAAGCACGCCGGGGAAATCACTATTTTTCGGTAGCCCGCACTTGAACCCATCGAGCAACGCATCTGGTGTCGCAGTCAGCCTATATTCTTGCGGGTGTCTAATATCGATCTATACATCGATCCTACTAAATTTTTCGAAACGTCCCAATAGCCATGCGGCGCACTCACCTGATAAAAAAATATCGTTTTTCCCGATATCATATCGCTCGTACACTATATGGTTAAGCATGAAATTCTTTATGTGATCTATATATGGCTCAAGTACTGCATGCCTGAGCTCGAATTCCAAGTGGAACTCCAGCTAATGTTGCGTGTATCGTATGAATTCATAAGTAACTGTGTAAATAAAATATGGTTAGTAAATAAAACTATTGGTAAATCTATACTATCGCTTTTATTGAAACGGTTTTTAGCCTCCCGATAACCATATCCAGTAATTGGATGGTATGTCCTACGCACCCAATGATCGTACGCCCAACGGGTCAACTTCTCTCGCCGAGACATACACGCTACGCCATCGGGGTAGATGTAAAATGATAACGGTCGATCAGTCTCATCTACTCGCGCATTCACAAGCTCGGCATACCTTGCGAAAATTGAATAGTCACAAAAAAATTGACGTAAATACATACGCGGACTATAATACGGCGAAAAATTCTGAAACGTATGATATCTACCGGGAAGGCGAAAGGGTGTAGTCACTGCTCGTGTGCACATCGATATATTTTTGTCCGATGGTTGGACGACGGATGACGCTTCGAATAATAACGGGTATATAATTTTACGAGTTTCAGATGAGGTCATACACCGTCCTTCATAATCACGTGGACATTCGGCGGTGTGCACCATCGATAAAATATACAAATTTACAAGTACCGCCGATATCGATAAATTAAAATGTTCTAGTAAATCTTGCATACTGTGTATGAAAACAAGGCTTATATCCATTTCGAGATAATTTACGGTAATGTTGGATAAGTCAAACATATTTTCAAGCGCGCCGGGGAAATCACTATTTTTCGGTAGCCCGCACTTGAACCCATCGAGCAACGAATCTGGTGTCGCAGTCAGCCTATATTCTTGCGGGTGTCTAATATCGATCTATACATCGATCCTACTAAATTTTTCGAAACGTCCCAATAGCCATGCGGCGCACTCACCTGATAAAAAAATATCGTTTTTCCCGATATCATATCGCTCGTACACTATACGGTTAAGCATGAAATTCTTTATGTGATCTATATACGGCTCAAGTACTGCATGCCTGAGCTCGAATTCCAAGTGGAACGCCTAATGTTGCGTGTATCGTATAAATTCATAAGTAACTGTGTAAATTATTTTTAAAAATAATTAAAATTAATACTTTAACGTACACACAGTGTGCTTATAATTTAGACACTCGGATGTTGATACCGTTTTAGAAATTATATTATTAAGATGCTCAGACTAAGTCGAGGATAGCTGCACTGTTACTACTACTCGTTCAGCGGAGACCCGAGTTTAGTCTGTATAGACCTAAAGGCTGTGTCCACACATTTATGACCTTGTGGTGTGAACGGATCACGGGGGTGAAATTGTATAAAATTATACAATTACATATACGTGTAAAAGTAGTACCTACGTACTACTATATTTAACTATACTTCCACGCATTGAAGAGTAGTGCTGTGATGACCAATCAGTCTATAGGGGATTTGGCAGTGGGTAGAATTTACCCGGTCAAGGAAATGGGAGACGTTGTAACTAAATATGGTCATGCCACAACATGCAAACTGTATGACAGTATTACAGGGGGGGCCATAAGCGTTTTCCTCCCGAAACATACAAATTACAGACACCGAAGCTGACGATTATAACAAAGGTGGTATTGTACCAGAAATTTCCCTTATTTATAAGGGAAAAGTGAACGGGTGGTTTATTGTAGACTTCGAATGAAGTCTACAACAAATCTGCTGTAGTAGCTAGTTTTTTTCTGTTTTAAATAATTTCGCAGCAGGCAAAAAAAAAAAAATGTGTTTTAAAATAAAAAAAAAATAATGTTTATACATTTAAATACGTTTTAATTTATTTTATTTGAATGTTATATTAATGATACTAATAATTTTATAAAGTTGAATATACTCATTAGAAAATAATTTAGGTATAATATGCATATATAATATATATATATATGACTATTCTACACTTATTACAATTATCTGATATGCTATACATAGGTATAAGATGTTTCAAATAAAAACATTTTATTTTATATTTAGGCATACATATTATATTATTTCTAAATAATATTTTTCAAAGTATAACTATATATATATATTTTTATAGGAATCTTAGCGGAAATGTTTTATTTATACATAGTCGCAGCACTATATAATAATAATAATAATAATAATTATTATTATTATTATTATTAGGTAAAAATCTGCTATTTAGATTTGAAAGAAAAAAAAGAGAGACTTCAGTGTTCTAAATAATAATAAGATTTTATTTACACAAAATTAATATGTACTATATTTCAGCGTTAAATTTGGATAACATTATTTTTTTCCAGTGTAGAGTGTTTTCTTGATCCCACGCGGAGTCATCACTGATATAGATAGATTGTACGTTATCTGAAAATATGAGTAATTTTATAGTAATTCTATAGCGGTTTTATTTATACATTAATACTTACGTAGTGCATCTCTACCGCTTGCGAATTGACCGGATATCAGGTCTAGAATAGGTGGGATATACCAATCTGGCGTTAATCGTTGACCGTCCTGCGTCCAATAATCGGGCGACATCCACGGAAATCTCTGGCCGGGATTAAATGCCCACGATTCTTGCACGACCTCGGCCTCGACCTCGGGTTCGACTATACGTAGCGTATAGCGAGCCGGATTGTGAGTCTCTTGAAATAATTGTGATGACTAAAAATAATAAATACATTTTAATTTAAATAGAGTGGTACAACATTATAAAACTTACCACACATCGAGACTTGTGGACATAGTTGAAAAATGAGCACTCCTCTGACGACATATTAATATATCGTTATTACACGTTCGTAAATGCTTAACTCCAAAGACTTACTGATGGAGAAGTGTTAGCCATCAGAACACCGTATGTAGTAGGCATATAAAATATCCTCGCCCTGCTTCATATCACAGCTGGAATGAGCGGGGGTTAATAAAAAATAATAATAATAATAATAATGTTGCCCAGACCTCGGTATAATATATCGGATAAGATATATGAAGATAATGATGATAAGATAAAGATAAGATAAAATATGATAAGGTTGGATGATAAATACGATTATTCGTTATCCACTACACAATGTAATAATATGACGTTCTACATCATAATAATAATAAAAAAATATACGAAATACTATTTTATTTTAAGCCTACTTAATTACCTATATGTATCACCGTAAATGATTGCATTACTGTATGTGATATGGTATTTACCCCTAAAGATAAAAATAATGAATCCGGTTATGGAGCCTCGAAAAATGATCGGAGTCCGCGGGATGTCGAACCGCTCCATCAGCTCTGCAGGTACACCGTCCGCAGCGACAACCATAAACCCATAGCTCATGGGCTGATGAGTGTGCAACGCTTCGGTATTGACACCGTATCGCTGCGTAGATTTCACGAGAAGGGCCTCAAAGTCGGCGTACATAACGAACGGCAGGCGTTGCGTTTTGCACAGCGCTGTGAACTCGAGCGTGCTCCCTTCCGGCGGCAATATAGGCAATATGGGTTTGTGAGTACCGCAGGCTAAACGATGACGTGCCAACGCCAATTTATTAATTTATATCGCAAAAGCTGGTCGTCAAAACTGGTGAAACACTTTTTGCAAAAAAATAATCTATGTTTACGACTATTTTTCTGCATGCTAGCGAGTCTCGAAAAATTTGATACATAAGTGTAGTGACTTTTTTCCCCCGAGCCGGTGATCAATAATAAGTCAAAATGATTCGGTAGTTCGTCATCGACCACCCGCAGGGGATACTCCGCCGATTCCGCCGTAGATTTTTTATTTTTATTATTTTTGCATTTTCTCACGCTGTAAACGTTAATCGACATACCGTGATTCGCTCGTTCGAATATTGGTATCTCCGATACGGGCGTGGGGACGGATAACGTGGAAAAGTCGTAACGGTGCTCTTCGCGTAAATAATTCGCGCCTACTCTGGTACGGTTATCATGGGGCACATGCTTTGCCAAAATCGCCCACTTAAAGCATTGTAGATCTATGTTTTGAGGGTTTTACGGACTTTCGATCTGCGATGCTCGGCGGGAGTGCTAAGTATGACGAGTCACCCATAGGCGAGTACTCGTAAACCCCCAAAAGCATCCCGTCAATGCACGATAGGGCGAAGCCGCTGTTCTTGCCCGCGTAACCTTCCTCCTCGGCGAGAAGTGCCGTAAAATCGCGATCTACCACACCCTCGACGTCGCTGTACGAGTACAACTCTCGGGCCGATGACTTAAAAGCACGGTTTTCGTTGGTGTTTTCCACGTAAGGTACTGCGTAGGTGGCCTCTAACTTGAGGTTATATTTAATCGGATGGCTTATAATACATTCGCGTAATTTCACTATTAATTCCGACTCTATCGAATGGAGAAATGCGCGATAACTCTTAACGTTTTCGATATTTTTTCTGAAATACCACACCGTCGTGCGTAGATTGTAATTCAATAAAGCCTGACGTATTAACCGATTGCATACGAGCCTATTTGCGCTTAATGTTTTTGCCAATGTTCTCTGGAGGAATTCATTATGAATTTATGGTTAATGTTGAATTATTCGGGTGACCAAATAGATTTATTAGGAGCATATGAAATTCTGTGAGGATTGGACGGAAAAAAGAGAATAATTTTTCACATACCTACTGAAGGGATAGATGGAATTTAACATTAAATAAAATATGGTTAGTAAATAAAACTATTGGTAAATCTATACTATCGCTTTTATTGAAACGGTTTTTAGCCTCCCGATAACCATATCCAGTAATTGGATGGTATGTCCTACGCACCCAATGATCGTACGCCCAACGGGTCAACTTCTCTCGCCGAGACATACACGCTACGCCATCGGGGTAGATGTAAAATGATAACGGTCGATCAGTCTCATCTACTCGCGCATTCACAAGCTCGGCATACCTTGCGAAAATTGAATAGTCACAAAAAAATTGACGTAAATACATACGCGGACTATAATACGGCGAAAAATTCTGAAACGTATGATATCTACCGGGAAGGCGAAAGGGTGTAGTCACTGCTCGTGTGCACATCGATATATTTTTGTCCGATGGTTGGACGACGGATGACGCTTCGAATAATAACGGGTATATAATTTTACGAGTTTCAGATGAGGTCATACACCGTCCTTCATAATCAGCGGTGTGCACCATCGATAAAATATACAAATTTACAAGTACCGCCGATATCGATAAATTAAAATGTTCTAGTAAATCTTGCATACCGTGTATGAAAACAAGGCTTATATCCATTTCGAGATAATTTACGGTAATGTTGGATAAGTCAAACATATTTTCAAGCGCGCCGGGGAAATCACTATTTTTCGGTAGCCCGCGCTTGAACCCATCGAGCAACGAATCTGGTGTCGCAGTCAGCCTATATTCTTGCGGGTGTCTAATATCGATTAAAACATCAATCCTACTTCCTATTTAAATCAAATGTACTTTTATAGCTATGTGTCATACTGAAGCTTGAAATGTGTATTGCGATTTGTATAAACAACATTCCTTATATAATTTACAAATAATTGTTATACACTATTAGAATCAGGTTGAAATAATAATATATCATGTTATTATCATGTACCTACCAGCTACCTCATATGAAATAAAAATGTATTTAAAACACAAAATATTAATGTATGTTCCATTTGTACTACTGGCTACTATTATATTTCAATGTACGATTTGCTTCTGAAAACTATGTATATACTTGGACAAGAGTACTTACAGATACAGCAGTTAATTTACGATTGCGCAATTGACTGATTTCATTTTTGTGTATGTAGATACTACATTCACGCATAACCAATGTAATGTATATTTGGTTTAATGATTTATAATTTGATGGTACGTTTTTGATCTTAGAGTTAAAAATTGACAATTCTGTACACTATAAGAACCACTGGCACGACATTGCGTTCTGTAAGTTCTTGGTGTTTTCAAATTGTGTGTATAAGTGAAATCACTGTGTTTATGGCATTGCGTTTTGTAAGATTCATCTTGTGTGGTTTAAGTTATAAACAAGCATCGTCCAAGTATTCCAAACAAATATTACAAAGTACAAACAATTATATTGGTAAACATACTAGTAGTACCTATATTATATTATGCAGTAAAATTAACATATTTTAAATAATTAGTATGAGTATATTAGAATCAGTAATGTTGGCAAATCGGTAATATTTAATATAATATATTATAAAATATGTACCTAGATGTATATAAAACATGCAGGTACTGTACAATTTGTATCTATGTAAAAATACATTAAATTATTTTATGATGATAATATGATATTTTATTATATAATTTAAAATGAAACAGGTACTAAAAGTGTATACAAAATTAATTTGTATTAAAATATTACAATAGCACTATTAAATATTTGTAAATTGTGATTATATTATTATATTATAGTGGTATCACACATATTTTAACAGAACTATAGACAATTCTCAAAACTCTTAATTGAGCCAAAAAGATCATTATTTTCAAATTTAATTTTCAACTTAAGAGTTAAGTTAAAAGTCAACATAATGTTCATTTCTTCCGTTGGAATGGAGAAAAATACTAACATAATAAAATATACATTTTTATCAAACAAAATATAAATCAAATTATTTCTCTATGACTATCTATTTACAATTATTGACGACATTATACAGTTAAATTTAATGTATGGTGAACATATTAATACTTTATACTATAAAATTGAAATTCCCATAGAAAAAAATTCTATACCTAATAACCCCCCACTACCTTCCACTACTTCTATACCTCCTACTAACAAATTAACAAAAATATACAGGGGTTATGTACGCGGTTAAAGATACGTTGTATTTTTATTGTTTCATGATGAAACTGTTTTTAGATAGGTCAATAATTATATGATTGGAACATTAATGACCTTTTTTTATAAATACATGTATCTATATGACGAATTTTATAGGCTATGATATTGATTTTGAAATTAATAAACAAGAATATTTGCAGTCAGCGACGTATTTAAGATTTGCCACCTAAATGCTATAATTTTGGACTCTCCATACAAACCGGTGTTAATTTTTTATACAAAATCATGTTTATCATTGAACATATACCAAATGTACATATCACCAATATGTAGGTACTATGTACCTATCAGAATTATAACTATTATAACTAGTTAAAAAAATTTCATACAAACTTTCTAACTCATCTATGTAGTTTGTGACCATTGTAATGACCTTAAATTGATTCTCTAAAGACACGACTATCAAAAGGTTTTATATAGACGACTTTAGTGGAATTATGGGGCAAGTTAAAATCTCAAATCATCAGTTGTTCATACTATAACCATAAAATCTAAAAAATATATAGACACAGTTTTATTTTATAGACATTTAATGTTGGAATTTATACGAAATTCAATAATATGTAAACGATGATAATTTATGTTAGTGGTTTTGTTGAAGGCACCTACCAGCTAATTAAATAATATTATTATTAGGAATTTGAAACTTTATTATAATATTATAAACTTAATTATAATATTGTTTTTATACACACTAGCTTTTTAAAAACGCTTATATTATTAATTGTATGCTATTGCTACATTCATAACCTATTCAAGCACTGATCTATGAAAAAAAAGTAATGACTCAAAAGTTAATAACAATATAATATACTATATAATGTGTCGTATATGCACTTTCCAGTGATATACCTCTATCGACACTTGAGCAACCAAAAGACCATAAATTAACCGGTTACAGTTTGGCTCTCTAGACGTCTATATCGCTACCTTACTGTTTAGACTTTCAATCTTCAACGACCATAAATTAACCGGTTACAAATCAGATTGAAAGAATACAATTAACGTAGGACTACCTTCACCGTTTGTACTTTAAATCGTCAATGACCATACATTAACCGGTTACAGATCGGATTTAAAGCGTACGTAGAATTGCATGACTACTCAAACAAAACATATAATTTTCGGGTCGGAAACACTTTTATTAAAATATAAAACAAACATAAATAATTCAATTATTTAAAATACTTAGTCTATACCACGACTGCCGAATTACTCGTACAATCGTCGTACCTGCGTCCTCGCCGTAACACCAGCGACAACGGGACTCCCCGTGCCTACGCGTACGGCGGCGTTATATAGTAATATAATTATTGCTGCCTCAGCACATCTTACTTCATTGGCCTGAACTATGTCAACAATTTATAATAAAAATGTTTCCACCTATATTATGTATACATTATAGTGACGACTGTCTACAATATACGACAAATGGCATGTATTATATATGTATATGATATACAATACATATATTATATCATATAACATATTACAACAATAGTGAAAATATATACTATACTTGTTACAAAATATGACGTGTTAATGTTTTACGTATTATAATTGATTATTATATAGATAATATTATTTATAATATATTTAATTGTGGACGTAATGTATAATATGGGTACCTATATTATATTATATTTTATACTCACGAATAAAATAAGTTATATGTGATCAAAAACAATTGATTGAAAAGGGTTCAAAGACCCTGGAATTCAAGAAAAAGCTTGCTAAACAAAGTTTTCTTGATTTTGGGAAAAAACATTAATTAAGTTAAATCAACAATAGTATTTCTATGTGTGTATATTATGAAGACTTTGTTTTGTAATTAACTTTTGAAAATGTGTTGAGCAAAATTTTGGCTGTTTCTTCTATAATAAATGGACCTATATATAGAATCCCTTTTATTATAAACCCGAAAATACTTCCGATCTTCACCGTTTTTGAACTGTTTGACTGTCAACCGTTTTTGACCCGTTTTGAAAGATGTTTTTCGAATTCACTGACGGGGCAGATATAATTTCTCCCGTTAGAAGGCATAATGAAATTATGACGGTGATGAATAAATATATTATACATTCACTTGCGATCAAAGCAATCATTTTTTTTTATTTATATAATATATTAGGCCTTTGTTATATGAGGTCCCAATAATTATTATATCCCGGTAAGAAAAGTACTTATCCACCCATAGATAAAAGTATAGGTAATACTTAATATTATTTAATAGTTATTACAGAAGAAAAATGATTATTAAATTTACTTGCTCAATACAGTTTGTGTACTCCATATAGAGCAAATAACAACATGAAATAGCAGGCTGTCTCAACTAAGACTTTTTTGTACTATGGCCTTATCACTTGGTTCGGCTAAGATAAAAAATTTGATTACCTACCTAAAATGTATAAGAATAAAAATTTAATTATTCCTTGTATAAAACATACATTATTTTCTCTAACCATTGATATCCTCATCAGGAGCATAGGGACGATCGGTTGGTTCTGTATGGATGGTATGTTCAAAACTCGATGGATGATTTCATTTCCGTCGAACTGGTATGCTGTGCCAATGATACGAATGGCAATATTCTGTAAACGTTGAATGACTTCGATCTTGGATTTGCTGATAGTATTTCGCCGACCATAATTCGTCATTATAAGGACAACAAGCTATTTGTGGACGAAAAGGCTTGGTTACACAATGCGAACTAAACGAACGAGTTGCCTAGTCAGTTACTGCAGTGCAGACACTCGCATAGTGTGACCGCATTATACGAGTTACTGTTATCTGAAATCTGGTCAGTGACTCGCATACCTGCAGTTACTACAAATTTTTGTTTGTTTTTACTCGGCTGCTCGTATTCCCCACCACACCACAAGCAGCAGCTCGCATGTGACTTGTACTGTGTGTCCGGTATTGACAGTAGCTCGTAAGCCAGTTATCGTATTCAGTCTCGACATCAGCACTTGTGTGACCGGTTGAAGCAAGTTGAGCTACTATCATGCAAGTACACTAGTACAGTAGCTGTCCACTGTGAGGTCAGAAACTCGTATTGTGTAACCAAGCCTTAAGACTGGATTATATTGATGTCATAATTCAAAAATTAAAAAATAATTCAGATGGATATCGCCATACAATGGGCCGTATACATGATATTGTTTATATTTATGTAGTTTTCTATGGTTACACAAGAAGATTATTTTTTTTTCATAATATAAATATTGTTTTTATATATGAACTCTATTAAACCATTAATCTTTGTTAAATATGGCTAAGATGCAGTTGTGTAACTTCGCCGTGGTTTGTGGAATGTTATACATATTTGTCATTATGGTAGGCACTTTTTATTTTTCAACCATCATGTCTTCGCAGCAACAATCATGTAAGTGTTAACTGTGGTACTATAATATTTACGATAGCGTTTACCAATGGCTTGCGAGCCGTGATTCTCGTAAGTGGCGAGTTAGACACGACAAGTGGTGTGGTATCCACAGCTGTTTGTTGGCTCTGGATTGTTGTATTGTATATTTTATACAGTTTTATTCAAGGTTATAGATATATCTGTAAAAGTACAATGTATTAAGTAGTTAATATGTAAAAGTTTAGCAAAGTACTTTTTATGGCACACATAGGTAAGTATAGTTGGTATATTGGTATATCCAAATTTTTAATTAATTAGTTATAGTAGGTATTAGTGTACGTATCCAAATCTATAACGAATGCCAATTTAAGCAAAAACTTACAGTTGTATTTTGTAATAAAGTACCTATTATTTTATTCACTTCAAACAAAATAGTCGCTGTTTATTTAAACTACCATCCATCCACTTGTGCGGATTGTTCTAATACACATTGAAACCATGAGAACTTTAGTTCTATTTTTCTCATTGTTTAAGTAAATGGTTTCTAATTAAACTGTAGGATACGGATATCTAATAAAGGCAGAGCTCAGCCTGTATTATACATCAAATTAAATAGAGCAACCCAACAGTAGGTAGTTCTTACAGAAGAGGGACAGGATTGATCTAAAAATTATTAAAAACTGTAAAACAATATGTTACCTAATGCATAGTTGATTTTTTTCCATTTTTAGTCGACATGTATTTAGTTGAAAGTTATCAATTATGAGGCTAAAATCACTTAAATGTCGATTATTTCATGTAAATATAACATATGACAATTACTAACTTCATCCAACAGATACATTCCCTGTATAATTGTAGTTGTAATATTACAAGTTTAATAATAAATGTTGGGAAAACAGAACAATGATATTATTTTTAAAGTATTTATTTTCAATTTCCTTTACATTATTTTAACCCAATAACCATGTTCAACATCTAAATACATTTTTTTTCCAATTTGTCTATTGTATTTCCCTTTTCTGTAATATTGGCTGTACGATTTGTTAATAGCCTTCAAGTCTGATACAGAAATTACTAGTGTAGAATCTTAATTATTAGAATTAGTATAGAATTGTAGTAGTATAGAATTAGGTACAGGTACCCAGTTAACCTAGTTTTATGTATAATAATAATTTTTATTTAGAGCTGCAATTTAAAAATTTAAAAATCACATGGTTATCTATTATATAAAATGTGAATTTTTTTAGCATAATTTCACATATAAGGGTAATCAGCTCTCCGGTGTAGATTTTTAGTTGAACTGATGAGCGGGGTGCCGAATATATGGGTCCATGTTTAGAATATAAAGACATATTATCGATTAATATTTCTATTATCTATGTTATTAAATATTAACCTTCCAATGAGGACAATTTATATCTACCTTTTTCTACCGAATATTTCCAACTGACTTCACTACATAATATTAATATTCCGATACAGAAATTTTATTATATAAAGTGCTTGCTGTCGGGACTCATTGGTTCGCTTTGTAATCACAGTCCAGAGAATATTCGTAACTTTTCTGTCACTCACCAGTGACTGAAGAGCGCGTACTACGGCATTTGCTACATACGCGGTACAAAGCAGCAACGGGCAATCACATTTTGTTATCAATTTTGTTACTACCTATAACTTTTGTCATTTATGTTTTAAGATTATATATACCATTTTGTATACAATTAATTTTAATATTTTGAAATATAATTATAAATAAATATTTAAAACATATTATTAATATGTTCATCATACATTATTATTAAGGTGGGCTTACTTTAGACCGTTCTCGTTTCCTAATTTCTTCTTGTCCTGTAATCGGATGGGTATTCTTCTGATTTACTGAAATATTTACCATAATGTTGGATCTAGTTAAACTTTTTCCTTCCAAATTATCGACTTTAGCATTTAGATGGTATCAGCAATCCCAGATAAACAACATTAACCGTGCTTACCGGTGTCTAATTTTTAATACATATGTATATACACAATAAACGTTCACGTACTCGTGAACGGTCCAGTTTAAGTTCACCTTAAAGACTAAAGTTAAATTGAAAGTCAGGCTATACATAATTTCCTCACCTGGTTCATATATATTTTTTTTTAATTTTACATACCTGAATAGATTTTAAAAAAAGACATTTAATATAGCAATAATAGGTATTTCTTCTTCAGATACACATTTACAGCGAAACAATGTATTAGTGTATTTCGTGGAGAATCGAAGAGTACCCACTGATATTACAGACGGCACAGAGGAGAAACACCTTCATTTTTCAGTAGTTCAACCTCAAAAACAGATTAGGACGATAGCACCCTCTTCGTGGTTAGTAACCTTATGTCACATGCAATGGCTATTGCCTTTATTGACGTTCTGTGAGAAACATCAACAAAATAATCATACGTTATTATTGGAACCGACCAAGTCGAAAAACGAAATGCGTTCAGATAACAATACATCGACCGGGTTTGTCCACAAAGGTACGTACCTACTTCTGGAGGGCCATCACATTTTTTCCGTCTTGTATTCCAATATTAATTATTGTATAATTAAAAATAATAATACAGACAAGGTGACCAATGACAATGAGTATCTCGCCAGACCTAAGGGAAAATACAATATCATAGATCTCTCGTTGTCGGGAGAGGTGCCTTTGGTGTACATGGCGTTCATCTTCGGAGTTGTACTGATAGTCATATTTATCTTTTCACTGTGTGTTTGTTTTCGATCAAAACGTACGTTAAAAAATGATGAAACTTAATGAAAATAATATGAGATATGTTAGCCCTTGTGGCCCAACCAAAATATAATAAATAATTTGAATAATAAACAATACAAGTAAAACAATTTACGGCCCTGTTGGCACAACAAGTGATCACATATGGTCAAAATTCAAATAGTTAGCTACTTATTACAACTTGGTGATGTGTTGTTTGGCCAGCTGCAACCTATACCTTTTTTTTTCCTTGTAGCATAACTACATAGTGCCAATAATTTGAACAACGTTGATATGCCCTCAATTAAAAACGTGCTTATAAGTTATATTATATATCCAATCCTTGAATACGACAAATATCTACAATATAGTATAGATAATATGTACTTGCAGTCCGATCATCCACGTTCAGGGTTTCATAGACATCGAGACAACCACGATCTAGCTATGAATGAACAGAAATCGGAAAATGCGTGCAATGAAAAATATATCGTCTGACGCGCACGTATTATCATTATACGACGGTATAACGACAGGACGGTTATTTGACAGTAAATAAATAAATAAATATTTTATTAATGTTCAATAATATATTATAATTTGAAATTATTATCGAAGTCTGCTAAATTTATTTAAATTATTGTTAATTACTTTTGAATTATTACTGGATGTATATTAATCCACGAAAATTAAGTATAAAATCTTTTTCTAATAATTATTCTCAGAGGGGGAAAAATGGTTTTTAAAGTTTAAAAATTGAGCTTCTCTAAGAATATTATTTTAAAAAAAATTATGGTTCTCTTCACACTTAGCAATGTACAGTTTTATCGTAATATGTTCACATACAAATTCCATGACTTCGGGACTAATAAATTCCGAGAGATCTGATATAATTGTTTTTGATACGTGCAAGCAGCTCAAGGTAGTGATACTTGACTAAGGTTATTGAATTCCGCATATGTTTTTAATGCAATTTTTTTCCGATAATTATCCGTCTGTTCTGGGTCATATGTGTGATCGTCGGATAATTTATGCGTCGGATCACGATGTAAGTAAAACGGTGTAGTCACTATCAATTGTACGTATGAGAAATAAATGCGTACTCACTTTTAAACTCCAGTGGTCGGCTGTTTTTTACATTGTACTCCTTAAGACCCTGGGTCTCTAATCGCCAATGATCTAATGCCATCATCTCCAACTCCCCTTCTTTGATGTCGTATACATCACAGCTCCTCGAAGTTTGTAACTTCATAGCCATCGATCAAATGTCCGCCATATATACATGCGGAATCATACCGTATTTCCGTTGGTATCCTGTCGCGTCGTCACTGTGATTTCCTGATGGCCTTGTATGGGCGAAAACGCTGCAGCTCGGTAAGTGTATATAGTTTCAACGCATTGGCCAGCAAGTAATACGCGATATTAAACCTACAATCGTTTTGCCACTATATTCCTTTAATTATGTCGGATATAGAACAATGCGCTCCCGTACAGGTATCGGATGTCGGTTTGTAATCCTCAGAACCGAAGGTAAATGTTTTACAGCGCCTGACCACATGAAGACTTTTTATATATTTTGAATCTATCTAACATTATAGACTGCATGATATTGTTGTGAAAATAAACGGCAGCTCCGCCAGAATAAAACATTCATGTTATATTTACGTAATAAAATAAAATAACATATAAACAGATAATAGTTATATATACATATTATGTACAATCATTTCGAAACGTTTCGAAGTGTAATAATGTAGGTATATTCTATAACGATAATGATAGTTATTCTAGGTTTTTTAATATGTAATTTCGTCCAAAACTGAAACGAAATTAACTATAAAAATAAATACTAATTTGTATGGTGTATAGGAAATGCTCTAAGAAACAACAAATTAAGTTAATCGTTCGGTATTTCTATGACTATATTCTTTGTTACATATTTTTTTATAATTTTAGGTTTTTCGAACAGAAGACCAACCATATTTTTTACATAAATCTGTATAATACTCTTTACTTTTAAGCTTTTTGCCAAAACGTTTAGATAATTTATTGTATGTAGTACCGTCTACATCATTGACTTTAGTCATGGCCGGAAAAATGGGATCAATTACTTTATCATATTCGTTAAACAAGAGTGGTGCTTTAAACCTTTCATTTACTTTTTGAATTAAAATGTCTTTAATGTTTTCAAAGATAAATTCATTTATCTCTAACATTTTGAAAATCAACTCAATACATGGTATACAACAACTTATTGCGGTTTCAGCATCAATTATGATATTCTGTGATTTAGATTGATTCCTAAAACACAAAGAACATAGAACTCCGTATCTATTAGTTTTCGAATCTGAAATTACTTTACTAGATTTTATGTCAAAACATTTAATACCATCAATTATTTTAAAATAGTTTTCATCTGTCGATGTAAAGCGGTCAATGTCAATCGAAGCTTTGTGATTTCTTAGTTTATTTATTGTGTTATTCGTATTTATATTTCACTCACACACATTAGCTTTATCGTGACTATTGATATTTGTATTAATATTTTGTTTTTCGGTTATATTTTCTATGTCGGTTTCATCGGTTAAAAAATTTAATTTACTTTTCTTTTTGTAATTTGCAATATCTGTGATTTGTTTACGTTTGTTTATTTTTTTTACTATTGCAGCCGGTCCCTGTTTGTCATAGTGCAGGGGTGGCAAACCTTTTTTGGGTCAAGTGCCAAAATTTAAAATCAAGTTTTTTGAAATATGTTCGCGTGCCACCAAAAAAAAAAAATTAATTACCTAGTAAGGTAAGATGAAAAGAAAAAGCATGCAATGATTACACACATTTTATTAGGTATATACTATATAATTTAATAAATAAATAATAAATAAATAGTATATATGTAAAGTTTTATTTCATTTATTAATGTGATTTCTGTTGTTGTTTTTTAGAAGATAACATTTTAATATCTGGAGTATAGTTGGTAGTTTTCAGTGAAACACAAGCAGCACTAGTTTCATCGATTAATGTATTTCTCTGCTTCGTTTTTATTAAATTCATTATGGAGAATAAACTTTCACAAGCATAAGTTAACGAAAAAATTGATAGGATAGAATGAGCAACTTTTTTTAATGTGTTAAATGTGTTTGGAAGCGAATTCCAGACTTTAAGAATTTCAGTATCTGCATTTTTTACTATGTTTGCTTGAAGACGGTTGATTTATATTTCTTCGATTAGTTGTCTTAAGTCAATGAATTTTTGTTTCCACGTATTACAGGATTGAAGATCAATTAACTCAAATTCAAATGTATCTATATTCATCCATTCAAAATAATGTAAATCTAATTCATCGTAATTGCAAGTATCAGGGCATTTGAGGAACTTAATATTACATTCAAAGTTTTTAAAATCTATAAACCTGTTATTGAACTGCTGAATTGTTTCTTTTATGATACTTAAAAAATTGTTTATATTTTCATCTAATTTAGGAGTCTCGTTGATTTCAATTTCACTCAGGACTTTGTTTAAATGTTGAAAATATTTAAATTTATGGTTTTCTATATCACGTATAAATACATTTAATTTTGTTTCAAAGCTTTTTATTAAACTAAACATGAACTCTAAATTTTTTCAGGTACCTTGCAATTTTAAATTGAGTTCATTTAAATGCAAACAAAAATCAGTAAAAAACATTAAATTGCACAACCAATTTATATCTGTTAATTCAGTGTAATTTTTTTGGTTTTCACTCAAAAATAAACGCATTTCGTGTAAACATTCTATAAATCGTTCTAAAAGGTTGCCTCTACTAAGCCAACGAACATTATTGTACATCACGAGTCCTTTATGAATAGAATTTACATCTTCTAATAATAAACTAAATTGCCTTTTATTTAATGCTCGGGCATTTATAAAGTTTACAATTTTTGTTACAAGCTTTAAAATATTTTTATACTGCATTAGTCCGTCCTTAGCACACAACGCTTAATGATGAATTATACAATGAAAACCAATTAAAGGATGTCCAATTTTTTTTGAAAAAAGGTTAACAAAACCACGGTCTTTTCCAATCATACAAGGGGCGCCATCGGTAGTTACTGATACAATTTTAGATAAATTTAATCCAATATCTTCAAGGACATTTACAACAACTTCACATATATTTTCACCGGTAGTCTTAGCTGGTATAGGTGCTAATTTTATAAGTTCTTCACGAACTTCATCGTTAATACAGAAACGAGAAATTATTGAAAGACGGGCAGACGATGTTATATCTGTACTCTCATCGATGCAAATAGAAAAAAATGAACTTAGGTTTAAATCGTGTATTAATTGATTTTCAATATTAGAATTCATACTTAGTATTCTATCTTTAATAGTATTTCTACTGATTGACAAGTCTTTAATACGTTGTATAATTGCATCTTTATTATCAAAGTCTTGAAAAAGGTTATCAGCGCAATCTAACCACGACATCTTAATAAAATCTCCATCACTAAACGGTTTTCCCCAAACAGCGATAGACTTTGCAACATCAAAACTGGCAGACACTAAATTGTCAGATTTTTAACAAATTTAATTTATTTATCACTTTGTGCATCTTTATTTGATAGTGCACGTGAAATAAAACATTTTAGTTCATCGGCAGATTTTGTTAACTACAGTGTTTTATGAATAGTTTCAAAATGACGTTTGACAGATGAAGTCCGACATACAACACTTTCTGAACACAGTACACATAACGCTTTATTATTTTTGAATGTCCACCATTCTTGAAAGTTTCGACTCGTTGATTCTTCAGAACATTTCATTTTTTTTGAAAGTGACATATTAATAAAATTTCCTGTATTTATTTAATTATCAATAATCACGATAGTTGACAACGGCCGACGGGTAACTAAATTATAAGTTCGTTTGAACCTTGAACGGCTGTACAAATGTGCAATTGTTGTTATCGCAACGGGTCGCGGTATCGGTGAGTTTAAAATAAACTTCGTAATCGAATGTTGGGTACTTTGCACTTCTATCGTAGCAATAAGAGTACAAAAATCATAAATATTATTTATTATTACATTTATAAACACATTTTATGACAAACTTATAAATTTGATTCTTAAAATTTCTTATACCAAAGTTTTAAAATATAATATTTTTTTTTAAGATGAATAATATTTACGTGCCACTGAAATTTGGTCAACGTGCCACTTCTGGCACGCGTGCCATAGGTTCGCCACCCCTGCCATAGTGGAATAATTGTATACCAAAATCGTCACACAGAATATCGTTTTCCCTAGTCAATGTATCGAAATCATAGCCAACACAATCACTATGACTCAAGTCATAACATTCTTTAACTTTATTACATTTATTTTCATCATTTTAACTAAATTGTCCTCAACACTGCTCTGTTCACTATCCGAACATGAACTGATTTTTTTCCGTTTAATTAGTTTTTTTCGTTTAATTTTATCTTGTTTATCCCAATGGGCTGGAAATAGTTCTCTATCAATAGTATCTTTAGTATTTAAAATAAAATCATATACATTTAACTTTTCATTTTTGTAGTCCTCGTCACCAACGCCATCTTCCAACCATGGTAATGATTTTTTTTTCGAAACAATTATCTTATTATTTAACGATACTATATGCTTTTCAAATTTACCTATCGCACTTATAAAGAGTTTCGACCATTCTGCTGACGTTAATGGATTACCCCGACGCAACATGGCCGGCCCCAATGCATATGACAAATACGCATGACATAACTGTACTAACAGCTTCACAACTGAAGTTTCTTTGTCAAACATAGATTTTATAACCTTGGCTTAAGCATATATTGTGGTGATAATGGCTTCTTTAAATTTTTTTGCAAATGCTTCTGAATAACTAAAAGGAATGATGGTTGTAAAGTACCAGGGAATAAGGTGGTTGTTATGATTATCGAAAAATAATACCGACGTCTCTGATTTTAAGTTCATTTTTAATACGCCCGTATCTATAACATAGTCCGAAACCCAGTATATTACAATCATAAACAAATTGTCGCAAGAAATACATAAATCGATTGGAATTTGGGATTCATTTTTAAAAAATCGTCCCAATAGCGCGAATAAGTCAATTTTACTAAATACAGCTTGATGTTTTTTAATAATGTCATTATTTTTAGCAATCGTGTTATAAAACACACTTTGTTTTTTCGATTCATCTATATCGTTTAAATTATGTACATTTGTCATCGTGAACAACCATTCGCAAATAGTATCCTTATTTCTAATTAAGATATTGTAGGTGTGGGGGAAATATAAATTGTGTGTATTCAATTCTGAAAATAACATAGCCATGCCTTCAAACACATCACTTGTAAATTTAAATTCCGTTAACAATGTAATTATATTATTTTTGAGATACACTAATGATAACTCCGTTATACAACGTGTTTCGTTAAATCTACCAAAAAAAATGACTAATTGGATAACTCTAGTTAAAAGTTTTTTAATATTTTAAAAGGGTCTCTTGGCATATCGTTTATTTTAATTTATATATAATGTGAGATAGGATATTTTTTTTGTCCTCTCGATTAATGCCCTCGTTATAATTTTTCAGGTCTTGCGTATCTAATTTCCAGTTCCCTAACAACAACATTTCGATTTCACCTTCAATTATGTCATATGTTTCAGTTGCTCTTGATTTCAACAATTTTATCACCAAAATTTCCAATTCCGGTAAATAAACTGTTGGAATATATCCGTAAGTCAAATCATACACCATAATATCATGTTTATAATTTGATGATAAGTTCTCTATAACTGGAAAGTGTAATTTATTGGTTGTGTATGTTTGTAATGTCTCCCCCAGTTGAGACGGTTGTATTGAAATATTTGTATTATTTATTTTATCAATTCTCCGTAATACATGTGGAAAAAAAGTCTTAATAACATACAAGCACCAAGTAAACGTGATATATTATTAATAATCTTACTTGACTTTCATATGCATTATTTCAAACGCAATTTTAAAGAAGAACTCTCGCCATTCTCTCAACAACTCTATATTTATCACACATTCTTCGAGTAGTATTTTTTCTATTTTTCTGTAAATGACAACGCGCCATCTATATAACACATCAATGTCTACAGCCGCCACTGTTATGTTTGGTGGGGATGACATAATTATAATTTTCGCAACTCCTACTGGTTTATTCATTTTTTTACTATAAAACAAATACAGAATAATATGTTATATTCAAAACAATAATCATTAACCAGATTTAAAATACAATTCAGTGGAATAATAAATTAACGATCACTAGTAATAGTCAATACAGTCGTATACGCCGTTCACAGACGTACACAAATAAACGAACTTTATATTTATAATAAGCACTTTTATGAAACTTTGACGTCCAGTGGCGATCGAGTCACACGATCACCACTCACTAACCCATTTTCTGTTCTCACATGTATACCTTATATCTTAAACTTCAAATCGAGTACCTAACTATCGAATAATATCGATTGTCCTATGATTAAATTATACCTAATTGTTATTATATTACATTTGTTTTATAGTAAAAAAATGAATAAACGAGTAGGAGTTGCGAAAATTATAATTATGTCATCCCCACCAAACATAACAGTGGCGGCTGTAGACATTGATGTGTTATATAGATGGCGCGTTGTCATTTACAGAAAAATAGAAAAAATACTACTCGAAGAATGTGTGATAAATATAGAGTTGTTGAGAGAATGGCGAGAGTTCTTCTTTAAAATTGCGTTTGAAATAATGCATATGAAAGTCAAGTAAGATTATTAATAATATATCACGTTTACTTGGTGCTTGTATGTTATTAAGATTTTTTTTCCGCATGTATTACGGAGAATTGATAAAATAAATAATACAAATATTTCAATACAGCCGTCTCAACTGGGGGAGACATTACAAACATACACAACCAATAAATTACACTTTCCAGTTATAGAGAACTTATCATCAAATTATAAACATGATATTATGGTGTATGATTTGACTTACGGATATATTCCAACAGTTTATTTACCGGAATTGGAAATTTTGGTGATAAAATTGTTGAAATCAAGAGCAACTGAAACATATGACATAATTGAAGGTGAAATCGAAATGTTGTTCTTAGAGTACTGGAAATTAGATACGCAAGACCTGAAAAATTATAACGAGGGCATTAATCGAGAGGACAAAAAAAATATCCTATCTCACATTATATATAAATTAAAATAAACGATATGCCAAGAGACCCTTTTAAAATATTAAAAAACTTTTAACTAGAGTTATCCAATTAGTCATTTTTTTTGGTAGATTTAACGAAACACGTTGTATAACGGAGTTATCATTAGTGTATCTCAAAAATAATATAATTACATTGTTAACGGAATTTAAATTTACAAGTGATGTGTTTGAAGGCATGGCTATGTTATTTTCAGAATTGAATACACACAATTTATATTTCCCCCACACCTACAATATCTTAATTAGAAATAAGGATACTATTTGCGAATGGTTGTTCACGATGACAAATGTACATAATTTAAACGATATAGATGAATCGAAAAAACAAAGTGTGTTTTATAACACGATTGCTAAAAATAATGACATTATTAAAAAACATCAAGCTGTATTTAGTAAAATTGACTTATTCGCGCTATTGGGACGATTTTTTAAAAATGAATCCCAAATTCCAATCAATTTATGTATTTCTTGCGACAATTTGTTTATGATTGTAATATACTGGGTTTCGGACTATGTTATAGATACGGGCGTATTAAAAATGAACTTAAAATCAGAGACGTCGGTATTATTTTTCGATAACCATAACAACCACCTTATTCCCTGGTACTTTACAACCATCATCCCTTTTAGTTATTCAGAAGCATTTGCAAAAAAATTTAAAGAAGCCATTATCACCACAATATATGCTTAAGCCAAGGTTATAAAATTTATGTTTGACAAAGAAACTTCAGTTGTGAAGCTGTTAGTACAGTTATGTCATGCGTATTTGTCATATGCATTTGGGTCACATTTTTCATTAAACTTATATACCCAAAATAGAATTAGAAGGACTAGCAAAATACAACATATTATTCTATATTACAACAAACACACAACCAAAAAATTACAAATTAAAACCAACAAATTACCAACATTTCAAAATAATACATACATCAGTATTTAAATCATTCATTTATCCCAAAACATATAATTCCATCTAATTATTAAAAAAAAAAAAAAAAAAAACAGAATATTATAACAGCAATAATAAAAACCATTTCAATAGAAGCCCAACATACAAAACAAGCATGACCTACCTTCACCCCCGACCTCTGACCACATATACATTCGAAATATTATGACTACCAGATGGGCTAACAGCCAGACGCAATTTGATAAAACATAATCCCAAACCCAACACCCATCTAACATTATCTCAATATCTTAAAACATTACTCACAAAGTATATCAAAATACACCCCTACTCCAAAAAATTGATATCCAAATCCATACGAGAGACATGGACCACCGAAAAATAAAAACTAACCCACTTCAGTCTACCGAGACAATCTACGGAACATACAACAGACAAAACCATGGCAGGATACACGAACGAATTCTTCAAGTACTGGTACAACTCTTCTATAATTGAAGAATACCTAACTATACTAACCAATGAAAATCCAGCATCTCATTTCTTTAGCGTAGACTTTTTAAAAAAATACTGCGAGGAAAGACTTAACGGAATTATAAGATGGGTCAAAAAACCCATCCTGGACATGGACTCGCTACTATTTCCCATCAACGTGGGAAATCACTGGATTCTAATTGTGGTATTCCTTAATAGCAAAATGGTGGTCTGCTATGATGGCAAGCATAGGAACCACCAATACATGTTATCAATAATCAAAACATTCATGACAGATTGGGAAAAATATTCGAGTGTCCAGCTTTTGACTTGGAGGACATTACATGGAATCACACCAACACAGCACAACAACGACGACTGTGGGCCATGGATTCTAGCCGTAGCCAAGTGCGTGGCACTAGTTGAACCAATCTGTTTCACAGAAAAGGACATGCCACAAATAAGAATACAACAATACCAGAACATCATGTCCAATACTATACAAT
This sequence comes from Macrosiphum euphorbiae, assembly GCA_949089665.1. Classification (NCBI taxonomy): domain Eukaryota; kingdom Metazoa; phylum Arthropoda; class Insecta; order Hemiptera; family Aphididae; genus Macrosiphum; species Macrosiphum euphorbiae. Next base: position 6,055,868 of record CARXXK010000002.1, on the reverse strand, counting down.
CCGCTACACCGCCACCCAGGACAACACAATCCGATACTATACAATCGACTACACCGCCACCAGGACACATAATCCATACATACAATCACTACACCGCCACCCAGGTCAACACAATTCAGCCAAAAACCTCCCACATCAAACACAACCAATACAGGGGCAACGACCAAACAGACAATCACCACCACAACAACGAACATCACACATGGTACACCTACGGCAACCACCACTACAGACGAGCCCACCATTCAAACCCCACCCACAATCACAGCCATGACACCAGCACCGATGATACCACACCCAACCAATTCCACAAATCACAAAACAAGGAACGAACACCACGTAAGCAAACGCACTAAAAGACGCAGGCGACGTGCCTTCTATAAAGCCATATATAGCACACACCCCACCACATAGACTCACCCAAAATTCTACTATTCATAATTTAATAATACAATCATGCCAATAAACACACATATCATAATCAAACACCCATTTTTAAGAGACATATCGAAATTCAGAAAATAACAAAAAATCATTACCACCCAAATTATTTATAACACATTCTTTATAATACACAACCACTAACACAGTCCTAGTCCACATATCACATAGACCAACGTCAATTAAATTCTAAAGCCTCTTCTATATAACCGACAACACAAAATATCACAACAATTATCCACATAACCATCCTGTACAATCTTAATATACTAACAAATACGAACTATGTATTATCGATAACACAACAAATTATTTCAACAGATCAAACCATTTTTTTTAGTTTATATAAAAATTCCCCACGAACACAATGTAAAATCACATCACACCCAACTTTTGCATTATATACGTATATAAAACTTTGTCATTTGTATAATTAACCACACCTTGAATAAGTTATTGTAAATACACCGTGGGGACACGGTGAAAAAAGAACCTCCGTGCAATTTGTAATATATGAATAATACACTTTATATTTAAATAAACTTGTAAAATGAATATATCAGGTAGGTTCATACTTGGGTGTAAAAACACAAACGCAATTAAAACATATTACGCAATACCAAGAAATATTAGGCAACCAACATTCCTTAACGATTACATAACAATATTTCCGAGACGTACACACACTAAAAAAACATGCCCATATATGGTTATAAAGAAACAACAAGATAAGAAAACATTACGCAACACACGTACATCATTACGTAACCGAAAATTCCACACTATACGAACACCGACGCATGCGCAAAATTGCACAAATACAAAAATTAATTGAATGCCAAAAACTGTCGCTAAACCTTTACACAAATGAAAAAGGACATTAAACACACATGAACACACAACCTATTGAAACAAATACTCCATACAAAAATTACAAAAATCCACAATGACATATGATCAAAGTATGTTACTCACTCAAGCACCTAAGCGACAAAATACCACTCCTAAAAATTACACGAAGGGAAAATAAGAAAACGGCAACAATATATCATAACGCAAATCAAAAGACAACACCACATCAAAATTCGATATAGCACTAACTTACGAAATCATAATACCAAATATTTTATTCATCAACATAAGCTTATACAACTTACACCACAGAAACACTTCCGGTGTGCAAAACACAACTTAAATGTACACATATGCGCACTACACAACATTTGGTGAAACAACCAAATGTCGATACCAATACTATGCGCAACAAGACAAATACGATAGCATTTAACATACGAATTACTTTTCTCATATTAATATTGCAGAAACACTAACGACAAAGTGCAAAAATATAACTTAAATGTACATGTATGCGCACTGTACGACATTCGGTCAAATAAACAGATGTCACTACCAAAACTATGCGCAAAAGCAACATTAAAACAAGACACAGTATACGAAACAACCTTCTCATACTAATATTGCCAAAAAAATCAACAACAATGTGCAAAAACGACATAAAACGTGCGCACATGTGCACCACACCACATTCGGTCAAATAACCAGATGACACTGCCAAAACTATGCGCGAAAAAAATAATAAAACAGCACATAACATACAAAACACCCTACTTAGAACAATATAGGCAAAGAGTAACGACAATGTACAAAAATGACATAAAATGTGCATACATGCGCACCATACGATATTTGGTCAAACAAACTGAAATCACTGCTAATATTATGCGCAAAAAGAATCATAAGATGACACTCAATGTAGGGAACACTTTTATCATATCAAATTTGCAAAAACCCAACGACATTATGCGAAAACACGACATGAATACGCGCACATGCGCAATTCACATAACAAATACGAATAATCTATTGTAACGTTACGTAATAACAATAGAGTGGGAATAAGATAATCGCTTCCTTATATAAACCCCACGCACAAACAACAGACACACAGTAGTACACTCCACGCAACACGTCAGTTCAACACAGAGGACCACGCCGATGGCGGCCGCGGATAAACCATGCAACATCAACCAGTTTCTCTTTTGACACAAAATTAATCTTTCTCTACAAAGTTAACTTACTATTGCGTTTGTTTTGAAAGCAGGTATGAGCTCACTTTTGGTATATTCATTTTGCTATTTTACCATAACAACATTGTTATTTCAATTTTTTACAATCCTAACAATCCTTCAGTAATGTTAAGTCATGTAGGGAAGACATCCACATACTCCTATCCAAGTTCTACATTCCTAAGAATATTTGACTTAAATCACTTGTACCATACATAAAATGCATTTCAACTCGTAAAGTATCTACATAAATTTCATCTCAATTACTGTTGGTCAATTCATTGTCTCTCCTAGACGTTGGGTTGCCAAAATATATTTGCAGTTTAGATCTCGAGCAAGGGACCGGGCAGACTTATGCGCTGCGCCGAAAGTACTTTCCTCTTAAGCAACTAAGCTTCAAATATATAAGTAGTTGAAATAAGTGTTATAAAAAATATTAAATGAAAACGAATAATAAACTTCACTTCTATTACCGTTTGTCAATTCATTGTCTCTACTAGACATTGGGTTGCCAAAGTATATTTGCAGTTTAGATCTCGAGCAAGGGACCGGGCAGACTTATGCGCTGCGCCGAAAGTACTTTCCTCTTAAGCAACTAAGCTTCAAATATATAAGTAGTTGAAATAAGTGTTATAAAAAATATTAAATGAAAACGAATAATAAACTTCACTTCTATTACCGTTTGTCAATTCATTGTCTCTACTAGACATTGGGTTGCCAAAGTATATTTGCAGTTTAGATCTCGAGCAAGGGACTGGGCAGACTTACGCGGTACGCCGAAAGTACCTTAATCTTAAGCGACTAAAAATTCATATATATAAGTGGTTGAAATGAGTGTTATAAAAATATTAAATAGAACGAATAATAAACACCACTTCTATTGCTGCTTGTCAATCCATTGTCTCTCCTAGACGTTGAGCTGCCAAAATATATTTGCAGTTTAAATCTCGGGCAAGGGACCGGGTAGACTTATGCGCTGTGCCGAAAGTACCTTCCTCCTAAGCGACTAAACCTCAAATATATAAGCAATAGAAACGCGTGCTATATAAATGTCAATCAGAAAACTAGTAGGTAATAAAATTCATTCATAAATATTTCTTGAAGTAAACAGACAAATACCATAATAATATATAACAGATATGCATATATTCATAATGTCTGCACATAAGTAATTGTAAAAAACAATCTTCATAATGTCCTCAGCTCCCATCAAAAAATATCCTTACAAACTAAATTCTATCACAATCGTAATGAGCCAACAGTGTTTAATATAGAAATGTATACTTAATTGAAACTAGGATATTGTGGTGTAAATCGTAAAGTATAAATAACGTGCATCGACTCACACCAATTAGAAACGGTACTCCAATCAATATTCCAACGAGAGTCTACATATTTTTTATTCACGACAATACAAGGTAAGTGTAAACACATACACTATAATATAGTTAAGAACTAATTATTATTTCGGTATTCAAGTAAAAATATTCTGTGGTAAGATAAAATTTACGATAAGCGCAACACATCAATCATTCTCACCCTTTGTAGTCTACCGCCACACTGCGTATTCCTCCGACTGCCTACCTTCTTCGTTTATTTTATTCTACCACACCACTATGGCAAACAGGGACCATCTGCAATAGTAAACAAAATAAACAAACGTAAACAAATCACAGATATTGCAAATCACAAAAAGAAAAGTAAATTAAATTTTTTAACCGATGAAACCGACATAGAAAATATAACCGAAAAACAAAATATTAATACAAATATCAATAGTCACGATAAAGCTAATGTGTGTGAATGAAATATAAATACGAATAACACAATAAATAAACTAAGAAATCACAAAGCTTCGATTGACATTGACCGCTTTACATCGACAGATGAAAACTATTTTAAAATAATTGATGGTATTAAATGTTTTGACATAAAATCTAGTAAAGTAATTTCAGATTCGAAAACTAATAGATACGGAGTTCTATGTTCTTTGTGTTTTACGAATCAATCTAAATCACAGAATATCATAATTGATGCTGAAACAGCAATAAGTTGTTGTACCTATACCATGTATTGAGTTGATTTTCAAAATGTTAGAGACAAATGAATTAATATTTGAAAACATTAAAGACATTTTAATTCAAAAAGTAAATGATAGGTTTAAAGCACCACTCTTGTTTAACGAATATGATAAAGTAATTGATCCCATTTTTCCGGCCATGACTAAAGTCAATGATGTATACGGTACTACATACAATAAATTACCTAAAAGTTTTGGCAAAAAGCTTAAAAGTAAAGAGTATTATACAGATTTATGTAAAAAATATAGTTGGTCTTCTGTTCGAAAAACCTAAAATTATAAAAAAAATATCTAACAAAAAATATAGTCATAGAAATACCGAACGATTAACTTAATTTGTTGTTTCTTAGAGCATTTCCTACACACCATACAAATTAGTATTTATTTTTATAGTTAATTTCGTTTCAGTTTTGGACGAAATTACATATTAAAAAACCTAGAATAACTATCATTATCGTTATAGAATATACATTATTACACTTCGAAACATTTCGAAATGATTGTACATATTTATATATAACTATTATCTGTTTATGTTATTTTATTTTATTTTATTACGTAAATATAACATGTATGTTTTTTTCGTTTACTAATTTTTCTCTGTATAAAAAACGGTGTACTAAGGGTTCTAACCTACATACACTCGTATAGACAATATATTGTAAAAAACCTTCTGACATATTTATTATTGTGATACAATTTATTTTTATAATTATATATAGGGGCCAGCAGACCCCTCTATAAATATTAAAAATCTGTTAACGAAAGCTATTCAATTAGTAATTTTATTGTGGTAGATTTCGTGAAACACGATTTATAACAGCTTTATCGTTGGTGATCTCAAAAAAATATTATAACAATGTTAATAGCTTCTGATTTTACATGTGATGTGTTTGAAGGAGTAGCTATGTTATTTTCCGAATTAAACATACACAATTTATATTTCCGAACAATATCTTAATGAGAACAAGGGATACTTCTTGCAAAAGGTTGTTTACAATGACAAATATCCATAATTTAAATGACATTATAAATGAATCGAAAAAAAAGTGTATTTTACAATAGCTACAAATAATGATATTAAAAAAAACGACCAGTCAGTATTTAGTAAAATTGATATATTCGCGTTCATAGGACGATTTTTTAAAAACGATTGTCAAATTCCGATAGATTTATGTATTGCCTGTGGGAATTTATTTATGATTCTGATTTTCTTTGTTTCGGACTACGTAATAGACACGGGCATAATAAAAGTAAACTTAACTTCAGAAATGTCGGTTTCCATAACAGCCGCTTTATTCCATGGTATTTTACAAAAATGATCCCTTTCAGTTATTTTGTGGCATTTTCCAACAAATTTAAAGAAGCTATCATCACAACAATATAATATGCTAAATCAAAGGTTATTAAATTATTATTTATTTATTTGTATGGCTTAACAAATCATCATTTACAGCAAGATCAAACAATAAAATAAAATATAACATAAACATAAAAACATAATTTAATTTATTAAATTTAGATTGAAAGATTAAGGTTTTATAAATATATAATGTAATATAACGATGCGTAACAGTTTACAGATGTACGTCCGGTTCCCTTATCCACTTTACTGCTTCCGGCGTTATCACGTGGATTCCTTCGATGCCCTGGTTGAATTTCCTTAATTGACATTCCTTTATAATGTGGTTTGTAGTTTGTCTATCTTTGCCGCTATCGCATAGTGGGCTGCCTCGGAGTCGCCATTTAAACATCATATTAGCGCATCGTCCATGGCCTGTTCGAAGACAATTTAGTACAGACCACTCATGTCTAGGCAGTTTAATACATATAACTGCTTGATTGGGGTCCAGCACCAGGTTTTTATTTTTGATTGGTATAGTAGAGTTAGTCCATTCCTCGCACCAGCACTTTTTAGTTTCATATCCTGATCTTATTAGGTCCTTAGCTGTTTTCCAAGGCGGTTTTCTTGATTTTAGTCTGAGTGTATGTATATCTACTAATCTTTCGGCTAGCAGTGAGTTCCTCCTATCTTCGGCTTTCTTGATGGTATTAATAAGTTTCTGCTTTCTTCGTAGGTCTGGTGGGGCTATATTGGTTAGAACTGGTAGCCACTGTAACTTAGTTTACTTCACCGTGTCGATAATCACTCTCATTACGCTATGCAATTGTGTGTCGACTTTTTTTACATGTGCACTATTGCACCACACTTGGGAACCGTATTCAGCTGCACTGTATGTTAGCAGCGCCAGTGCTGCTGTCCGTAGTGTTTTAGCGTCAGCGCCCCATCCTGTACCAGCGAGTTTTTGAATTAGATTGACTCTGGATCGTACTTTCTTTCCAGTTCTGTCAAGATGTTTTTAAATGTGAGCGTACGATCCAACGTTATTCAAAAGTATTTCGGCGTGAAGTTGTGCTTTAATTGTACTCCTTAGAATGTAACTTTCAACTCTTCTCTAGCCTTTTTGTTGTCTAGGTGAAAAACACACACTTCAGTCTTGGCAGGGTTTGGCTTTAAGCGCCATTTGGAGAAGTATTTGTCCATAGTACTGGGGTCTTCAGTAAGTGCTTTCTCACCATCCTCTAAATCAATGCTTTGATAAGTAATAGCAATATCATCCGCGTATTGGAACTTAAGCCCTTTCGTAATAGGTAGGTCATGTACGTATATATAAGTTAAAAAGAGTCGGGGCAAGTACCGAGCCCCGAGGAAGACCATTAAGTACTGTGCGCCAATTGCTTTCCTTATTACCCAGAAATACATTGAAGCGACGGTTCGTGAGCATTCTATCTAGGAGTGTGAATAATTTCTTGCATGGGATGACCTTGGCGAACTTATTCAAAAGACCGTCTCTCCATACTGTGTCATACGCCGCTGACAGATCGATGAACGCTACACTAGTTTTATCCAGACTCTATTAGGGTTGTGAACGCTAGCACTTGCTCCTCACATCCTCTTTATTCCCTAAATCCAGCCTGCTCTATTGGTATCACGTATTCGATATATGGTTGTATACGTACTAATATTATACTTTCTAAGATCTTATACGTAACGCTCAGTAATGATGTAGGACGGTAATCTGCGGCTTCCTGTCCGTCTTTCCCGGGTTTTAATAACGCAAACACCTTCGCTCTTTTAAATTGTTTTGGTAGTTTTGCAGTATCTATAATATCATTATAAAACATAGTTAACCAGGTATGAGTTCTCGGACCTGCGAATTTAAAAAACTCAGAATATATTCCATCGAAGCTCGCAGCTTTGTTTATTTTGGTATTCTTTATTGCGTTGCTTACATCATTTTGTGTGAAAGCAGCGTCCAGTGTTGGATGCGGCATTAGCATTTTCCTGTGGTTTCTTAATTCTGTTTTTATAAATCGTTTATGCTCTTTGTCTACTGAAAGTTTTCCAACGCTTTTTAATCGGGCTGCTACACTATTTGGTCTTAAGGTATGCTGACCTTTCGTGGTATTATTCGAGTTGCAAAATTTTTTCATTAGACTCTATGCTTTTTGGCTGGAGTAGATTTTCTGTCTTTTCACGCCATCTTTGTTTTCTTTTTGAGTCTAAGTTGTTCATTAATTCATGCACAACGTTATTATTTTTTGACCTTTGAAACTCCGCATATAGTTCATTACACGTTTTTTTCACAGCCTGGGATGAACTGCTTCCTGAAGCCCCTAGGAATGAGCTTTTTCGCTATTAGTTTTATCGCTCCCACGAATCGTTCATAACACTCTACCTTTACTGGGATCCATTGTATTAGGTGATCTAGTTCCTTGGCGAATTCAGTCCAGTTGGCTTTCCTGCTAGAAATTCCTTTAATGTTGAAATGACAGATCCTAAGATCTTTACCAACATTGTAACAGTACACTGTCGTCCACCATAAAACGGTCCTTTTCAGGACCACCAATCACAGCTCAGAATGACAGAGCAATCCGTTTGAATAACTTCACGCCTTTGTCACAAAGCCCCAAGTTATTGCAAACACTTAACAACAACATCTATGTATAGGGAAGACCGAGAAGCGTCGAACGACACCATACCCACATCCATAGCCCCAAAACTGTGCAGGCAACACCACTTCCCGTACAAAAAGCAAACACAACAGCCACGGCGGCAATACGCGCGTTTACTAGTCGGTACGGGACACAGTATATATACCAGGCAGTTTCATCATATCAGTATCAGTCTTCATTCAACCTTCTATCCAGTAACACTACAATACATAGAAGAAACGAAGAGCTGACCATCCGACGAAACCCGCTACCCGCCGACGACAATCGTGAGCCGGCCGTAATTCGCTTCCAGATCGAATTACCTAAGCCCGCCGTCAAACAACATTGCCGCCCGCCGTTGAACGCCAACACACGTGGCCCAGCGCTCCGTGATCGACTGCTACCCGCCGACGACAACCGAGAGTCCGCCGCCACCAATCACACGCCGATCCAGAACTCAGCGAGGCAACGTGGACGACGACCCGCCAGCACGCCTGAAGGACCAGAAGACCAGCCGCCAACACCGACCCACCAATCAAGAGTCAACTAACCTCTTCGTCCCCCCCTGGCCACTTGATTGAGTTGTGTCAAACCCCGGGTACGATATATCGCTGTAGCCGCTTCCAGCGAGTCACGCGCAACGATATATCGACCCCGTCCGTACGGTGATTGTAACACACCGATATTCCAAACATCTCCCATCTCTGTATATAGGACCAGGCTTCCGCCGGTCGCGCCGAGCTCTCATCGCGACGGTCCGTCTATTCAGGCCGGCCGTCGCACCCGTGATCTCGCTACCCACATTTTGTATATAAATAAATTTGTCCATAAATAAATTATAAGACGTAATACCAAAACCTACGCATTCTTATTCCGGACGCCGCGCACAGTGTTCCAGAAAAAGTTTTTAGCAGGACAAAATTATTTATTTATAAAATTGTTTTACTTTTCGGATACTTAGATCATTTTAAAATTCAGGTTTTAGAATTAAAAAAATAAACTGCTTAGTATTTAATATATTATTTATTCTAATGATATAATTAGATTATAATTTTTTTACATATTATTGTATAAATCAGAATCACTAGAACTGACAGATTCTCCATCAGATGTAGCTGCTTCGTATTCTTCTATCCCTGTTTCTGTGTCACATAAAAAGTTACATAAGTTATTTTTTTTTGTCATTTGGTTTTATGGTGAAATATAATTTTTGACGAATTTGAAAAATATAATATTTTTTTTTAATATAATAGGTACTATGTATTGTGCAGCAACTTGCCGCAACCAAATTATATAATATCTTTTAGAGGACAAGTTAAGCTAATAGAAAACACCAAGTTCAAACCTCTACTATCCACTACTATTTTTTCAGTATCCTCAATAATTAAAAAAAAAAAATGTATCTTACATTTTTAAATATTTCTATATATATTACTTAAATTGTTCATGCAAAACTTAATAAAAAAAATTTTAAAAAAATAATATTTTTATACATACCATCCACTAGTGTATCCATAATGTTGAAGAAAAACGAACGGACTAACTTCATTCAACGAACGACACTAACGGTATAAAACCTATACTCTCAAACAATTTAGCTGGTAATTGAAAATCTTTTCTCGGACTATTAGTATAATCAGTACACTATTATAACTGTATGCGATAGCGTATCAATTTAAAACCAATATTATATAATTAGTCACTGACTATCAACAAATTAAATTCATTTTTATGTTCAATTAATGATTATGAAAATTCTAATTTTGTCCGTCTCAACCGTGCCGTCTCAACATTAAGCGTCAAGTGGTCCTTAAAAGACTTTTACTTTTCGGTTGACATTACTGCCGTTTGCTGATGATAATTTGAAATGCTGGGCATCAGCGCCTAGTGGTGGTATTGATACGTTAGTTATTTGCTTGATCTCGTGGATTTTAGCAGACTAACGTATGCGGGGAGGGCTACGAGCAAGCTACCACCATCCTCCCCAGTTATTAAATCAGCGTTCGACATAGAAACTCCAGTTTTGATGCAGTTAGTACAATTATGGTATGCGTATTTGCCGTATGCATTAGGGCCGCATTAATCCATTATAAGTATAGGTATGATCCGTGAGGATTATACGAAAAAATATTATTAAAAAAAGGTAAATGTCTGTTATGTAGGCAGAACACAACTAGTCACAAAGTTTATAATGTAAAAATAAAGAAGTCAATATACATTATAAATACACGGTAATACGACGCCTTCGAGGGTCATTATGATTAAAAAAATTCTAGCGGAGCTGCCGTTTATTTTCACAACAATATCATGCAGACAACATTGTTAGGTAGATTCAAAATATATAAAAAGTTTACACGTGGTCAGGCGCTGTAAAACATCTAGGATCGGTTCTTAGGATTACGATTTTGTAATGGGCGATTTTATTCTAACATAACTAAAAAATATAGAAAATATGATTCTTCTTAAATGCGTTTTGTCTATGTTGCGAGTTTCCCAGAGAACGAAGACAATTAATATAGTGCGCTGATATCCTCTTAAGAGAAATTTTAATTATTTATAATATTATTAATTTTAATATGTCCTAATTGAAAACTTTGTAAAACTACGGTTTCCCTCAGGGACTGGAACCTTGATGATTTTTGCGGTTCTGGTTAAGATTCGGTTCCCAGAAAAACTAAAATTTCGGTTCCGGTTCTCAGAAAAATTAACATTTAGGTTTCGGTATGTTACCGGCAGGTACTTAAAAAATAAAAAATGTTACCTGCTTTGTAATCTAAGTAATCTAAGAGGGGGCGGAACCGGTTACATATAAACGACGCAGCGCTCTACACACCCAGAGCATCATCAGAACCGGACCAGTACTCAAAATCAACGCAATTCAACACCAAAGACCCTTACAATTTTTCGGTCTATCTTATTCATATTATTATGTCCTAATTTGCATCCACAACCATTTAACATTACATAATATTCTCAAAAATTAATATTGAGACATTGCTTACATCAAAAAGAGACAAGTCATTACAAACAAACGCTGAGGTTTTGGGTAAAAAAAATCAACAAATAGAATAATTATTATTGGATACAGATTCGATATTTTAAATTTCGCACGACGCGTTCGTCACGTCCGTGTCGCAGTGTTTGTCACCCTGTTGCTCCGCCGCTGAAGATACGTGATTGAACTTTGTACCCCCTTAGAGAGTACGGTATCGTCGCGGTCTAGCCACCTTTAGCCGGTACACGCCGCAATGTATTTTGTCGTTTTGGAGCCTTCTAGGCAATTGGTCGTGTTTACATCATCGTACAAAGCCGCATTTTTTTACCATCGCGAACCGGTGCGTCGTCGCCGTTGATACGTCATTTATATTGTTCCGTGCACCCGAGCCGCTCACCCAACTCTGTATAACTCTGTATTGATTTGTATAGACAATATTCTCCGGTATTGACGATCGGAATGGATATTATGAAAACTAATGTATCTGGTACTCTTAACACTTGTAAGCTACGCATTTTCATTAATTTATGTATAAACTGAATTGTAACTTGCTCGGCGAAATTTTCTTTTGTGTCTAACTGTATCCTAACTTGTTGTAACTCTGCTGAAAAATGTGTTGTAGAAATAATGATAGAATGCATATGACCCAATTGAGCTGTATTTATTATTGCTATTAAATTATGAGTTTGGAATGAATTTTGCAATAAATAAACGTTTAACTCCACAGTTTGTTCATTCATTCTAACTGTCTGATTTCCATTTCGTTTATCATTTTATCTGCTCTGTTTGCTTTATTTTCTAATTTATTTATATTGTTTATTATCAATGTCTCACTTTGTAGTATTTTATCCATTTCGTTGTCCACATCATGTACGCTCTTCGATTGTAGCAGGATCAAAAATTGATCCAGTGGCGGGCGATTTTTCATTGTCTCGCCCGCCCCTCACCCCGTCTACCAACGGGATTCACCGGCCAAGGTCTCAAAGTTCCCGGCCTGTTTGTCCGCCATCAAGCGGGCGGGATCTGTTATATTTAGATAATTCAGTGATTGTTTTCAGAGTCCTATGAATTATATTTTAACCGTAATTCGGGAGCCTCAGGAAAGATAGATCAAATATTAAGTTCGAGTTGATAAGTTTTTATTATTACACAATACTTGTTAAATACGTACACAATACTCATTAAAACTTAAAAGCATACACAATACTCATGAAATACATCCACAATGTTCATTAAATATATACACAGTACTTATTGCATACGAAATACTTATTAACTACAATAATATCGAAAGACTTACTCACAGTATCGTCCTCCGGAGTTCGTTGGCTAACTGGTAGCTGTATAAAATATGTGTACTCAGATAACTATACTGTGTATTTAAGCCTTATTCCTTATTATTATTTTTATATGTTAGCGGCAATGTGTATAATATTGGTATTTTATATAATGTCTAGGAATTCTATATAACACCAAATACAGCCGGAAATCTATAAAATTGTTTAAATTACCTAAGCATTATATGAAATGCCAAACAATGTATAGATAATATATTAAATCCATATATTCAGTACCTATTGATATTTGACAATATATAAATCCATTAGTAATCTGTAATCTGTAATCTATAAAGTAGAATTCGGACTGCCGATAGATAACGCGATAATTTTGTCACCGTAGTCATATTATACTCTTATACTATTTTATCATTTACATTTCAGTCTTAGACAAAATGTCGTGCGTGGAGAGTCGAGTGCGCGAAATGAAAGTTCGTTTTAACGCCGAATTATTTAAGCGTCAATGTGACTTGAAAAATAGTGTGTTTTTAACTGATGAGCGATATTATCAATTAATGAAAGATGTTGATAGTGCTAAATCGAAAACAAAAAAAAGAGCCGCGTGACTATTGGTTACTTAAAAAATATGATATTTTGGTCGTTAATAATAATAGTAAATTAATTTATCCTGTTAAAAATAATGATAACAATATTTTATATAATATAAAAGAAAGTGACGTTTTTGATGTGTTACATGATGCTCACCAATCGTTAGGCAATGGAGGACGAGACAGAATGTTGTATGAGCTTAATAGTAAGTTTAAAAATATTACGCGCTTCGAAGTAGATCTTTATTTGTCATTATGCGAACTGTGTCAATTAAAACACAAAAAAATTAGAAAAGGATTAGTAGTGAAACCCATTATTTCTAGTGAATTTAATAGTCGCTGTCAAGTTGATTTGATCGATTTTCAATCAAATGCTGATAAACTTTTTAAATTTATAATGGTATATCAGGACCATTTAACTAAATTTGTCGTCATAAAACCATTAAAGACAAAAACTGCAGAAGAAGTGGCTTATAATTTAATTGATATTTTAACTTTACTTGGAGCACCTTCTTTATTACAATCCGACAACGGTCGTGAATTTTCCAATCAAATTGTTTCTAACTTGAAAAATTATTGGCCCAATTTAAAAATCGTTCATTGAAAACCTCGACATTCCCAAAGTCAGGGAAGTGTCGAACGGGCAAACCAGGACATTCAAAATATGTTGATATATTATATGTTATTATGATGTTATTATACAAAATATTTAGGAAATGTGTGTAAAAAAAAATTAACTATACACTTTTTTAAAAACCACCAGTTATTATATAGAATTCCTAGGCATTTTATATATTAAATATATTATACACATTGCCGCTAACATATATATATTTGATTATTATTTATACCTAATAGAATATCATGTAACGGTGTCACACATATTATGTGATCCGCTACACCGCCCACTTCCAGTAACTTTAAGTCGAGGTTAGTTGGTATTATCATGCATGACATCCAGTATGGACTGTAACGTTTGTTTCGTGTCTTTGCCGAGAATTATTTAAGAGTATAATTACCTCCCTCGGGTTTCTTTGTCATTTACAGTCCTTAAAACTTGGAGCTTTTTAGATCTAAGCTCCGTTAAGGTTCCCGTCACCTCGTTACCCCCACCGGGTGAGTCGGCAAGTTTTTTCAACGTGGCATGTCCTGGCTGAGTCTTTTCGAGAGCCCGGGAGTCGGGACCACCTTCCCGGTTCATCCCTTGTCCACTACGCTATCCCGCCTAACGGTAGTAGTTAGTCCTCATCTAAGGATAGAAGGTATTCCCAGATAGTCTCAAGCTAGACGTTCGGGGCCAGTCCTACCCGACGCACCGTCTTGAAGCATGTAGAGCCAATGGTGGCCTTCGGCGGTGCTGGCTCTCCGTATCGGGGAGAAAACGTATCGTTTCAGCGCCGTCCTTCGTGGCTTCCCCGAGTACTCACTGCTGCAGCTACAGCTGCCTGGGATCGGGGTATAACAGTTGCGAGTAGATCTAACACAAATTATTAAATAATTTATATAAAAATTGTCTTCTATTATTAATAATATTTAATGAGATTTTAAAAATTTACCCATTGCGCAGCCTATTCGAACCGCATTGCGGTCATCGTTAATATGACGACTGACCTCTGTTTATTCGGAAATAATTAAATTAATAACCTGAATATAGTTAAAGTGGACATTGTAATATGTACTTACTGTAGACATTGTTGGTGTGTCGTGGTAGATTGCTTTGCTGAGTGAAAAATTTTGCACATATCCCACAAGAAATCGTTGATCTGTCATGGATTTTTGCATTTCTGTTTGGACCACGCTTATGGGTATAAACTTTTTCACACGTGATACAGTTCTGTGTGGGGCCGCGAGCGATCAAGTAGGAACATTGACGGGTGTCACCACATGCCCAGGATCTACCATTGGCTAGGTCAGGCCAGGTTAGGTCAAGTCACCCTACCGTTTTCTTAACCTAAACCCACCAGTCACGTCCACAAACCTGAGCCCGAGGTTTCACCCCGTGGTTTAATATTTTTCGTAACTTGTGCCCATCGCGAAGTCCCGTGGTCCTGGTGTCCTCAATTATTTGGGTAACTTTGGCTTCCACGGCATGCCCCGGCAAAATTACGCCGAGTGTTTAAATAAAATAAATTAATAAGTGTTCTAAACATTGAAATTAAATTTATAAGCTATTATAATCAATTAATTGATGGAATAAGATAACTTAAAAAACAAAAAAAATTAGCGCTGGAGATTGCACAGAAAAATTTTATTTCAGGTTGAATTAATGATTGATTAATTAGGCAATTATAAGAAAATTGTTACAATTATTTAGGTTGAACAATTCCGGATTTTTTTTATTATTTACGTAGTAATTAATTGAAATAAATCGCGTTTTTTTTATTATAATAATTTTGAGAATTATTATAAAATATTTATTTTAATAAAGGGGGTTAAGGATTTATTGTTGAGTATATTGTTGAATATATTGGTGAATATATTGAGAATTTATTGGGAATTTTTATTTATAGGCCGTGAAGTAAGTCCTTATATTTTGTGAATTTTATTGAGACAATTGATGTCTGTATTAGGGAATTTATTGATTTTATATAGGCCGTGGTGTAAGTCCTTCCGTGTTATTTGAATTTTACGAAAATTTGAAGTCGAGTTTATTGAATTTATTTATAGGCCGTGAAGTAAGTCCTGATATTGTGAATTATTTGAAGACAGTTAGTCTAAATTTTGAGATTTAATTTTACATAAGGCCGGAATAAGTCCTTAAGTGTTGAATTAATTATAATATTGAATTAATTCAATTAATACCGTTAGTAGAAGTTACTATTTAAGTATAGATGTCATATAACTGGTAATAGTAATAAAGTAAAAAAAAAAGAAAAACTTTTATTTATTATATTATATCATATTTTATTTGAATATTTTTCCCATAACTGTGTATGCATCTTTGTCCTCAACCTTCTCTTATCAAAATATCAGACCACACCCTTTTGCTTTTCAAAACGGTTAAAGCAGTTTCATTTGATTTGTTGATATATTCAAAAATATCGGTTGCATTAATTATAAAATAATCGAAATATTCAATAAAATCTGTTGCATTGAAATAATATGTATACGTGTAGTTTCAGAATAATATTCTCATTTATCACCTGCTTATTACGTAGACGGATAAGGTGGAAATTTCAACAAAGTGGTGCTGTTTGTACCCTGTCATGGTGGTTAGTATCGTTGACTAGTCGCTGCAGCTTAGTAAATATAATATTATTCAAGTTACCTACCATTCTAATAAAATGATGATAAAATGTAAAATAAATGACAATGTCAACAAAACATTTATATTTTATTAATAATACTATTCTAATAATGAAAAAAATTGATAGAGCCATATTGTGGCCTATCTTCTGGGCCATTAAGACAACTTCCTTTCATTATAATAGACAACTGAACGCGAGCCAAAATATTTTGGCTCTCGTTCATCGACCTGTTTGTTGCTGATGCGAACCACTCAACCACGCAACGTCAAATGATTCACACAACTTTCCACTTTCAACAACATACACCCTCTGGGTAATATTAAGATTTCCTATCTTGTTATTTTAGTTTTGATCGGATGTATTTAAAACGATGTGTGTTTTTTTTCTGCCAGTCATCATTTCATCAACGTTTGGGGTAGTAAATATCATATGGTTTTCGAAATTTTTTGAATTTTTTTCTCGAAATTCTCAGAAAAAACTTCTTTAACTTGTTATGAACGCCACTTCGTATGCCTGTGATGTTCTGTTATATTTTATATTGTGTCTCTGGTTGTATCCGAAGACGACAATTTGTTGAAACCGTTCTCTGTGTAGCGGGTGATAATCAAATGTTGTTTAATAGTTTATTAATAAAAAGAATACACGTTTTAGATTTATATGAGAATATTATACTTTATTAGTTTTAAAAAATTTGATTTATAATACAAGCATACTACTTCTGATTTTAATTCTGAATAAATTGTTCTAAACGGAATCATGCAATAACCTCCTGAAATTGCGGAACATTGTTCGCTTAGTGATAATATTCCTGATCCAGTTAATACTTCTGTTATTGAATATTTATTGAAACACGTTAAAATTAAATTTTGGTTTGTTACCGTGAAAATCCACGAATTTGAAGACATAAGTTTATGAAAAATCCCATGTTTAAATGAAGTGTATTTTATTTTACAAAAATCTGCTAATTCTGTAATATCTGAATAAGAAATCAAATTTATTTCACATTCGTTTGATGTCACTATCCTTTTGGCTAAAAAAGTTTTACAAATTTTAAAACGGTATGTATCAGTACACTAACTAACATCGTTTTCTTTTAAGTTTATAAAATATTCCTGATCAATAGTTATGGCTATAAACTTAAACCTAGGTTGTATAAACATAAATCTATTATTTTCTAAATATACTGGGTTTGGTAGAACATTATATAGTTTATACATGTTACTTAATACTTAAGGAATCGTATTGATGAATATAATTAAATCATTACTTTTAACGATTGTAGTTTGCATTATTCTATACAATTCAGACATACCAGATACATCTAATTTTACAGGAATGTTTAAGTCAGGTGAAAGATTTAATTTTATCAGTTTAATTTTATCTAATAATTGATTTGATGATATTACTAAAGGGTGTAACTTCCCGTACATAGCCGAATGTAAGATTTGAATAATTTTTCCTATTTCTAAAGCATATTGGTTATATATTAATTTTAGATTTAAAATTTGATTTTCCAATATAATTTTGATATTTTCATCACTAAACTTTTCTCGTTCTGATAAAATAAACCGGCGAATTTATCTTACGTTATTTTGTATTTCCGTCGTTGCGTCTATACTTGATTTATTGATCATTATTGCATCATTAGTATTCGCAGGAGTAATTATTAATTTCTTTTCTGCTAAATTTTGAGATTTCTGTCCATTTTATCATTGTTCTGATATTTGAGTATAATTTATAAACATCGTATATTTTTATAGACCCAAACAGAGTATATATCATTTCTTTTATACTGTTGGCTACATCACGTTTATGTTTTGAATGATCCTGTTCTTCAACTATTTGGACTAATTTGTTAGTCTCAAATTCAAATTCGGTCAAAACTTTTTCTGGTGTAGTCTTAAATAACGAACAAATTTCAGATGTATAAAATTTCTTTTTTAAGCATAAGAGACTGCATTCATTTGAAAAACTTTCGGTCGCTTCATTACAAAGTGCTAGAGTTTCTTTCTGAAAATTTTTGATTTGTAAATAATGTGCCTTATAAATGGACACATTTAAATATATTGCTATCTCCCTATTTGCAGCTGTTGTATGCATATCGGAGATGTAGTCGAAGTAGATTCCGGGTGATTCTTTTGCATACGAGATGGTGTACAAAGGTTCTGTTTTAATAAGAGATTCCATCATACATATTATCCTGAAACACCATTGTGTATTATTTGACTATAAGTTAATATGTGAAATAAATTATATTATTATTATCTTTTTTTTTTTTTTATAATTTTAATATTTATTTTGTTTTTTACACTTAAATTTTATAATACAAAATTATATTATATTATCTTTTTTTTTATGGAACACACAGTTTAAGTTCGTTTATGTGTATTTTCACTTCTTTTCGTTCTTTTTGTATTATGAAATTTTCATTGTCTTCTAATTGAGTAACCAAACACGGTCCAAGCCATTTAGGACTTAATTTGTCTTTCGGTTGGTGATTTTTTATCCAAACTCGATCTCCTACATTGAAGTAAATTTCATGTCGATTTTGATCATATGTTTCTTTGGATTTTTCTTTACTTAATAATATGTTTTCTCGAGCTTGTTTGTGTGACTCTTGAAGTTTTTGTTGCTGTACACCGATACTGGTAGGTATATTACGCTGTGATCCACTATCGGATTTAATATGTTATTAACGTTATCACTATTTTACTTGACAAGATTACAAGCGATTTTTACGATGATGTGGCGAATAATTCATTCGAAGTCTATAAGTCTATTCATTTCCCCTTGAATATTAAAGATATGGGGGGTACATCCCCCTTATTATAATTTGTAACCTGTTCAGCTGTAATCATGATATGTTTCGGGAGAAAAATATTAATGCTACCCCCTGAGCTAACGTCTGTCAGTTTGCACGCTGTGGATGCTCCATACTTTGTATCTATCACGTTCATTGACATGATCGGGTAGCTCGTATTCACCTCTAAATCCCCGATTGATTTATTGGAGTTAATGGCCTGTTTCTTGATTTGTGCTAGGAACGCCATTTTAATCTGTGGATAAAGAAAAAAAATAATAAAACATTGTCACACTTGTAAGACACTATATAGAATATCCAGCCAAATTAAGTATAGAATAATATAATTATTTAACGTCAAACTTAAATATAGTTGATTCCCATTTAGTGAAATTGTATGTTTGATAAAATATTTATTTGAATACAACAAGCCTACCCGTTGATAATATTAACCCTAAATACTATTTTAGTGAATATCTTTATAAAACGTGTTTTTTTTTCCTAATTATGATACATTTAAGCGTTAATAAAGTTTCACCGATTTAAATATCAGTATCTAACATAAAATAATTATTCCTAGAAAATTAGCTTAAAGAAAAAAAAATTAATAACATATTCACATCATACAGAATATTCAACCAAATTAAGTATAAAATAATATTATTATTATTATTATTATTTAACGCGTGATAAAATATTAATAATAAATGAATATCCTACAATAAATAAATAAATAAAACACACTTTTATTATTATGATTAAAGACGATGACGACGATGGTAATATCGACCGAAATATTTCGGTAGACCAATTGGGTAAATGTCCTTTTTCGAAAATATTTTTGTATACGCTAGTTCTCATTTTATCGCCCAAGCAAAACTTTATTTTTGTGGTTTTCGTGGCAACGTATTTTAATTTTACCCGCCACGGGTCGTCGTTGGCTTGCAGTGGTGTCACACCAATCGTGGTGTGCACCGTCTTATTATAGTCATTAATTAACTCTGGTAAAATAGACATCCAATCATGAGAACCTCTGCTAGTGAATTGTCTAAACATTCGAGCTTTCAACGATCTGTTAAATCGCCCCACTATCGAAGCCTTTAAGCACTGAAAGTGCTATACATTTTTATATTATACTTGTTTAATAAAGCCTCGAAATTTTTATTGTAAAACTCGCGCCCCCGATCGACGTGTAACAGTTTAGGTCTATTCTGTGCAAAAATTCCACTAGCGGCCTTTGACACTTCGTCACCACGCTTAGTCCTCAATGTGTTTCCGTAAGCGTATATTGTGTAACAATCAATTGCAGTCAATATATAATTATAATTTTTATTGACGTCGGAGTATGAAGCATGTCGACGAGGTCCACTTGATATAAATCGTTTTTACTGTAAACAATGACGCGACGTCGTGGGTATGTCCTTCTCGCCGCTCCGTGAAGTTCAGCCGTGATCTCGTGCTTAGAAATTCGGAATTTTTTTCAATATACCAGCCTCGACCAATTCTCCACAAATCGAGATTATCTCGTTACGAACATCCGTATTACCGGCCGCGAGAGACGAATACAATAATCGTAATCTATCGACCAGCTCGTTAGGATCGTTCCAATATACAATATTGTGTTTCTGCAATCGTATATTTATTCCACGACCAGACTTTCTGTCCTTGAACAGTTTTGAAATTACTTTCATATATTTTGCACCTACGGAAGTGCGGATACGCGCACCGTCTGCTGTCATGTGCGCAGATGTCTGAATTAGAATATGTTTATATACACTTAAATTCTCACGTGTATATTATTTTTCAGCCGCCGGAGACTTGGCAAATAATAACTCGATAAGTCCGGGCGTTATGAGATGAAAACTGCCATTATCATCATCTTCGATGTGTATTTCATTATCGATAAGTTTAATTTCTTTGTTACCCACAACATATTCGCCACTTTTTGATTTTTTAGGTGAGTATACTTTATCTAATTCAGCTGTGGGCCACTGTCCGAATAGTTCATTAAAATCGTATTGTGACGTAAGGGACGACGATGATGAGGCGGTGGAATGTTTTTTATAGACATCCAGAACCGTTCGTTATGATGACTGTCGCGACGTCGATGGTGCGGACGATGGTGTGGTAGTGGTGGTGGTGGTCGGTGACACGGGTGGGTTTTGCGGCCGGTGCACCGATGAATGCGTGCAGGGGGTACCGATATTGTCGCGTATTTTATTAAGAGGGTCGATAATAGAACTGAGTGTGTTATTTACTAATGATTCGGTTTCAAAACGGTCGGTTTTTAACGCTGAATATTTTTTTTTCATATTCATTCTCGCTTGAATAATATCCGCCAATAACGACGGTGACGGTGGCACCGACGGCAAGTTGTTCACCTTTCCCATGATGCCGGTCAAATGTGTTATATTTCGACCTACCGGCTTATTATATAATAACATATGTGTCGAATCCGTGTCTATAGCGACCGTTATCACGCTCGTGTTCACTGCTGATGACAATATTACCGAACCCGCATCCAGCACCGGGTTTACGTTTAGCCTTCATACCAGTGGTTACAAGCTTTTCCCTTAAAACCAGCGTCTTTCGCGCCCACTCTGCTCCAAGCTCGTTCTAGTATACATACATATCCTTCATGCATAGCCTGTATTTTTATTAAAATTGGTAGTAAAAATCTTAAGTATAGCTACAAACTGTAAATCGAACACTGGTAATTTTACGACTCACTGACTCCATGTGTGTTGTCGTGACGGTGCCCCATCTCACTTAAGAACCTCGCTTTAATGACAGGTGTTAATTGTAATTAAGTGTACCTATTTCAAAGAACATTACTGGCATATAATACAACCAAACATAAATTTTAGGTATAATATAGTGATGAGATAATCCACCTTATTATAAATTAATTACTTTATTATAGTATATTATAATTAAGGAGAGTAATAGGTATAAAATGCATAAATAAAAATAATATGCACTTAGATAGTTATTATTAAAGACCGGATTTAATTGATATTGCAATTTTTTTGGCAGTTATGATAAACCAAATCTGATCAAATGTATTGTCGATATATACTTTATGTGTTATGCCTATTTAATTTTTTGCAATTTTTTAAAATTTTGTGTGGTTAAATTAACAAAATATTTAATTCAGCTAAATTTGTTGTATAAGAACGCTATTATGAATTTATAACATACCGAGTTTTCGTTGTGAGTAGATAATCTCTTGTCGTACCATAAGGCCATTATCAATATACAAATATATACATCATTTTATTATTTTGTATTATCTGATATGGATAATACCATAATTTTTGACGAGACGACCGATCCAAGAGCCAAGAAGTTTGCACAGAATATTTTTTTAATGTTACTTTTTATTAGTAATACTGGTACTTACATAATTAAAGCTGCAAAAATATTAATTATCAATGGTAATAAATTTAGTATTTAAAATCTAAATACAAAGCAACTTTTTTCGTTTATTTTAGGAAAAAAACTTACCCAAAAGCACCATCGAGTATCAATAAATATAGAAAAGAAATGTCGGGTATACCTTTACCTCCCGAACCTATTATTACAATGTGGGGAACATGGTTAAACGCAAATAATTTTGAAAAATTTCGAAATGTGTTTGATAGTTTAAAAGACGATCAGTGTGGAAAAACTGAAACAGCTCGTACAAAATATTAGAGTACAAATTACAATTATCCGAGTTCTCCATTAATCTTATAAACTTGGAAGTATCGTATAGTGAACTACTTTAAAGTATGAATATGTTTAGAAAAATTGAAGATATTTTAACAAATATCCCTTTAAAAAATTAAAGACAAATTTATGTATGTAATTGAAAAAAATGAAGGGTATTAAATCTTATTATTAAGTCATGTCAGGTAAAAAAGATGTTAATTTGGATATAATGCCTAACTTCTTGAATCGTTTTAAATATGCTCCAATAACTGATGTAGACGTACAACGTTGGTTTTCCTTGTACAAACATATTGTAAGTAATAGAAGATTTCATTTTAATAATGTTAAGAACCAATGAATAGTACATATTTTATTTTCATATATCTATATAATGTTGATAACATATATAGAAGTATTTCATTACAATCATAATGTAGAGTGTGTGTTGTACGACGCTGCTGAAACTGGGAACAGCTGAATAAGGTGTTTTCAATATGCTAATTTTTTTTTTTACAATAAGTTCCTAAATTTAATTGTAAAAATAAAATAAAAAACAAAATTCAAATATAAAGGCTTAAAACTGGTATTAACCGAAACTGAAACCGAAATTTTAATTTTAAAACCGAAACAAGAACTGGATTCGAAATTTTGGATTTTTGAGAACCGAAATCTAAACCCAAACTGATAAAATCATAAAGGTTCCAGTTCCTGATTCAAACTATTTTTCAGTTAGAAATTCATAAAATGTTGACTCTTTTTGAGCTATTTATAGCCATTAACCTTATTTCAAATTTTGTAAATTATTTTTCAGTTAGAAATTCATTAGTTTTTTTCTTTTTGTAGGTAGCTAACATTATAAATTTTAATAGGAGATTGCCTCTATAAAAAAAAAGTTTACCGGAAAGTTAGTAGGTAAGCTATATGCCTATACAGGGTGATTCTTTTATCAAACAACACTCATTATTTGAAAAAGTATTGACTTTTTTCAAATTTTTTTTTTTTCAAAATTGTAGATTTATGCTGTTCTAGAATTGTATATTTTTTATATTTTTCACCCTTATATTTAATAGGTAAACCACTATCAACTTTTGATTTTCAAATGGTAACCTATACTAAAAATTTCATAATTGAATAAAACTATTTTTTTCATTAATTATTACGTTCAAATTTTCATTTTTCGTTAATCCGTTGATGAGATATTGCTCCTCAAAGTTAGGTGGTTTTTGGAGATAGTTATAGTGTGTAAATGTGTTATACCTCGTCAGTAGATACCGCAGCTATCAGGATTTTTATGTCCCGGGGCAAAAGATATCACACTTTTCAAATCAACTCAAGTTGTGGGTACAGTAAGCTTAAGTTGTGCCCCTAAATGTATTTTATAATACCCATTTGACTGGGTGTCATGTAGTTCGCCCCACTGAATGTGATCTCGCCACTGGTCATAATAATACTTATCTAATATAAAGACCAGAAGTTAAAAGTAATAAATTTGATATCATTCGAACCCAAGATATATGTATACAATAGTGATAACTAATATTCATTGTACCTACTCGCTACAATTAACTTATTGTCATGATGTCATATTTTAAGTAATCGGACCATTAGTGTCACTCGTGGTGGCATACCTACTCACGTCGTATACCCCCCGTAAAACCCTCGACCACCCTCCATACCTATGGAGTACGCCGTAACGGCCTACGGATAAGAAGACAGAACAATACGGGTACTACGATATGGTTAATTATATAGGCTGATTTGCGATTATGTGAAATCGTGGGTAAAACCACAGATATAAAATTTTATATCTATGGGTAAAACTAATTTTGATCAGCTGTTATTTGTTTCGTTCGCTGTGGACGATTAAAGTCTGGTTCCATGGTTACATGATATGGAAGTAAACCTTATACCTGGTTAACATTAATCACATACCAACAATACGTTGAGTGAATAAACGGTTTTAATTTAGGTTATAATTTTATAAGATAACTGATAAGTCATAACGATAACAACAATATTTGAATCGTGAGTCGGTAATAAGTAGGTATTACTTAATATTTAATAAAGTTTTTTATTTGTTAATACTTAACAATTTTAAGTGTTTAAATTTTAATGGTGAATTTATAATATTATTAGTTCTTGTATATGTATACTTAAATTATAATATTTACCACTTTTTGTATTTTATTTAGTAATTTAATCAAACATTTAAGTACCTAAATTGGTTAATCGCACGTGAATTGGATAATTTGCAATTCAATTTATACAATGCACCTATTGGTAAGTTTTACTAGTTGGTAGTTTCAAAAATTAAAATTAATAAAACAATATATCTCATTAACTTAAAACATTTTGATTTCAGTTCAATCATTTATACATATACAATTTTTGTTCAAATGTCTACCTAACCAATGAAACACTGGTACTTAGTAAATACAAAATGGAATATTACTATGGTAATTATAGTTACAACCATCTAAGATGTTTCTGAGAGTTTTTTTTGTATTTTACTTGCACATTTAAATGTGGCATATTGATAGTCTATTAAGACCGATGATTTGAAGCACAAACTGGGTCTTTAAAATGTTGTCTGATAGTAGATTTCACAATGAAATATGTAAATCAGGAAAATCAATATTATACATATTCAATATTAAATATTTTAAATATTTCAACAGACTATAAAATAAATTAAGTGAGTATTAATATCTTTAACTGTAATATTATTAAATTATTATATTGACATATAAATATTTTAAATAATCAGGATTATTGGGAAGAAGTAGAAAAAATCTAGTTGGACTATAACTACACATTACCAATGATATGTATTGAAAAGATGATGTTGTTGTAATTGCAGAAAGTGAAAAAGACATAACTAACATGTTCGAAGAAATGAACAACACGCTTAAAGAACACTTTAACTTCACATACCTATTCAATCACAAGCGATGAGAAAAACGTACATATACAGTATGTAGAATAGCGCATGCCAAACAGGCCTACTATAAGAAAATTAATCTTTTTACCTCAAATAGAATAAGTTGGGACAGCAGAAAATCACTTATAAAAGGCTTTGTGTGGAATGTAGATCTATATGGAGCAGAGATTGGGACACTACTGAAGACTGAGAAAGCCAAAATAAAAGCTTTTAAAGTATGATGTGGAAAACGCTGAAAATTCAATAGACAGAAAAGATAAAAAAAATGTTGAGGTATTCAGGAGAATCAAAAATCAATACAGAGTACGCTAAGATTGAGAAGAAAAGCATGGATCGGACACGTAATCAGGAGGAAACCTGGAAAAGGAAGGCCTAGAACTCCATTTCTGAAGCAAGTGATTGAAGATACCAGAATAGGAACATACTGGAAGTTGAAGAGGAATATAAGTGGAGAGGAACATCAGTAATCATTTAACCGATTTTCGGAATGAAAAAAAAAAAAAATAATGTATTGAAAACTAAAAATTGTGCTACTGTTAAAGCTTTATAATTTGTATGCTAGTTTATAAATAATTTAAATTAGGTGACAACATCAATCATTACAACTTAAAAGATAATATACATAGATATAGATATTTATTTTGTGTTTAATATGTAGATTATGTCCTAAATCAAATTAAGAATTTTTAGCTGGCTATGTGATTAATAATAATTTTATTTTTATTTTTTATTTTAACATTTTTTTTTTTTACGGACAAGCCCTTTAACAAAAGAGATATAATAATCTAAACATCCAAAAACATTAGTCTACTGTGCTACATTGTATAATGTCATAATGATAAATACTAAATTATTTCTGTCAATGATTGGTGTTGTCACCAAATAATAATTAGTACTAAATTCAAGTTAGAATATTATTAACACCATTTTTAAATTTTGCTTTTTAAGTCTGGGGTGATTGAAAAGTTTGTTTTAATTTTTTGAATACACGTTTTATCTTTACTCATATTTTGCATATTAACTGCAAAACGAACATTTAGATTAAACTGTATCATCATTTTGAAATAGGTTTTTCATAGTCCTAGGCTTATTAAGGTAAAATTGTTTAATGGTTCATAATAATATCAGTATAATATGTGAGAAATTTTACCGTGAACAGGGTTCAGGGCTAAACAGAACCTAAAATCATCAAATCAAACGCTTAAAAAAACATTTAAATAATCAAAATTAAGCAATCTAAAAAATGGTTATTCTCTCCCTAGTTTTTGTTAGTGGTTATCACTTGCATCATATTAAAGTAGAAAATATACATTAAAAAATTTAAAACGTGGGGTGCTATAATATTTCATATTTTAAAAACATTAAATTGGGGGTATTTCACTATAATAATGATAGTTAAATCTAAAAAAACAAGAGGTGCTAAAGACCCGTTTGCACCCTCTAGTTGCGCCAATGGTCTCAAACCCTATTCACGACATTGAAAATATTTTTTTTTTTTTACATAAAATATAATTATATAAGTTGATCAGTGCCCTATATGTATATTTGGATGTATGTCATTGTTATTTAAATACCTACATATTGATTAAATTCATGTGATTGGTCAAAAAGACCTAGTCCTACAAAGTATATTACAACTATTGAAGCTATGTACGGTGAATTATTTATATTATACTAATATTTGATTTGAAATTGTAAATGTATTAAATTGAAATTGCAAACATCAAAAAAAGAGTTGTTTATACTTAATATTAAATTAGTTCAGAGTATTGTATTTCCAGATTTGTAATAAACAAATGATATTTTATATGAGAAGAGGATATTTGATTTGTTAAAAAAAAAAAAAAAAATTATCACTAAAAAACTTAAATCCTAATAGGCATTTACATGTTCAAAGTATCCAAAAGGTAAACAGCATAAAATAGATATATTAAATCTATAATAATAATTAACACATTATTTTGTATTAGTTAAATCTACCAAAGCTATACACAGTTATATGTATATTATAGGTATAAAAAAAAAATTAAGTTACCTATTAAGTTAATTTATTGTTAATTTATTAAATATGGTTATTATATCATATTATATTGTATATTTATGCAGTATGCACCATGCTATAAATTATAATAGTCAGTAACGAGTAACAGACAACTACAGACAATAAATTACTGTACACTACTACAGCAGCGATTTAAAACAGTTAACAGTTGTTGCAACTGTAGTACAGGCAGTCTACTAGAGTAACAAAAACGGGATTTTATTTGTGACATAAATAAACAGCAAGTTACTGTTACTATTTATTTTGTAAATACACATATGTTGGTGACACTGTATTTTCTGTATGATAGACAGTTATAATGATAAACCATGGACAACATTAACTTTTATGGACTAAAATAATTCTGTATTTCTGTATGTTAGTCTATGGTGTGTCGTAGCATAGAATAGAGTAGAGATTAAATTGTGATCGAAGCTACAAACAGAAGCAGACCAATAATAATATGATCGTTTGTTATTGTATGTAGGTATTATCGGCTGTCAGGTACAAAGATTATCACCACTATATCTTGGGTCGAACGATATCGAATTTATTACTTGTAACTTCTGGTCTTTATAATTGATAATAATTATTACGACCACTGACCAGTGCCGCAATCACCTTCGTGGGGGTGAACTTCATGACTCCCTGCAAGATGGGCATAATAAAATACATTTAGGGGCTCTAAGTACTTCATGAACTGATTTGAAAAGTGTGATATATTTTGCCCTGGGACATAAAAATCCCGATAGCTGCGGTATCTACTGACGAGGTATAACACATTTACACACTATAACTATCTCCAAAAACCACCTAACTTTGAGGAGCAATATCTCATCAACGGATTAACGAAAAATGAAAATTTGAACGTAATAATTAATGAAAAAAATAGTTTTATTCAATTATGAAATTTTTAGTATAGGTTACCATTTGAAAATCAAAAGTTGATAGTGGTTTACCTATTAAATATAAGGGTGAAAAATATAAAAAAATATACAATTCTAGAACAGCATAAATCTACAATTTTGAAGAAAAAAAAAATTTGAAAAAAGTCAATACTTTTTCAAATAATGAGTGTTGTTTGATAAAAGAATCACCCTGTATATTATAGCCATGTGATATTTTTGATTTTTATGATTTTTTTTTTTTTTACAATTGCATTTGATTTTATTAGCACAGGTGTACGAGGATGACACAACGTCTCCGCTTGGAATCATATTTCGTAAACTATGATTTATCGTTGAATTTAAATATAACAAATCCATTATAACACCATGTTCGACAACTACTGTCTGTACCTGCAGACGTTGATGGTTGATTATTATTATTTGATTTTCTTGTATCTGCATTTTTCTTCTTATAACATACATCTATAGTATGACCAGTTTTCTTGCAATAAATACACGATACTTG
The DNA here is from genome assembly GCA_949089665.1 of Macrosiphum euphorbiae. Classification (NCBI taxonomy): domain Eukaryota; kingdom Metazoa; phylum Arthropoda; class Insecta; order Hemiptera; family Aphididae; genus Macrosiphum; species Macrosiphum euphorbiae. The sequence continues at coordinate 6,026,248 of CARXXK010000002.1, read as the reverse complement.
TTTAGTCTCCTGATTTCTTTGATTATTGAATCCTTTGGATTGTTTACTTTGCTGTCCCGTATCGACATTGTTGTTTCCAAATCTACACTCATGTGTATTATGGTTTGTTTTTCGGCAATATTTGCAATATTTACTAATATTCATATTATTTGGTTTGTTATTCAACAAACGTTGTGTTCCTTTATTTGATTGATAAATCTTCTCTTCTTCTAAACTATCCTTTATGGCTTCTTCTAACGTTGGGTGATTCTTGGATTTGACTACACCCCGAATAGTAGATGGTAAACCTTCAATATATGTAGTTAAAGTTGTTTCTTTTATGTAATTATGTATAGCTTTAGCGTCACCAGCTGATTTATCCTTTGTGCTTACGTTACAAAGTTCATGCAATAGTTTTTCTACTCTCGTTGCATAATCTCGTACCATTTCACCTTGTTGGAATTTAGTAGTAGTGAGCTCTAACTGAAGATATCCGGGTGTGCGAGTAGCACAGAAAGTGCCTTCTAAATTATCCCTAAGTATTTCCCATGTAGAAATTTCTTTATGTTGGGTTATCGCGAACGCCTTGCCTGACAACTTAGTAATTATAACTTGTAAGAGTACCGGTTTTATGGTTTCATCAACATTTCGCATGACAAAATTGCATGCGTTTATAAATGGATATACCTCCTGTACATTCTCCCCATTGAAATGTGGAATTAATCTTATTGCTGTCTCTAAGGATAATGTGGTCGAAGTAGGTAGTGCCATTGTGTTATTAGATTCTATAGTTTGAATATTATCTTTTGTACCTACTAGCAATTTTGAATTAAAATTTTTATTTGTTATTTTCGATTGTCTACAATCTTGTATTACGTTTTCTTTTTGACGGTTATTCAGTAATCTAGTAACAGGCCTAGACAATCCTAACAGACTTATGTCAATCGGACGCGATGGTACGTAGTTTTCGTCTAAATCAGAACTCTTGGAACTACTGTTACTATTACTAGACCTATCTGACATGCATTAAATTGTATACGTAAAAATAAAAATAAAAAAATTTATTAAATTAATATGGCTAGATTATTATAATTTGTAGTATCACCACTCCCTATAGTTAATACCACTATTGATATAGAAATAATAATAATCATACAAATACTAATAGTAATAATGACAACGACTTATAGTCGTACCAGTCGACAATAATACGTTAAAAAAAAATAAATATATATGTATAATAATATTTTAATAATTAGCTTACAATATTACCCATGAATGCATCGCATTCAGTTGTATTGTGCTCAAGTGATTGTGTGCCCCACGACGCGTTGGCGTTGACGTAACAGCTTATCGCGACAAGAGCGGCTGCAGCAACACAGCGGCGGTGGTGACTCCACGACGGCGACGGTGACGACGGCTACGGCGGCGGCACCGTGGCTATAATGGTGTTGTGAAGAGTAGATCACGACGTTGAATACAATGCGTGTCCACTATAGACGGTGCGCTTGTTGTTGACAACTGGAACGCCCGTGAAAAACTTTTTTGACGAGAGCGACTTATATGCCACCTCTCAATTGATATAGTCCTTATGACGATATACCTACGTGGACGAAGTAGTTTTAATATTTGCAAAATGAAGTATAAAATTACCTCGAATAGATATATATTAGATATATTAGTTATCCTTCTGAAGTTGTTTCTTTTCCAAAAATTATGACCGCGACACCGCTGCCACCAGTTGTTGTGCTCGTACGGGTTGTTCCGTTTGAACGTTGTTATTTCGGTAGTGTGAGGGTTCAATTTTTGGAGAGAGTACAACAAAACAGTTTTAAAGATTTAAATACTAATATAATTTTATTGTGAGTCGAAATTTATAATTCACTGTAATATTTATAATTGACTGTCAGAACGACGTACAGGTTTAAAAGACCTAAGACGACTGACTCCACGGTTCCCTAGCGGCTGCCGTGTAGCTGCCATATTCCGGGAGTCGCCCACACATTAGGCGTTACCCGCAGATTACAATAATATACTCTTATATTCTAATACAAAGGGCTAATACTATATACTAATAGCTAATGCGTTCATAACAGTGGTATACAATTGTCCAACTTTTTGATTTTGATCTCACAAGACCTCCTTACTTAAAAAAAAAAAAACTAGGTGTGATTAGTTTAATAATTGTATCCCTAATATTTTAATATTTTATATTCATTATTTTAGGTATCGAATTATAATGTTCCTTGTAGACGGATGATGGTTTAGGAGTTATCCATAAGCTTTTTCGTCTAAACATAGGGGATTCCACCAATATGGCTTTACCACATGTGTGAAGCATTTCCACAGATTTTTTTGGGGGAGTTTCATCCTTCTTAACTTGAACACTTGGTATTTTAGTAACAACAGTTGGTTTGTCCTTCGAAATTTTTGATTTAGGAGGCTTTACAATCTCTTGAGTTTTTGATTTAGGAGGCTTTACAATCTCTTGAGTTTTTGATTTAGGAGGCTTTACAATCTCTTGAGGCTGTTTGATTTTGGATGAAAAACAGTTTTCGATTTTAACATCTTGATACATAGGTCTTGAATTTAATGAACAAGATTGAATCTCCGTGGAATCTTGACATATTGGTTCTTTGATTAATAAAGAAGATACAGAATTTATAGATTTTTGACAATGTTTTGGTATTGTAAAGTTGGTTACCTTTTTCGAATGTGTAATAGTTTTATTATGTTTTTCTTTATTAATGCCATCATTGTTAAAATACATTGTACCTATAAAGAATATATTTCTTTTCACACTATGATTGTGACATTATGACGTATACAGCATCTGATTTATTTTAATTTGTTTCTATGTGTATGTAATTTAGAAATAATATTAATAGCCAACATTTAATAAATAATCTTATATTCTATCTTATATATGAGTGAACTCTAGCGGTAACTGATTTTTAACCTTCACCAGGAATTCATCACTCGATAAACAGAGTTTAGTCGGCATTCATTTACACGTGTAAAACTTTATCAGATGGTTGTCATACGCAAAACGTAAACTCATTTTTACTACAAACCCACATACCAATATTATAATTTTTAAATTGTTTAGAAAATATTTTATTAAATATAAATATGTTTTTAAAACAACTTGTGATAATCTCCCTAGAAAATAAATTTGTTTTTAAGATGTTTTGTAATAATTTTTTGGCCGATTGTTTGATATTCTAGAAATGTATAAAGAAACAATTTTTAATAATATATTTAAATTATCATATTATCCACAGAAAATATATTTTAAAAGCATTACATAGGTAGTTTAATAATTTGGGTTTTAAAAATGTCATTAAACTATTAATTCAAATACCATTTTATATAATAATAATTATAAGTTTACATGCATATATTATTTTAGTATAATTTTAAAATGGTTTAGAAACAAGACGTATACAAAATTATTATCTAATGTTAAGGACTCGTATTTGTAGACTTGGTGATTACTACAATGTACTACAATGTAGTATGTACTAGTATAATCATTTTTTTTATCTATATAATATGAAATATCCTCATCACTTGACACTTGTGTATTTAAAAAATTTTCTCATATACGCATTGTATAAGGTACCTAAAACTCAAATAAAATTAAATTTACATTTAGTTCATTATTATTGTAATATGGCCTATTTGTTTATTTATTTTATTCTCGTAGCTTGGCTTTTGCTATGTAAATTTTCAATGGTTTATAATATATATCAATGCCTGGATAGCAACTATATTTGATGATGATTCTAACCGTGCTTATGAAATATTGATTTAAATTTTACATAAACTAAGCACATTAGTTAATATTTTTTAGTTACGCGGTATATTATGGTAACAATAAAATGGTTGTCTCTCACTGGTATACCTACGTTGTATCCGAAGTTACAGATTAATAACAAACGGAGTTATAACTCGTATAATAGAGGATTTTGATGTTAGACAAGACACTTAGTTATACCAAGTACAATTTAACGTATATTTTCTGTTGGGGAGTAGCCTAACTTAAGTTACAAGTTTGGTATCACCCGTATAGAATGATAAGCGGTAAACCTAATATGCCTTACCCTTGTACTCTCTAGCTAATGATACCTCTAAAACAAATAGTAATGGCACTGTTAACTCGTTAGGTACGATGGTCGATGGTATGCGATAGCCGATTCTATTTCCATTCCTTTTAAATTGGAATGACTCAAAGATTAAATGTACCAATGTACCTACTACTCAATATTCAGCATGGACTGGAACCTTTTGAATTTATCGGTACCGGTTCTCCAAAAATAAAATAACAGTTCCGATTCGGTTCTGATTCTTTGATGAAAAAAAATAAAGGTACCGCTTCCAAATAATTTCGGTTCCGGTTCCACATAATTTTGGTACCGAAAAGTATAATAATTTTAAATACGGGTTTAATTAGTAGAATTATAAATATTAAAAAATTCATAATATGATCATACATAGATTATACACAAAACAGTAATACCTTTAAATATTATGATAAATAAAATTATTTCATTTTTAAACCTAAAGAACCTTTTTAATTAAAAAAATTCGGTTCGGTTCCGGTACTTTATTTATTAAAACAATGGTTTCGGTTCCAGTCTCGTTTCTTAATATTTTAAAGGTTCAGGTTCTAGAACCGCTTCTTTTAGGTTCGGTACCAGTCCCTGATATTCAGTTTAATAAAACCTCATTGACACATAGTAAGTATATCCCAGCTGTCGTATATGCACTCTTCAGTGATATACCTCTATCGACACTTGAGTTACCAAAATACCATAAATTAACCGGTTACAGTTTGGATCTCTAGAAGTCGATATCTTTACCTTACTGTTTAGACTTTCAATCTTCAACGACCATAAATAAACCGGTTACAGATTAGATTGAAAGAATACAACACAGATTAGATTGAAAGAATACAACTAACGTAGGACTAGCTTCACCGTTTAAACCTTAAATCGTCAACGACCATAAATTAATCGGTTATAGATCGGATTTAAAGAGTACGTAAAATTGTGTAGCTACTCAAACAAAACATAACATTTTCGGGTCGGAAACACTTTTTACTAACTTATTTAAACAAACACAAAATTGACAATCAAGCGTGTCTCACAGTATTGACATACCACGACTGCCACACACTTACTATTATTTTCGCCTTAAAAAATCACTGAATATGTAGTTAATGACTCTTTGAAAAATAGGGCCCGAGTTTTTAAAACCTTGTGGGATTCGTTTAAAATTGTATAAACCAAAATCCGTGATAAAGGCTGTCTTATCTTGGTCCTCTTTTTTTACTGGAATTTGAAAGTAACCTTGGCAAAGATCGATAGAAGTGTAGTATTTTGCACCATCTAAGCTTCTAAAAAGGTCTTGTGATGTAGGTATAGGGTGCTCGTCACTAATTGTTTCATTATTTAGTTTCCTATAATCTATTAAAATCTGTATTCGCCTTTCTCCTTTTTGGGAATTAAAAATACTGGTACTGCGTAATTGCTTCTACTAGGTTCGATAATATTAGCTTCAATCATTTGATTTATTAGTGTTTTCAATTTTTCCCTTTGATTTGGGAGGGTTCTGGACGGAGATTGAAATATAGGTTTGTCGGATTTTAATTTTATTTCACATGGTTCTACATTCGCACATCCAATATCTAAAGGATCTGAGGTGAATAAATGTTTAAATTTGTTTATTAGTGTTTGTGTTTTTTTAGGTTGCTCATAGCTAAGCTCATTAGATATTTTTATTATTGTACCCTGTTTATCCGTTATTTCTGTTATTTTTGATACTATTGTTTTTTTATTATTAATAATTTTACTGTCTGAATTAATATTTTTTCTTTCGTATTTACCACGTTTAATCGTATTTAATTCAATAGAAGTTGCTATGACCATGTTTCTTGGTATATTACTATAAGTATTAGAGAAATTGTATAATATAACTTCGTCATCACTATTTAATAATGTTGTTTCTAGAGTTATTTTTTTATTATTTCATAAGCTCTCAGTTGGTTTTATTATAATATATTGTATTTGCTAGTCTTGTAGTTTTGCGGACACCTTTCATTTTGACCTAGTCTTAAGAGCTATTTTAATATTTTCGTTAGATATAATTGTATTAAGTGTTTTCTTTATGTTTGAACAAGGTTCGTGATCAAGATCGTTTTTAGAGCTTATATTATATGTCCTATTATAATTATACCAAACTATATCCATAAGTATAGTGTCGCCGCGCAGTTTAACTTTAAATATTTTTCTTCGAAATTTATGATTAAACTATTTTTATGTGGAAATCATTTCCTAAAAGTATTTTACAGCTTAGCCCATTGATTACGAATACGTCTACCAAATATGTTACGTTATTTATTTTAATTTTTAAATCGATTTTTCTTAATTGTTCAAGTTCAGAATTAACTGCCCCTGTTATTTTAATTTTTTCTTTTGATTTTATTTGATCTTTATTGTTTATTAGTGAGTAGTCTATACAAAAAAGATTTGATAATGTATCTATGATTGCGTCTCTTTTGATTTTGTCAAATTTTATTTTTATCGATAGAACTCTTTGTCTGCGTTCCATATCTGAATGTTCTTCCTCTGAAAATCATCCTTGAAAATAACAAAATATCGTTTACCTCCAAGTGAGTTTTCCTCCATAGGACCACACACATCACTGTGAATTAGCTGACCTGGCTTTGTAGTTTTAGTAGTACTCGATGTGAATGGCTCTCTGTGTTAGGTTAGGTTACCATAAATGCAAGCTTCACAGAAAAATTTGTTTTTCGTGTCTGTAAATGGGATCCACACATGTTTTAAGTAACTCCGAACATATTGAACATTCTGATGACTCAGCATTTCATGCCACTGTAGTAACGTGAAATTTTTAATCGCAACATTTGCTTGGTCAGCCTGTTGTAATGGCCTAGTTCTCAGAAGCATTGAAAACATTTTATTCTCATGAGCTCCAATAGCAACTATACGATTGTCTTTTTTAAATATACAGCCATCACTATCTGTCACCATTTTTATACCTTTATCGAGGCATGCTCCACACTAAAACAGATTTACCTTGAGATCGGGTACGTGTAAAACGTTCAACAAATGACTGTCAATCCATTTATCACCAATTCTCGCTTGAACATTTATATTGCCTTAACCAATAGCCATAATATACCTATTTACCATCGCCAATACGTACTGGTAACTGCACTTCAAATGTCTCATACTTACTGAACTTTTCTCTTCTGCAGGTCATGTGATCGCTAGCACCTGAATCCACATACCATTTTTCTGATTCACTGATTTCAATGTCCTTTGATTGTACCCCAACCAATCATTGTTCCGTTGATTTTCAGAATTGCCAATTTTCGTGTGTTTTCTTTATTATATGTTCCAAACGATTTCTTTGCAAAAAACGCACTACTACTTGCAATATCCCTCTGGACATCATGTCCTTGAGTTTGCCTTGTTTCCTTCACCATGAGTCTGGATGACAAATTAGACAATGTTTTATCCACATTTGGTCACATTTGGACATTTATGCACTATAGAAATGTTTGTAATTTTCTGGCAAAGTCATTAATATTTTAGTCATCAACATCGGGTCTGATATTGGTTCGCCCAACTGTTTTAATTTTCTACTAAGACTCTCCAATTTCGAAATATGAATCATCTGGGTTCATAACATAGCTGTAGAACTTTTGTTGAATCATCGTTACACTCGAGTCCGACTTTTATTCATATACACTAAGCAACTTGTCCCAAATTTCCTTAGCCGTGTCACAGTTCATTATGTACTGCAGTGGTTGTTCGTCCACTGACGTAACTTTATACTTTTGAGCCTTATTGTCAGCTTTTTTAAATATTGAATAATCAACACCATACCTTTTTCTTGCATCATCTTCAGTTTCTGAACAAGATTTTGTAAGAACGGGTTTTTTTCGATTTTCCGGTCACAACGTCAAATATATCGGCTGCAGTCATTATGACTTTTATTTGGAACTTTCATGTTTCCCAATTTTCATTACCTGTTAGTTTATTAATTTTTATAGATTCGTTTTCCATAAGAACGAGTTATCTGTACACTGTCTGTACACTATAAACGTAATAATAACAAACACAGTTTCTGCTCTTCACACGATCGATGCACTTACACTACACTGCACTATACTTCATATTGCTGTACACTGTCTGTACACAAACACACGACTCGTAAATAAATAATTAATGTATTAAAACATACACGACTTTATTATAAATACCTTACTACTGGGCCCATAACCTGTTGATGTACACAGATATACAGAAGCTAAGGTAAATGAAATAAGATCGGATATATGTAATAATATAATAATATGTATAATTGATACGAATAACTATAGTGCTCCGAGGCGTAATATAAAACAACGACTAATCGTCCTACAGGCTACTACATAGAACGAAATGCTATAAAAATATAAAATGCCTATTCAGCGTCTCCTGTACTACAATGTGAATAATTTTGCTTGTAATCTACATAATACAGGGTGTGTTGTCTACATTCAACAGATAGAATAACCGATCAGTTAGAATTCATTTTTTAATTCTACCCAATTCCAATGTGTTTTAATATTTTCCAAATTTTCTAAAAATGTACCTACAGTGTCTTTTAAAAATATGGATAAAAATTTAACTTTGTCATTGTCATCACAATTATTTATTAATCCCGCCTTTTCATTCTGTATAAAAAAATGTTGTATGTCTTCTTGACAGGAAAAATATTCTGGTTTGATTATCATTTTTTCCATTTTAGTTTTTGACTTTATATTTGCTATAGGTGATTTCTCAGGAGTGCTTTGTGGTATAAATCTCAAGTTACCGAAAAAGGTAGTATTTAAGTTTGACTCTATTTTATTTGGACTATAGATTTTTTCGTATATGGGTTCTCATTGGGTTGTCTCGTTAGGGTCTAGGTTTATTAGCTTACTATAATTGTTGTCAGAGGTTTGCTCTAAATTATTTTGATATAATGTATTACTTGTGTCTGAAATTTTGTCTGCCTGAGTTTTTAATTTATTTGTGTTATTTCCTAAATCGTTAGTTATATTTTTCAGGTATTTAGTAATTGATCTATTTTTAGTACTATTACTTGTTTCTGGGCTTGAATCGCTTAAGTTACTTTGTATAAGTAAGTCTTTAATGTCGATTTTATCTTTTATTGATTTTTTTTGAATTTCGTGTTTTTGTAATTCGCTTAAGGTTTTTTCAATGTCATCTAATGCTATAATCCCTTTATAATATTTTGAAAACATAGCTCTTAGATTATCTACGGTTCCTACGTTTTTTCATTGTTTAGATTTGCATAGGTCAATAAGTTCTGATTTTTTATGTGAATAAATATCTGTTAATTTAGTAATTTTTGAACCTAAGGCTATAAGTTCTTCGTTATTCATATCACATTAAGATTTAATTGAATTTAGGAGTTTGTTTAAAGAAATTTATTTTTAATGAAGAAGGTTGATTTGTATTAACATATTTATACTTAGCACTAACTACTTAATTTTTTAATAATTTAAGAATTAAAATTAAAATATTTCTTTTTCTCAAATAAACTAAATACAGTTTTGAAAGACGAAAGAAAAATAAACTATTAAAAACTATTTAAATTATTAAAAAAACTAATCTAAAATCCTAATATTAATATACATGTATATTAAAAATTGTTTCTCACCTTTGCTTGAAGACGCATGGTTAGCCAAATATTTTTTCTCACTCTTTAAAATGTCGTCTTTTCAGTGAGAAAAAACCGAACGCGTATGTGTTACTCGCACTCAGTGTACACACACACAATTGCGTTCTGGGATACTCCTGTATACCCAAATAACGCACAAGTCTTTTATTTTAACTTGTAAAAAAACTCTAAACTACTTCACTTACATAAACTTCAGAAAAAATTAAAGGTGCCAAGGTTGAGGTACCAAGCCACACGCACAAAACAAAAAAAAAAATGTCTCCAGCCATGGATAAGAACCGCGTTGAGCACCACTGTCGTATATGCACTTTCCAGTGATATGCCTCTATCGACACTTGAGTTACCAAAATACCATACATTAACCGGTTACAGTTTGGCTCTCTAAACGTCGATATCGCTACCTTACTGTTTAGACCTTCAATCTTCAACGACCATAAATTAACCGGTTACAGATTAGATTGAAAGAATACAACTAACGTAGGACTACCTTCACCATTAAAACCTTAGATCGTCAACGACCATAAATTAATCGGTTATAGATCGGATTTAAAGAGTACGTAGAATTGTGTGACTACTCAAACAAAACATATAATTTCTGGGGTCGAAAACACTTTTATTAAATTATAAAACAAACATAAATAATTCAATTATTTAAAATACTTGGTCCGTACCACGACTGGCGAATTACCTATGTTATATAGTAAAATATTATTGCTGCCTCAGCACATCTTGCTTCATTGGCCTGACCTATGTCAACAATTTATAATTTAAAATGTTTCCACCTATATTATGTGTATATTACAGTGACGACTGTCTACTATATACGACACTACCCAATGCAGGAGGGAGTCAATTGCACTAAGGGTGGACCAGTTGGCTGTGTAACTATGATGGTCACCCGATAAGTTGTTTGTTATCTCTTGCCTGAGTCTTTTTATTATCAATGTCTCCAGTACTTTGGCTAGTATCGGTAAGAGACTCACCGATCTGTATGATTTCGGTTCCGTCGGGTCCTTGTCTTTTTCTTTTAGCAAGACTACCACTTCTGCATCTTTCCAGCACCTGGGGAAAAACGAGTTCAGCAGACATCGTCTGTAAAGCTGGTCTTTAACTATTGGCCATGCCTTCCGTATAATTTGCCGCTGTAGTCCGTCTTTACCAGGGGCTTTCTTAAGACCTATTCTCCATATCTTTTACTTCGTCAGCGGTAAGGTTCACTGCGATCAGTGGTCCCACTCGCCTGTCCGCTAAAGTGATCTCAGTTCCATTATGGAGAATGGGGGTTTTTAACAGCAGGCATGCGGTTTCCATTGGCGTTCTCATGACATCACCATCTGGTGTTTTCAAAGATTATTGTTTTTTACTGTTTGCGCTTCCTGCAAATTTCTTCCTTTGGTTGAACCTTGTAGATCTTATGAGACTTAGGTGATTGTTTCTGACTACCCTGTAGCTTGCCCTGTCTGTCGTCTTGTAATTTTTGTTTTCCCTGTAGTTGTTTACTTCTCTGCCTGAAATATTCAGTTCCGGAGTCCACCATGGGGCAATTTTTCACCCCTTTGTGTCCCCTTAGTTGGAATTGAAGATTTTGCCGCTTTAGAAATAGCTTCCACAAATAGCTGTCCCTTAAAGCTATCCCAATCTGCTTTTTCCACGTTACAACGTGTAATCTCTCTTGATTGGTTTGTGGTAGTGTCCTGATCGGAGAGCACAGTAAATGATATCACTCTGTGATCGCTATCAGTGATTTCAGTGTTGACTTTCCAATTTGTAACGTTGTACTCGAGGTCCTTCGTGGATAGTGTTATGTCTATGTTTGACGATCCCATGTCTGTCCTGCAGTAAGTGTTTGGTTGATTGGGTTGATTATTTGGGTTGATGCACTTTAAGAAGTAGATCTTTGATCATTTCCTCAAACTTTCTTCGTTTTACATGTCGGTGTTGTTTTTCCCTTGGCTATGCCACATATCTGAATGTGCGTTGGAATCGACTTCTATAATAGTTCCAGATTCTATTATTGACAGTGTGTTTGTGAATTTAACAATGAAATCTGAGATAGCTGTGTTAAATTTAAAGTACGCCGAAATAAATGTTTTGACTTTTCTGTTTTTCTGTTTGACTGTGGCGACGGCTATATTTTTTCTGATAATTTATAGATAAATTGGGATTAAAAACAATGATTGCGGCTCCTGCCTCGGAGTCCGCTCCCGTAATTGTTCTAATCGGGATATTTTCTAGTCCAGGAATACACCCACCTCTTGAAGGTGGTTCCTGGACCAAGGCTATGTCTACTTTCTTATTGATAAAATAATCTCTTAGTTGTTCTGCGACTATGAACTGTCCGTTCATATTCAATTGTACGATCCTTAAGGGTTGTTTTTGCATTATGCTTGGCATGAAGGATCCGTGTAATCGGTTCTCCTTACGACATTGTCAATTGCTTTCCTCCTTCCTCTGAAGAACTTGGAGTGAGCAACATGATTATCTTTAGAGTTACCACAAACAGGAGGGTCTTCTTTTTTATTGTGTCTCTGTGTCCCTTGGATCCGCAGTGCGTGCAGGTCATCGTTGTTTCCTTGCAGAATTTTTCCGAGTGACCGTACTTTAGACAAGTGAAACATTGCTGGAAATCGAAATATTCCGAAGTCCTGCAATTTGACATGCCTATGTACACTCTTCCTGCGGTTAGCATTTTGGCATGTATGTCAGGCCTGACCTCGCATTCCCACCATACTGTATCCTTATCTCTTGGCCCTCTTTTAAATAATCGTCTCATGATATTTCTGGCAGCTACGCCTAACATATTTCCCAAGCCCGTGTTTTGTGATAACATATTGAATGCTATCTCCTGAGGGCTGATTGTTTTATCAACATCGTAGATCATAACCATTGGACGTTTGCTCAGTTGAAGTTGAATAACAGATCTTTCCTCAGTGATGAATTTAAGTGCCGAATATGTATTTTCATCTGCTGTTACAATTCGTATGAATTTATTTTCTCCCTTCTGAATAACTGTCTGCCAAAAGATTTTAGGAGCTGAATTGTGTGTTGTGTGTTGCCATCATCTGTTGTATTTCGAACATTCACCTTCGATGTCGATGGTTCTCCATTCCCTGTTATACGAACTTTATTTCGTTTAAATGCATTTTACACCAAATATTTCGGGGTATCGTTGAATTGCTCAATTTTAGGTCCAGGTTAGCACGTTCAGGGACCAATGGGATACCATCTCACCTAATCTTGAATGAATGCTTTTTTTGTTTTTTATTGCTACCATTGCCCTTGTTTAATCAGACGCTCTAGCTTCCCAGAGTCTACCCAGTACTAGCTCATCAACTAATTCCTGGTATCCTGTTTTCACATTCTGCAAATCTCTTATCACCGCAACTGCGATTTTCTTCTTCACCGTTTCCCCTGTGATTATCTCATTTTGCCTTTTGCCTAAGCTGCGGACTTGCTTATCATATTGTATCGCCACATCTTGGCTTATTCCCAGATTTACTGTCCTTGCCGCATTTAGCGCATCTGAATCTTTTTTTCTCTTTTTCACTCTAATCCCTCCCTGCTCATCCTCGGTGCCGAAATCACTGTCCCTGATTACATCGTGATTCGGAATACCTTCCCTGCGTTCCTTTACTATTGCCTCTCTTGGTCTTACTGTAAGTTGAATTATGTCTGTGTTAATGTGTTCCGTGTTTATTTGCCCTGTGTATTCGTCTTCGATCACCATGTTTGATGATGATTGTGAGTGTGGTGAACCGTTGTTTGTATCAACACCTCCCCTTATTCTTAAAGGTGGTCGTGTGTCCTCCACCACTTCGCTTGTGTTTCCCTCGTCCGATTCGGATGACTAATCCGTGGATTGTCTTCTGACCTCGCCTTTAATACACCTTCTTAGTTGAGCAGTCTGGACATATACGTAATCATCTCCTGGTAAAGAGGGGTACACCGTACGCTTACGTCTGGTGTCCTCAGAATCCAAGGTTTCGTTAAGTCCATGCAGCAGCCTTTTGAACTGCAGCTCTTTATATATACTATCCGGTATTCTGTAGCATTCCCTGCTGTAAGGAGGTGGTAGATATGTCTTATACTCAATCCTTCTCTTTTCTTTGGCCAGAGCATACAGCTTTTATTTTTCCTTGTTTATTGCTATTTTCTTGTTTATTTTTTCTCTTTTCATTCTTCTCAATTCCCTAAGGTTCGCTAAGGCCGGGTTCTCCTCGACCTTGTCCTTCTTGAGAGAATTTCCAAAGGAAAAAAATTTGTTATCGTCATCCTTAGGTTTTGAGAGATCAGGTGTACTGCCCTTGCGGTTTTTATACTGCCTTTCCCCCTCATCCTAATCACGGAGACAATTTTTACGGTTTTATTTTGCTCTGTTGTATTCCTCTTTGACCATATTTTCAAATTCATTCTTTACATTTCCCCAGTTGAATGGTTCAATTCTTCTACCTGGTTTTGCTCTGAGAATTCTATTGTTTCTTCCACTATTTCTTCTAGTACATAAACTCTATCTGTTGAGTACAGAGTGATAACCCGCCGCCTAACTTATACGGCTTCAAAAGACGGTTGACATAGCGGTCTATGAAGGTCGTCGTCGTCGTCATCGAACCTTGGAACACGCACGTCGTTGAGCTGTGTCTCGTGCGGTTTTGCGCTTTGCGGAGTAATTTCGGTTTTTAACTATTATTTACTTAAACAAAACCTGCGTTGTTCCTCGATCGCCACCATATCCACATTGGACTACATAATAGACAAGCACTGGCCAACGGGAAGTTTTGATTGTGGAAGTTTTGTCACTCATTGCCATCATCAACTACTCATACACGGGTGTGGTGAGTCGGCTTTACGCCAACAATTATTGTCAAATTATTATTATTGAACTTGTTAGTATTATTATTTAAAACTACTGTGTCCAAGCTACTAACATAGTTCGTAAGCAGGGTTTCACAAGTTTTATTATTATTTGAGTATTGAAAATATCAATCAAACTTTATATATTATGAGCATTGTATTTATTGGTTAGGTAAAGAATCCGATATAACTAAAATTCATCCGAACACGACGAAACTATCCTCCGTGGTTGATAACCCGGAATAGTACGTCAAGCTGTTGAAAGTGAAGCTTGACGGACTCATGATGTTAGCATTAATTTAATAAGTAATAACACGACAATATGATTATGTATAAGTATAATATATAATAACGTACAACTGGACAATTAAACTGTGACAGTACACACACATCGTATACGCTCTGTACAACGACGCCTGTGAATATTACAAGTGAATATTACATACATCAAAGGCCCTATATATATGCACGACCAAGGTCATGTTACATGTCATGTTACACAGGAGTCTTATGCTCCTACATAACTAGTTACTAAATTGTACACACGTGTCAAGGCTGACTACATATACTAAATATTAATTGTATATTTCAACACAAACACTATCTCTTTCTGCTCCCCTGTTTGCGCTCAAGCTGGATTGCGCAGTTAGGAAGGATAGACCAGAACTTGCTGAACTAGCTCCTGGGGAGCTGGCAATACTTATTGAAGAGTATCCTGAAGAGAAAGACTGTCTAGGGTTTAGTGCTCGCAGGGGTATCCCTTCTTTGCCTTCTCCGGGGTCGTTTCCTCCCCAGAATGGTCCATAATTGGGATGATATGCTGTATATGTATTCACTGGTGATTTTTTGATTAATTCCCGAAAGAATTTTTTAAATCGGACCCTTATTTCAGAAGATCCCTAGAAGGGATTTATCTAATTTTCCCTCGAAATTATCCTAAACGCGTTCTGAATCCGACTTGTGTATCCCTGACGGTTTTCAGGCCAATCCAGGCCAGTAAAATTTCGGCATCAATTAATCAAAAAATCCCTTGGGGGACATTTTAATGTAGGTGTAACCAAAATGAAATGTCTTTGTATGGACGTTGTATCTTAAAAACTGAACTAGATATAGCGATTCAAAATTTGCGGGGTGAAAATTTTGAGGGGGGGGGAATTTTTGATATATTCTAGCACTTAGTGTACTGAAACTTTGTGTTGAACTCCGGTTCTTTTACGACCTATATTGGCTGCTCTACGGTCGTCTGAAAATTTGACTTTGCGGCCTTTGAAAGGCGCACTTAGTACAAAGACGAAATGCTCATCCGTATATGGGGCCGACGATTTGCCTTGGAGTTATTACCTTTTGAAATTCGAATTTTTCAATTACACTATCTCAAAACCAGTTTTCCCCGGACTTGCCGGGTACTCGCCTGGAATCACCGTGCAATCGAAAATATCTGAGAAAAATTCTCTTGCGGCGCTCCGACGATGCAATTTACGGATGGTACCCTGGTACTTTGGACTTATAAATTGGCTAAAAAAAGGATTTAAGTCCAAATATGCTTTATCTATATAAGCCTAATTGGACTTAAAATACTCTGCGATTTTTTTGTCGAAACCTGGATATGCCACACGCCTTTTTCGTATCCTTGAAAGGAGTTAATTCCCGAGTATCCACGAATACCTAACCTAACCCTATATTTCAGACCAAAACGCGATTTGGAAAAATGCTAATTAAATTGCACAGTCATGAAACCAGTTTCCCCGGGACTTGCCGGGTACTCGCTCGGAATCACCGTCAGCCGACCCATAACACTTAACACTGCATGACGGAACATGACTGTTGTGTTCGTGGTCGACAGACAGGCGACCGCACGTCGTCTAAGGACCACGAGCACCGTGCACGCAAGGAGGCGCACCCGTACCATCCGGCAAGGGCATACATGTGACTTTCGCCACCTTGGTGGGGCCGCAATCAATCCACTTTGCTTTCCGGTTTTAGTTACGGAAAACCTTCATATAGCCCAACGATAGGCTGGGTAGGCGCTAAGGAGGGACCGTGCTTCCTCGGCCAGCTGTCACCGTACGAGTCTGCCCAGCTCCATCACTCGGCCTTGCCCTGACCAAGCGTATGGTCTTTTACCACATAGTAATTAGTATGTGCCTGCAAACTGCCACTCCGAAACCAAACCGCCGTCGGCCGAGGACAGTGTCAGCCGCGGCCGACGTGTGAGGGCTAGGTGTTAATCTCTCAACACCGAGGGGCCCCTCACATCCCGAAGCACCATTCTCGCCTCCCGTTAGGTAAAGCACATCAATGGTGGAATGCTCGGACGAAGCTTCGTCGGCAGCCTACCTCAGCTTATGGTCCTCCCGAGATTTGGGCCGTGTACCACGGGCTCACGGTGGGCCCAGCCTCGCCTCCCAGAGGCGTCACCAGGTGGCTAAGCCCAGTGACCGACCCTCTCTTCACGAGGTCAATGTCAGAACCTCACAACGCCCTGGTCCCCGGAGGTTTCGGTGGGTCCACGCCCAAGCTGCCGGCCCTGACTGGCCATTTCCCCTTTCAGTTGCCTCGTACGACAAGCAGAGGATACTATGGTAGTATTCTCCAAGGCCCCCACCACAGGGCCTTACTACTCGTCCCTGACGTATGAGTGCGCCCCGGGTCAGGACGCACTCTAGCGTGTCTCACCGCTTCTGCCACTTACGCCATACGCACTTATTCGAGACACCCCGAGTGCTAAGCAATCCGTCTTGGACGGTGGCTGCGTCCTGACCCATTCAGGTCTTGGGTCCTTGTTATTCTACCGATCTCTGTGGTTCATGAGTGCTTCTTTCGCAAACGTCATGAGAGTATCATGGGCCTCTTCGTAGTTAGGAACTCCCCATTTTCTGGTGGCCATGGTACGTGTTCTTCCCAATGTCGTATACGCCACGCAAAGGCTAGACGTATATAACGGATATGTTTCGGTTTCCGATTCTCTAACCGTCGAACGAGTAAATTATCGACACCTGCTGTATGAGTTTAATTTAAGTTCTCCTTTTGGTGACCACGATAACGAGTACTGCGCAATAGGATAATTAAATAAAAGTCCAGCAGGATTTACACTATACAACCCTAAGGTTATTTTACTCCCGAACAACTGACCACGATAACGAGTACTGGATGTTCGAGGGTGAGGTATCTTTTACCTAGACAAAGTCTTACTCTTTCTCGACTAACCACGATAACGAGTGCTGGACGAGAAAGTAAGTACCACAATGTCTTACTACCTGTTTTTAAAAGTGTTATTCACCACAACGTCTCTGTATCAACTCGTAAGATAAAATATTCTAAAAAAAGGCGTGAAGAAAAACAGTGACACTTGTTTTTTTAAAAAAAAGAATTAAATATAATAAAATATATCAAAAACAAATAATAAAAAGAAACGTAAAAATACTGCAGCTCGTTGGCTACTACAATAAGCGAAACAAACAAAACAACAGCCCGGCTACCGTTGCAGACGTCGCCTTAAGTAGTCGTGGCAATTTTGCTGACTCGGTTTGATTGACTTTCTGCTTCGTATGGTATTTTAATATTTTATAATTTCGTTATATATACAACAGTCCCATTACTACAAATAAAATATGACCTCATATTTTTTTATTTTTACACATAGGTATTTTGTAATGGGAATCTTTCATATTTATATTACGTACCTATTTGTGGTTATACGACATTATAATATCATTCTTTTTCTTTATTTTTTTGTTCTCTTGTTATAAAATCCACCAGGTTTTCAAATTTCTTTCTTATTTCTTCCTCTATTGCTATTGTCTCTGCTGTTTTGTTTTTTTATTACTTGCTGTTGTGGTTCGTGTTTTCGAGTCCTCCTGATTTTGCTTCTATTGTATGCTTCTTTACCTTGTTGGATTCTATTTATATTGATTTGGGAATTTTTGATTTTTTTTCTAGTCTCGGGATTTCTACTTTTTTGTTCATCTGTAAAAATGGATTTGAAATTTATATTCTTTGATTCTCGTTTCATGATATTAGTTATTTTGATTAAGTTTTTAAATAGTTTTGATTTAATTTTGAACATTTTTATACTATATATTAAGTGGTACACAATTTTTTTACAAATGGTTGGTCTAAATTTTACAATTTTATATGTACCCCAAAAAAAAAAAAAATAATAATAATATGTTACATTTTTCTGCTTAGTTGAGTTTTTTACATTTGCTTTTTGCCTTAAAAATAGTTGTTGATTTTTTACTTAATTTTACATTATTATGTGTAACTTAAAATAAATGGTTGATTTTTCTGCTTAATTGTATTATTTTACATTTTTGTTTTTGTTGACATTTGGCCTTAAGAATAATGGTTAGTTTTCTAACTTAATCCTATATTTCCCCTTTTGTCTTAAAACTAGTCTCATTTTTTTTTATTTTTTTTTTTTTTTTTTGTTCTCTTCACCCCCAAAAGGAAAAATTATACATATTTATTTATTACCTAATGTTTAATTAATCTTAATATTTATTTTTAGGCTAATTCTGTGTTATCCTGGACTTGAAGTTGGTTCCTCTGAGCATTGTATACTACTTTCACAGTGTCTAATGGCTTAGTTTTATTTTTTTTAAACAGTGACATTTGGTTTTTAAAAAAAAAGAATTAAATATAATAAAATATATCAAAAACAAATAATAAAAAGAAACATAAAAATACTGCAGCTCGTTGGCTACTACAATAAGCGAAACAAACAAAACAACAGCCCCGCTCCCGTCGCAGACGTCGCCTTAAGTAGTCGTGGCAATTTTGCTGACTCGGTTTGATTGACTTTCTGATTCGTATGGTATTTTAATATTTTATAATTTCGTTATATATACAACACCAAAGTACCTGTTTGAGTTTATTCCTGGCACGTTCCCCTTTTTTTGATTTTGTCCATCTGTCCAGCCATAATTGTAATCTCCTGTAGTTCTGTCTGTGCCTCCAAGGTTATATTGTTGATCCTGTGCTCTTGTCTGTTACCTTCCCATAGTGTTTGTAAATCCAGAGGGAGGAGTCCGGTGATGACCTGGAGGGCGTCCGTGGATGTCGATCTGTATACTGCTGATACTGCGATCAGTAGTGCTCTTTGCCCACTCATTATTTTCTTTCTTGTTGTTTCGAACCAGTCATCCATCCAGATACATGCTGCATATGTCACTCTTAGAATATATATTCCTTATAGTGGATTAACGATGTAGATGCTTCTACAAGCAAGACCAACAAAAGAACTAAAAGCAAAAAAGGTAACCATAAATGAGGAGACTCAAAATGGAATTAAAAACAGACTTAGATCCCTGGTGATGATGTTCTCTAAGGTTGAGGAGCCTACCTCAGCTGTAACATGGTGGCTGTATCACGGGTAATCGCTGGATAGTAAAAAACCACTGACCCAGTGGTGAAGAATCACCGAAATGCTTCTTTCAAAACGGGTACGGTCACAGACCAGTTTCTTACATCGACGTGCACTAGGAGTAAAACCCTAGTGTAAACAATCGCATCTCTTGAATAGCCATGTTGAAAAAAGGACTTCGCACCACATGGGAACATCCAGACTGTTTTCCGGTTTCACCGAGTTGTACTCCAGTCTCCCCCGGATTCCTTTGTGATCCTCAGTTTCCCCTTCTTTCAAGTCCGAAGAAATCACTGAATCGAGCAGTAATTCCAAAATGTCTTCCGAGCCCACCGTGCACCCTCCTCCCGCCTTGGGGAGGGTTGCAAGCACACCACGTAAGTCGGTGTTTACTCCTTCCTTACACCAAGGGTAAGCGGACCCCCATGGCTTTTCTTTTCCTCCTCTTTAGTAAACGCTTGCTAGGTTCTACGCTGCTCTTTTTGCGTTCCTGCTGTATAATTATTTCGATCTCTTCTATACACTTCCCTTAATGCGACTGTCCTTTCCTCGCTTCCCTCGACCCGAATCTCCTATTTGCCGTCTCAACCGCTTGATCTACCGCGTTTGCGCATCGAGTTCCTCCGTATACCACAAATGTTTCCCGAGTACGCGCAGCTTCACTCGTGGCATTGATTTCCTACAGACCTCACGTATTTCCGAAGTTAGGTAATCCGCTCTGAATTGTATATCTTCCTCAATCCAGTCTGATTTACCGTCAAACAGTCCTTTAGCCAGCCATTGTCAGCTCGCCGGACATCGAACCTCTTACTCTTCTCCTCGAATTCCTATAATAAAAACAGATATTTTATCTCATTCTTTTTTTAATAAATAACCTAACCTCACCTTTCTAGAACATTAACAAAATATCATAATCCGAAATCAATTGGAGTTGTTGACCCGTGTATTTCAACATACAGTCAAAACTAAATCCAGGTAAAGTGTAGTAAAATGATGGGTCCAGATGGTAAGTGACTATACAGAGGTCTCGGAAATTTTCAAACACATCAGTCAACAGAAACACGTCGATTTTAAATAAAGATCAGAGGATTCCCCGAGTGTTTGGCAGCTGAAATGGTTCCAAACTGTATTTGCATGTTCAAAATCCTCATGTTTTATATGTGATTCTTTCAATGAACTGTAAAAATCTTTTTTTTGCCGGTAAACTGGTTTCTTCAAGCTTATCCCAATCATCTGTATAATTAGGATATATTTGCCGATCCTAAGACCGCCACCGCCACCTCCGCTACTCCCGGCCTGGCCATATTTTTGGCCAACGCCGCCACTCTCCACCACAAAGTCAAGGTAGACCACCTACACCGCTACTCCCTGCCCAGTCAAAGTACTCTCGGCGTATGTAATACCTATATTAAACATATATACACACACACACACACACACACACACACACACGTGTACTATATCTTCAGCCACTACAACCGTAACCGTTATATACGTGTATGTAATTTACCTATATAAATGCAACAGGGTGGTCAAAGATTTTGCATGGAATTGTTTATAAAGCATATCGTTACCACTTATATATCATTTTTTTTTTTTTTTTTTCCTGGTTTTTGTCATCCAGCATTCCCATACTTAAAATCCCTTCCATTTGAATATGAATTAAAATAATGATACATTATCTCATTTAATTAGTATGCACATACGTTTTTACAAAAAAGGTACACGAGTTGTTTACAATGTATTCCTTAACGGCAATGTTTTGTTATTTTTTTATTAACACATTAGGATTAGAACGTCGAAATTACGAAAATGAATTTGAGATGCCATTTTTATTTGTACCGTAAGTTTAATGTTATTTTTATTATCATTATTATTTCATTTATCATATTTGGTGTTTAGTGTTATTGAGCAACCATTACTTCAAGTTCAGCCTCCACCAACAAATTTGGAGGAGGTTTTCAGGATAATTTACGAGATAATGTAAGTTGAATATAATGATTAATATTATTCTTTTCTAACATTAAACCAGGGCTTCAAAACGTTTTCATAACGTTACGAGTATAACGTTAAACGATTCAAAAAACGATTGAAACGAATAACGGATAACATATCGGTAAACGATAAACGATTGAAATGGATAACGGATAACGGAACAGTAACGATAAACGATTGAAATGGATAACGGATAACGGAACAGTAACGATAAACGATTAAAATTAATATCGAATAACGATTAAAAGTTGAATCATAACAAACATGTCAGACAACAAAGGAAATTACGAAAATATTAAAAACTATCTATAGAATATAATTAGAATTTAGTTAGTTTTGTAGAACTGTTGCTTGATAGGACTATAATAATAAAGTGACTTTAATATTAGGTACTAATCAAAATTAATTAAATGTACATGGAACTATGAACGTTTAAAATAGCCATAAATATTTCAAAGAAATAATACGCATTATCAATATTATATTTAGGCTTTCTTCACAGATTTCTATGTATTACTAGATAGCGAACTCCGGTCATGAATTGAAGCTTCAAGGTCGGTTGGCAATTGTATGGTATTTCATATGACAAATAAGATGATATTATGATTTATTTTATATCGTATTTTATTATTTTTAAACATTTAGTTTACAAAAACAAAAAAATATTTTATATAAGTCATTTTACATTTACTATTTTATTTGACCGTTAAAAAAAATATTATTCCTAATACATTTTGTATAATAAATGAAATGTTTTGCCAACCGACAAAATGGCGGCCGTTCACAGCTGAGCTTCACTTGTAACAATGTAAATTGTATAAGAGTTCCTTATCTAGTGTAGTATAGAAGTCTGTGGCTTTCTTACAAAAGTGGAAAATATTTATAAATAATGTCTGGGTAAATAGTATTAAACCCGTTCAACGAGTTCTACATTTCTTAGTAATGTATTTATAAATAATTAATATTTAAAACGTTTAAACGTTAAACGGAACATTTTATAAACGTTTAAATTCTTTATAACGTTAAACGATTAATCGATCATAACGTTTAATATCATATAACGTAAAACGCTAAATCGATCATAACGTTTAATATCATATAACGTTAAACGCTAAATTGTTCATAACGTTTAATATCATATAACGTTAAACAGTAATTTTGTCATAACGTTTGATATCCATATAACGGTAAACGGTATTATTTTTTTGGATTTAAGCCCTGCATTAAACACTCTTCTGGTCTCTCTAAATTTTAATGTATAGCCTTAGCCAAATTATTTACTAGTTTATCCAAACTAGTCGACATAAATCTATAAGTGTCAACAAAACGAATTTGAAAAGTATTTGATATATATTTTGTAAAGGATATTAATTTCTCTTTGGTATTCGGTATAATGTTAATCGATTTTGTATCGAAACCTAGCTGTGTCACAATAAAATGTGAAAAAATGGAACGAAACTAGGCTTTTCCATTAATAAATTACAGTTACTGCATACAGTCCCTCTGTACTTTCCGGTCAAATGATCATGATCTTTAACAACATTATTAAAAGTTGTAATAAATTTCGATTTACATAATGGACATGATCCTTGAGCGACGATATTTTGATGACTTTTTTTATTTTCATCAGTCATTATAATCGGCACATTGACGTTTAATATTTTTTCAATTTTAAGGGCAACTTTAACAATTTCTTCCGTAAATTTCTTTGCAACGTCACCTCTGTTAAAACTTGAATCACCTCTGAACACAACTGGTCCCGTCTCAATATTGTATTTTTCTAACAATTCGTTTAGTATATCATCACTCGGCTTGATATAATAGCAATAACTCATGACATCATGGTGGTGAATATTGTGTGTGTTTGGGCCGAGACCGAAACAACGATAGTTCATGTGCCCGGTACCGAAATACTTCATGCTCAAGAACACTCACACACCGACCGATCTGTGTTGCGTATTAATATGTGTATAGCAACTCAAGAGTAGTGGACGGGATCGCCGAGCAAATACTCTGAGTGCTAGGTAGTGTGCGGTGAGTAGGTGTGTATGTGTATGTGTGTGTATGCAAATAATGTCAACACAAATTCAATGTTATTAATATGATATAATAAGACGCTTTCAAATAATACAAAATAAATAAAATTATAGCCAATAGGCAAAAACAATATAATAATATTTTATAACAATCTATTTGAGCCGCTAAGAATTATATAAAGATGGCCAAATAGTTGATAATAAGTAATAACTAGCTATTTGAGCTGTAATATAATAATAAATATATAAAATAAAACTCACAATTTGACGGAGCGCCGCTGGCCAGTTGCTACCTAACCTTTTTTAAAAGCAATAATATAGTAAAATAAATAACACACACAATATAACTATAAATTATAAACAAATGATAAATGGCGATTCGCGCCTGTGCATTAACTATATAACATAGATTGGTGGTGATTCGCACCCTTTACCAATAACAAAAATATGGCGCTTCGCGCACGACAATAACAGCACGGTTCAATAATTATAATATGTAAGACGATTTGCGCCTCACATAAGAATAATACAAAAAAGACGATTCGCGCCTGAACTTAAAAAACAATATAATATCAAACCGGCGACCGGTACACTCGCTAATAGTATTGTGTCTTGATGACAGCGGTGAGTGCACTTTTGCGGCGGCCGTGTCTTATAATAATAAACACGCAGCCGGCGCGGCGGCGGCGATAATTTACATAATATTATATAATAATTCACAGCTGATACGGACAATTAAACAGAAATAAAAACAATAATATAAATATATAGGAACAAACAGGTAACAGGTATGTGATTGCATTAGTGTGTGCGTGAGTCGGTGGTGGTAAGTGGCCTTAACATATCAATAATGTTGTTGCATTTCGGGCGGCAACAGTGTGTATTATTTGAATCATTATTACTATTTTTTTCTAATATTGATTCAAAGTCTGCATAAATAAAAAATGGATGTTTGCGCGTAAGATAACAATTTTCAAACTTCATATACGTATTAGGAGGCGGTAATAATGGTATCAGAGACTTATTTTTATTACATTCAATTTATGGGCTTTAGGCGTGTTCTGCGGTAACCCACACGGTTAACACCAAGTATGTCTTAAAACATCCCACTTTACATAATGACATAGCGTGTCCATTTTTTGTTAGTTGCGCTCCGATTAACTTTGCTAAATTTGTTATACAACAATAATATTGTTTTCAAGTGCCATCTCCAAATAATAATAAATCATGGTGATCATCAAGTTCTTCCTCGCATACTTTTATTGGATAAACTATAGTTTGTTCAGGTTTTGTTGTGGTATAATTTATTCTTTTTGAATTTTTTTTACGTTATTTTTATATTTGAGCTCTCCGTTTTTTAAACTATAATATATATTAACCGAAACTTTATTTGTTTTTTCAAATTTTACTACATCGTTTAATGAAGCAGGGGAATTTATATTTTTAAAATCATATCTGTTCTCTACTTCAACATAATTAGATCCTATTCTTTCAGCATGAACAGGATTTACTAGTTTAGCTAACATGGTATATTTAAAACATTTTTCATCAAAGTTCCGAGCATTAATCGTCGCTTTTTTCCTCTCTATAAAAGCCGGAAGTGGTAAATATGACGAACCTCCAAAAGGTTTGTATACATTTACGTTGAATATAATTATGTCTATACTCTCTAATGAAAAGACACTGCCCTTGACCTCCATCTCGTTTTGTTCTTTTAATAGCTTAATAAAAGCTAATTCTAAAAATTGTTAACATCATCTGATTGAAATACTGATCTTGATCGAGTTTTAAATGCTCTATTTTCTCTCGTATGTGCATTACCTAGGTATAATATAATATGTGGCCTCTAATTTAATATTATACTTTACCGGAGAGTTTTCAATTGATTCGTTTAGTATAGCATAAATCTCCGGCTTTGAATGGTCTAAAAAATCTCTAGCATTTTTAATACCATCAGTGTTTTTTTTAAATATTCTTTGCACAATCCGTTGAACGCAGACTTTGTTAGAACAAATTTCGATGATGATGTAGTCGTCCTCATACGTTTATTTTTATTCTGTCCATTTGAATTCTCATTATATACACGTTTACCTAAATAATTTATAAGTTTTATATAAAACAAAAATATATATATATTTATATTAAATATGGACTTTGTTTTGAAGATTCAGCTTGTATATTCTCGACGAAAATATTTGGGGCAATTTAAATCATTTCCTGCTTATCATTATCAGCTAAAAAAAAAAATCAATATAAATATTAATTATGATATCATTTAAATATATATTTACATATAATACTTTTGCACAATCCATTATTTTCCGCTTTATCTAATACATCAATACAAAAACTATCATATTCGTCTTCAAAAGTGATATTGCAGTTATCTAAAACCAAATAGGTAATAATAATAATAGTTGATTCAAGATATACATATTTAATATAACATACTTTTACACATTTCATTATGTTCGACCTTATCCAACACATCAATACAATAGCCATCACTACTGGCTTCGTACATTAATTTATCATCAAATGCGTTGTTATCACTTATCATCTATAATAAACATTTTTAATTAAACACGATATATTTACTATATATTTACTATATAATATAGACTTTCATGCAATCCACTTTTTTCAACCTTATCCAATACTGCTACACCATCGTTGTCTACAAAAGTGATATTATATGTAAAATATTAAACACTAAATCATACAAATATATTATTCTTACTTGCAGTTGCTGCTGTAACTAGCTGTGCATTACTGTTTAACAAACCTAAAACGGAACAATACTTTATTATTTCAAACTAGAATTAAATGCGTTATATTGTTTTTTATACTACAATCATGTACGTATGGTTGTATATACTAAACCCCTTAAAACGCTCAGATTACATTTATTATACAACAAGTATTCGGTAACCGTATATTAAGTAAAAAAAAAGATTATCATCCGTTGAGAACGATTGACACGGCACACCGGTTCAAATAATGTAAACAAAAGAAACAACTGTCTACACTCTACAGTAATTTTAATCGAACCCGTGATACTGAGTATATACATCATGTGCGTACTAATCTTTGTATAATGACAAAAAACAATTTTCCCCGATAGAATCCTAATATTCTATTGTATGACTATGAAATTTACTCACCGTGAATACTTTTCTCGTGACTTCTGAGAGCATCCTTTCTGCTAAAAAAAAGTGTTGCAAATAAAACACTTAACTCTTTGAGGGGCGAAAATTTCCTTTAGAAAAAAGACCCATGTGGGCAATATGTCTCTTTACCATAACATTTAGTACGTATATCAAAATATTGTTAATGATAATAAATGATGAAAAACGCGAGAAATGATATCAGACCAGCGGCAGTGATATTGTTTGATGCATGTATAAGATGATAATAAGGTGATTGGTATGCTGACCATCATCAAAAAAATATTAAAAATAATTTTAAAAGTGGTTAAAATAGTAACCACCGCACCTGAACGGTAAAAAAAAAAGTGGTTAGCATACTAACCACGGCCCCTCAAAGAGTTAATTTGTTTAGTGTTATTGTGACACTTTAAATGTCTTAATAAAATATCTTTCTGCGAGAAAACAGATACACACTGATCGCAAATAAATATTTTTAATATGCATGAAATCTAACGATATACACACACAAATGACTGTCGGCTCGTTACTAACGCATCTGACAATGGCCAAGCCGAATAATAATAATAATTTTTGTACCCAATTCAAAATTCATCGTTTCCGAGATTTTTGCTTAAATGCTGTCTTAGCAGTTTCATACCACCGTATAACGATGTAATTTTTTTTCTCTCAAACACAATACCCATGATATACCTCATGTCGTTAAACAGCAGCCAAGCATCTGATATAAACACACCGGACATTTCAACAGGTTTCATTGACTTTCTAGCAAATGGCGAGTTGGATGAAATGGTAAGTTTCATTACGTACATATGTATATATTGCTAAGTTTAGTTACGCATATATTTTGTAGCTATCAAATACACCGACACGGGTCTATTATATAAATTTATTAACCCCAGAGGAAGCTACTGCAGTTGACGAAGTTAGTATGACATAATATTGTAGCACTTACTTTTCTGACGTTATATTATGTTTTTGTTGTTGTTATAGACTAGAAACGATGTTAAGCATATTATATCTGAGGATTGTGTTGATCAACAACGAACAAATGGTATGTTTGTTTTATTATTGTTTTATGCATTATGTATAAAATATTTACTATCATAGATAAACCAAATGAAGTCGACTTTTGCGGTGGTGAAGAAACTGACGATGTATGCCTTAATGCATTAGAAAAATAATATATTTGGGGTGAAGATGACAAAAAAATGCTGTTAGAAGTTTGTATTGAATCTAGTACCTAATATATATTATATTATATATTTGTAAAATAAAAATTTATAACAAAAAACTATTTATAATTATTTATTTATTAATCTATTTACATTAACCTATTTACACTATTTACAAATCTTTATCTGATGTTACGGCAGGTGAATAGACTTCAGACATTTCTTCGTCGCTGTCACTACTATAACATGAGGTATATCATGGGTATTGTGTTTGAGAGAAAAAAAATTACATCGTTATACGGTGGTATGAAACTGCTAAGACAGCATTTAAGCAAAAATCTCGGAAACGATGAATTTTGAATTGGGTACAAAAATTATTATTATTATTCGGCTTGGCCATTGTTAGATGCGTTAGTAACGAGCCGACAGTCATTTGTGTGTGTATATCGTTAGATTTCATGCATATTAAAAATATTTATTTGCGATCAGTGTGTATCTGTTTTCTCGCAGAAAGATATTTTATTAAGACATTTAAAGTGTCACAATAACACTAAACAAATTAAGTGTTTTATTTGCAACACTTTTTTTTAGCAGAAAGGATGCTCTCAGAAGTCACGAGAAAAGTATTCACGGTGAGTAAATTTCATAGTCATACAATAGAATATTAGGATTCTATCGGGGAAAATAATTGTTTTTTGTCAATATACAAAGATTAGTACGCACATGATGTATATGCTCAGTATCACGGGTTCGATTAAAATTACTGTATAATAAATGCAATCTGAGCGTTTTAAAGGGTTTAGTATAAACAACCATACGTACATGATTGTAGTATAAAAAACAATACAATGCATTTAATTCTCGTTTGAAATAATAAAGTATTGTTCCGTTTTAGGTTTGTTAAACAGTAATGCACAGCCAGTTACAGCAGCAACTGCAAGTAAGAATTATATATTTATATAATTTAGTGTTTAATATTTTACATATTGTAACGTGGTCGGGGGAACGACCAGTTAAATATAAGATATCCAGGGAGAATCGTATGCATCCTATAGATATAAATACCGTAGCCAGGGGCAGATATATAGATATCAGGATCTTAAATATATTTAAATTACTAGGATTCTATTTCAGTTATAATTATGTTTTATTATTTATTAAACAATTACAAATACTAATACTCACAAATATATCAACTATGATTCTATTATACTAGGTATAATGTATCGTAGTCCTACGGAGTCCAGTAATCGTATTGTGTGATAAAGGTGAAGGTGCACAGTGAACTAACTTACTATAATACATAGTGTGTGTTGGCCATAGGCCTTACAATTATGTGTGTTTTCTAATATGTATAGGTCAGCAGTTAGTCGTACATACGGTAGAGTTTGTCTTCCAACAAAACATATATGTAAAATGATAGCCAAGTTCAATTATGTAATATTTATTTATTTATTTATTTATTTATTATGGACGGGCGGATGCCCAATAGAAATATACATAAGAAAAATGGTCGATGTAGTTTACAGTTATAAAATAATTTCTTATAGACTAGAGACGAGTAATACAAATTAATAGGTAGTAAATACAAATAATAATAATATTAAGGTCGTTGGCTAATTATAGTATAAACATAAATTATAATAATAGGATACACATCTTAGTTAGGTACTAGGTTCGATAAATACATATTATATTAATAAATTATTTAAATATATTTTAAATAATTCAACATTTGTACACAAGAATAAATCTACATTATATGTATTAACTAATTCCATACATCGATTCATAGGTGCGTTTTTGCCATAGTTAGTAGATTGTAATGGAACATAGAACGTATTTGTTTGTCTAGTACTTCGATTAGGAACCAGAAAGCTTAAGATTGAAATTAAACATGGACAATAAACTTGTCCATTAAGTAATTTAAAAATAAAACACAGGTCAAGTCTTTTCCTTCTTATCTCCAGCGATTCCATATTTAAAATTGTTAATATTGGTAAGTAGGAAGAATAAGGTTGACGCTGAATGTCGCACTTAAAGGATAGAAATCTCAAAAATCGATTTTGTATTGACTCTATTGCGCGTATCGGACCAATTCTACTAGGGGACCAAACCATAGAGGCATAGTCCAAAATTGATCTTACATACGAGTAATATAAAGCTTTTAATGCATATGGATTGTTAAAACTTTTACAGCTTCGATTTATAAATCCTATAGCATAGATGAAGCTTTATTTTGAATATACAAGTAGTGCTCATTAAATGTTAGAGATTCATCAAAGATTATGCCTAGATCACTATTCTTATAAACGCGAGTGAGTTCAGATTCATATAAGAGGTAGTCATAAATATATTTTTCTCGTTTTCTAGAAAAAGTTAATACTTTGCACTTAGAAACGTTTAGAAGTAAGTTGTTTTTGCTGCACCAATTCGAGAGGACGTTTATTTCATTTTGAAGTAGTACAGCATCGTCCGGTGACTTAATAATACGAAATAATTTGAGGTCATCAGCAAACAGCAACATATGGGAGTTGGTAAGTTTAATGTCATTAATGAAAATGTTAAATAGTAATGGAGCAAGATGAGACCCTTGAGGGACACCTGAACTTACATCATACATACTTGAGTTAAAATTTTTAATTTTGACATATTGTTTCCTGCCCGTTAAAAAAGACACTAACCATGAATAGAATGGATTTCGTATACCTAAGTTGTATAGTTTAGTGGATAAGATATCATGGTCAATTTTATCAAATGCTTTTGAAAAATCCGTGTATATAACATCCACTTGATGTCCTGCCTTAAACGCATCTAATATATAATGTTGTAATACAAGAATATAATATATATAATATATATAATATGCTTTGATTGTTGACTTCAACGACAAAAGAAGTGAGATCTAAATGGATGCCAAGTTCAATGGTCAGTCCTGAAATTTATTTATAACAACATGAAATATAATTTCTTCTTATCACTTAGGATAATGTTTTGATGCCTAAGGTCTGACTTGGCTAGTTTCCATATTTTACGAATTATCATCAAGTACCTACTAAAACAGTCATGGAAGAGCACTATGTTCGATAGCTAGCTAGTTTCTAATAGCAAGCCAAATTTTTAGAAGTATAAAAAAGAACTCCCAACTTTTTAGAACTTGCGAAGGCTATAACATAATTCGTATATAGAAACTAGCTAAGTCAGACCTTAGGCTTCAAAACATTATCCTAAGTGATAAGAAGAAATTATATTTCATGTTGCTATAAATAAATTTCAGGACTGACCATTGAACTTGGCATCCATTTAGATCTCACTTCTTTTGTCGTTGAAGTCAACAATCAAAGCATATTATATTACATAATTGAACTTGGCTATCATTTTACATATATGTTTTGTTGGGATATCATTACTTTTTGTATGTAAATTTTTAATAGCTATTTATTCATAATAAAATTATTTCCAAATGGTTTTTATTAAACTATTGTATTTTCCTACGTTTACGGGTTATAATTTTTTTTTTGTGTTATTATTTATATTTTTCTGAACTTTTAAAATGTTTGAATGAATTGCCCATTCAGTATCTGTAATTTTTTTTACGCGTTTTCTATTTATATTTAATTTGGCCAAGTCGGGGCGGTATAGCGTGTGCAGGCGGTTGTCCTCTACAATAGAGCTCTCTTGTGCCTTGATTTGACTTGGATCTAAATTGATAAGATGTACTCCATCTAAGGTTTTAACTCTAGAGAGTCCAATGTAAGCCTGCCCTTTAGTAAATACAGAGGAGCCTATATCGAAAAGAGCGCTGTCAAGGTTAAGGCCTTGTGATTTATGGATAGTAATAGCATATGCTAAGCAAATAGGGAATTGTTCCCTGTGTACATATAGATTACTCAATATCTGAAACTTGGTCTTGACTCGTTCTAGTTCGTAAATTAAATTATGTTTAAATTGTATTGTAATTTTACGTATTTATATTATATTTTAATATACAATTATTTTAACTCTTTTTGAGTATATTTTTAATTATCATAATTTTATTGACTGTAGTTTCTACTGTTGGGTAGATAATTCATAATTTGTAAGAATAATTATTTAATTATTTTAATTGTAATATTTAAAAAAAATAATATTAATTACATACATAGATAGAAAAAAAAGTATGTTGCTGCGCGCGGGTCGACAATATCGACACATATTCGGCTAGTCGTATTTTTGGAGCGGCGATACGGGAAAGGTTATTTAAGTCAACATTACATTACATTACATTAAATTAGAGGCAATTCATTAATTAATTGAAAAATGAAACATAATAGATAAAATAATTGCAAAATTATAATAAAATCAATTGATTAAAAAATTAAAAATTAAAAAAATTAAAAAATTAAAAATTTTCAAATTTTCAAATTTCTGATTTTTTCCTTTGTATTTACCTAACTACCTATCTGTATGCCAAATTTGAACTTTCTAGGTCATCTGTAACTGGGTTAGAATTTTGATCTATAGGTCAGTCAGTGATAAAAATGACGATTTTCGGACGTTAATATCTAAATAACGGTTTGAAGTGTGTTTATGAAATTTAGAGCACATATTATGTATCTCGTTAGTCTCAATATATGAGCCAAAATTGACATGTTTATGTGGAATAGTTTTTGAGTTATGAGGGGGTCAAAAGTGGCTCCAAATGGTTCGTGTAATATTACACACGGTGCTGCTCGCCAGTTCTGTTAGCTAGAACTTGGCTTGACACGCTACCGCGTGTCTAGATTATATTATATAAGTAGTATAAATTTGCCAATCCTGCCAATATAGAGTTGGTACATATTTTAAGGGGCAACGAAGTGCACGGGTTCAGCTTGTATTTTTATAAATATAGGATTAGATCCTGATTTTTTGTTAAATTGCGTTATATGCATCTCAAATAACTCGCAGTGTGTTAAAATGAGTGTTGAAGTCTATGAATTACTAATTCATATAGCTTTTAACTACATACATTTTTCACAACCATCTCATTTAATGCTGAAGGAGTTTATATTGGCCGCAATTGTTAAATACAACGGTGACAACGTTCTCTCGATAAAGTGTTTGCAACAGGATCAACATGTACAACTAACTAAAGCAAATGTTTCAAGGATCTTACAATTAAGTGATGCCGTGGAAGAAGTTATTCAGATGAAAAATATATATACACGGCCTAGTGTATTAGGTCAGTCCTGTAATATTTCAATGTATCTTGGAAAGGAAATGCCGTTACCCAAAGACACAAAAATAAGCGAAGCTGAAGATTATTTATACCGCATCGATGTCAAAGAATTGAAAAAACAACTTAAGTTAACTGGTCGTTGTTTCGTAGCAGATTTGAAAATTAAAGCAGTCAAACAATTGGCAAGGGGATGGTTAGCAGCATATTGCCTCATCTTATACGATCAAATTATAACTTATAGTCCATTTAATGGTGATGTAAGGAAATTGTAAATAATTTGTAAAATAAAAATACTTTTTTTAAATATCACGTTGTTTTTTTATTATATATATAAGTAATAAAATATCATATTACAATAAAATATTACATTAATGGTTCGCGTTTTTAAATAATTGACAAAAATATGAAAATTACATAATAAAATATTATATTATTGGTCCGCGTTTTTAAATATAAATTATTGACAGCAATATAAAATGTCATACTACAATAAAATATTACATTCTTAACGAAAAATTAATCTCCGGGCTGCTTTTGCGGTTTCACGTGCTACGAATGTCCTCGTCCTCGGTCTGGTTACTTTAGACTAAAAAAATTTGTTTCTTTAGTATAAAATAATATGTAAAAATAAAATCGTATTACCTCAATTTCGATCGAAGAAGCTAACCATCCCCTTGCCAATTGTTTGACTGCTTTAATTTTCAAATCTGCTACGAAACAACGACCAGTTAACTTAAGTTGTTTTTTCAATTCTTTGACATCGATGCGGTATAAATAATCTTCAGCTTCGCTTATTTTTGTGTCTTTGGGTAACGGCATTTCCTTTCCAAGATACATTGAAATATTACAGGACTGACCTAA
Source organism: Macrosiphum euphorbiae (assembly GCA_949089665.1). Taxonomy (NCBI): domain Eukaryota; kingdom Metazoa; phylum Arthropoda; class Insecta; order Hemiptera; family Aphididae; genus Macrosiphum; species Macrosiphum euphorbiae. The sequence continues at coordinate 5,991,854 of CARXXK010000002.1, read as the reverse complement.
TACACTAGGCCGTGTATATATATTTTTCATCTGAATAACTTCTTCCACGGCATCACTTAATTGTAAGATCCTTGAAACATTTGCTTTAGTTAGTTGTACATGTTGATCCTGTTGCAAACACTTTATCGAGAGAACGTTGTCACCGTTGTATTTAACAATTGCGGCCAATATAAACTCCTTCAGCATTAAATGAGATGGTTGTGAAAAATGTATGTAGTTAAAAGCTATATGAATTAGTAATTCATAGACTTCAACACTCATTTTAACACACTGCGAGTTATTTGAGATGCATATAACGCAATTTAACAAAAAATCAGGATCTAATCCTATATTTATAAAAATACAAGCTGAACCCGTGCACTTCGTTGCCCCTTAAAATATGTACCAACTCTATATGACTCAAACTTTGTTCAATTCATTATTTAATATTCGTTGTATGGTGTTTAAAATTTACCTTAACTTTTCCGTTGCCCGGAATAAAAAGTCCGATTCGTAGCAGTATATTATCAGGTAGGCAATCTACCTTCGGTAGATAATAACCTTCTCTGTGATATACTCTTTCGTTTAAAAAAAATCAAGAAGATCTGATAAGTACCTAGTTTCAGAGTTGACCCAATATTTTGTCGTTTTGGTCGTGGCATTTTTTAACGCCTAAATCCATACAATTGAAATTGAATAAAAATCAATCAATACATATGTATATATGTTAAAATATATATTTATGAACTCATAACTAGTTTCATAATTTGAAATATTATATAACGTTAAACAATTCCATTGAGAAATAGCTATATGTAGTGGAGATATATTTTCGAAATAGATACCTGGGTTAGTAGTGAATTGTTTATTCTCAAAAAAAATCGGATTTCCTTTAGTTAACCCAAAACCCATAAATGTAATTATTATTAAACTCATATTAATGGATATAACCTTCTCTTTTAGGTAATACATGTTTGATAAGTAACTAAATAAATCCCTGAATAAATAAATAGATAAATATAATAGTTTATTGTATATTTTATGATTGTTTTTACTCACCAAAGTGTGATCGTATTATAAGTGTAGTTTGAATACTTCGTTGTATGACTCTTTCTTTCCTGTTCGTTATTAAGACTGATTATTAAATACTTACTGTTAAATTGCCTCCATAATCGGTAGTTTTTTTTTTTTTATACAATTGTTCGTATGAGTCATGTTACCAAATGTTAATTTGATATATTTTTATCGTTATAAGTAGAGAAATATTTAAAATTATGCTGTAATGTAACTTCTTGTATATATTAAATTTCAGGTGACAAAAAAAAAAATAAAAATATCATTAATGTAATAAGTGCGATTTCCTTATATTTTAAACACTCATGTTGTATATATTATATATCTTATACTAATTACTACATATCTAAAGTATATATTTATATTAACAGTCGATAAATACAAATTAAAATAGAAATTATAAAAATTTTAACCATTTTCTTACCTATGTTATTTATTTATTTTCTCGATTTTTAAATTTTTAGTCGTTAATTAACTGCCCATTCTTAGTTATTTCCACTACGTATGTAACATCTGATATTTGTCGTACAATTTTGAATGGCCCCCCGTATCTGTATGCAAATTTCGACCCTTTATTTTCTGTCTTTACTAATACTTTTTCCCCTACTACAAATCTGATTTGTTTGTTGAGTGAATCATAATATTTTTTATTTTTTAGAAACTTTTCCTCCAGTAATTTTGGTAACTCGTCTCTTATGTTATTTAATTTTTTTAATTCGTTTAAAATTTCTGGTGCTGTATCTGTGCTAATTAGATTATAATCGAAAATTGATTTTGGATGATAACCGTGCAATAGATAAAACGGGGATTGATTCGTTGTTTCATTGACCGATGTCTTATATCCGAAAAGTACGTATTTTAAATATTGATTCCAGCAATTTGTTTTTTCTTGTACAAAATGACTTATCATATCGATTAAAGTACCATTAAACTTTTCGGTTTGTCGCCCTTGACTCTGGGGGCAGTAAGCTATTGAGTTAGTATTTTGTATATTCAGTGCTTTTAATAAGTCTTTTACTAATTTATTTGTAAAGTGTAACCCCCTATCTGAATATACTTCCCCTATAGCTATAGCCCTAAATTGTAATATTACGTCTATAAGAAAAGCTACCGTTGATTTTGAGTCAGCATGTTTATATGACTTAGCAATGGCATATTTTGTAGTCGCGCATGTGCCTACTAAAATGTATGAATATCCATTACTTGACGGGTTTATTGGCCCTATATAGTCGATAGTGAACCTCTCGAAGGGCCTTCCTGTTATTTTTTGTGATGTTAACATATGACCGTACGTCGCAGTTTTATCGGCGTTTCGTTTTTGGCAACTTAAACATGAAGTTACAAATGTGCGAATATTATAAACCTTTATACATGATTGGCCAGAAATAACGTTCTATGATTTATTTGTATATTTTATCTATTCCGAGATAGGCCGCTAATGGGTGGTCGTAGTTAACCGCCGGGAGACAAAAGAAACAGGATATGCAGTTGTTTATCTTCATCTGATTTTTGGAGTAAAGTTCCTGCTATACAAATTTTGCTTGCATCTGTCCATATTATTATATGTAAATCCGGGTTAAAGTGTTTTAAAAGGGGTGGACTAGTCAGTTGGTTTTTTAGTTTTTCAAAGGCATTTTGATATAATGTAGACCATTTTATGGGTGATTTTTTTGTAGCATAATGCCCCCACGTTAGATCAGTTATCGGTGAAAGTAATTCTGCAAATCGAGGGATAAATTTTCTAAAAAAATTGCACAAACCCAAGAAACTCCGTGTTTGTTTTATTGTTTTGGGGGTTGGAAAATTTTTTATTGCAGCCAGACCTTTATTTGTCCGAGTATCTTATGTTCGAAATATCCAAATTTACACTTTGTAGCTTTTAGTTTAAATCCTGACTCAATTATTCGTTGTAATAATTTCTGTAGTATTATTAATAGGTCTTCAAATGTTTTTGCATAATTTATAATATCATCAACATAGTTAATAGTTCTGTAACGGGGTTGGGGAACCTGTTATATTTAAATAATTCAGTGAGGGTTTTCAGAGCCCTATGAATTATATTTTTACCGTAACTCAGGAGCTTCAGGAAAGATTAGTCAAATATCAAGCTGAAGTGAATATGTGTATGATTACACAACAATTATTTCGTACACAATATTCTTAAGCTACATACACAATATCCTTACACATACAATAATCATTCAATACGTATACAGCGCTTATTATATACGAATACTTGTAAACTACTTAAATATCGAAAGACTTACTTACAGTATCGTCCTCCGGAGTTCGTTGGTTAGCGGGTAGCTGTACTGGTCCCAGAACTAACCAACTTAACATTATGTGTCTCTTTTATATTATATTACAATGTGTATATATATGTGTACCCGGATGACTATACTGTGTAAACCTTCTTCCTTATTATTATCTTCATCTATATTTGCTAATTATTTATACTTAACTATATACCATGTAACGGCCTCACACATATGTGATCCGCTACAGTTCCAACATATAATAATCCGGCGAGAGTTTTTGCTACTGATTTTGAAAATTGTCGAGGTGAATTTTTATAACCAAATGGGAACCGTGTCCATTCATAGAGCCCGAATGGTGTTATAAATGCTAATTTATATAAGTTAAATTTTTATCAAAATGGTCTGCTAAATATGCTAAATCACTCTCTGTCATATAATATCCCGAATTTGTATTTGGTATATTGATTTTTCTTAGTATTTCTATAGTGGATACCTCTAGCCCTTCTTCTTTCAAGCAAACACGTAGCGCATGTGCACCACGATTGCCGTCAGAAGCTTACTTTCTCGATTTTGTTTAAGTATGATGCGTCTAATAAAATATTTTCCCTCAGTGTTTTGTAGTGTTCTTCAGTATTTTGAAATATGAACCACAGCATATTGGAAATAATGGGCCATTCTTTTCCGTCTTGACCTGCGCATATTTTAGGTAATGCAATTTTTTTAATTTGTTGTTCTAAGCAAAATGTTCTCAGGTTTTGTAATGTCGCGAATATGTTCGTACGTTGGTTTTTCGTAATAGTGGTTTTTATTAATTAAATATAATATCCATTGTTTTTCTGTTTTAATAAATGCGACTTCCCTTACTCTTTTTTTTTGTAAAATTAAATTGTCGATATTGTTAAATTTTTTACGAAACTGTAAAGCGATACCACGGTTCATCGTTAAGCATTCGCTGACGCAGTGAGCGATAGCGTCACTTGACTGATCGCTGAACAAATCACCAACTATTTCTTCATTTCTATGGTTTAAAAGTTGTGAATTATTATTAAGCAATACAAATTGTTGATATTCGTTTAATATTTCGTGGGACACGTATTGTACTTGAGTTTCCTGTATATCGTTTTTCATTTCCTGAGTTTCTATTGGCAATTTTACTTCTTGATTTTCATATCTGATTAATATTAAATTGCCTTTTAAATTCATGACTGTTTGTGATTTTGTCATAAAATCTAAACCTAATAATATTGGGGAGCATAAATTATCTACTACCACTGCTTGATGGTGTATTATGAGCGATGCTATTTGTATTTTAATGGTCGTTGAGCCTAAAATATTTAATGTTGAATTATTGGCTGTTTTCAAATCCATATCGTTAATTGGCTTAATATTATCAAGTAATGTCACTTTTCTATCTATAACTGTCACACTAGCTCCTGTATCTAACAGTAGCAATGTCGGTTCATCATTAACTTTTCCTAATATTTCGATTTTATGTTTTATTTGTTCGTTTATTTTGTAGCAACTATATATTACATGATCTATTTCATTGGTTATACTATCGTTATTCCTGGTTTTTGGAAATATACCTTTCACAGACCCAGGTGCCTGCAGGACTTCTAATTTTTTTGGTTGTAACAATTTCTCTTAATATGTCCAACCTTGCCACATCCATAACATGTTGGTATCGGCCCTGGAGGATTCCAGTGTTGGTAGTTTTGATACCGATTTTGTTGTTGTGTAAATGTATTTGGTATATTTTGACTAATTTGATTGTATGTAAATCTAGAATTTTGCTGGTTCGGATTAAAATACCGTGGAAAATATTGACTTGGAAATTGTTATTAGCTCCATTGGTATAATTTGGTGCATGGTTTTGTATCGGTTTTTCCCTTATATCTGTGGTTAATTGTTGAATGTGTTTCTTTAGAATATTTATCTCTTCATTTAATTTATCTACATTTGAATTTTGTTTTTAAATTTTCTGTTATTTTAGATATGTTTGTGAGTAGTAGGAAAAGGCCGGTACTGGTGACCCCCCGCTTCACCACCCCCCCGCCTATACCGCGCTAGTCTGCGCTAGGCTGCGCTACCCCCGCCACCCTCCCCCCGCCTATACTGCGCTAGTCTGCGCTAGCCTGCACTACCCCCGCCACCCTCCCCCCGCCTATACTGCGCTAGTCTGCGCTCCCCCCGCCACCCTCCCCCCTCCACCCCCAAAACATCGGTGACGTAGCGCGCTAGCCCCCCGCCTCACCCCCAGCCTATACCGCGCTAGTCTGCGCTACCCCGCCACCCTCCCCCCGCCTATACTGCACTTCCCTCTCCCCCTCCACCCCCAATACATCGGTGACGTCGCGCGCTAGCCCCCCGCCTCACCCCCAGCCTATACCGCGCTACCAGACGCCAAGCTGCGCTACCCCCGCCCCACCCCGCTTGTATATCGGTCGCGTTTCCCTACGTCATCGTGCGAATCTCTCCCCCCACTCTCCCCACCAGTACTTCGCGTCATCCCGCGCCACTCCGCCAATCCCCCGCCCGTCCCGCACCGGAACTACGTAATCCGTCTCCTCCCGCGTCATCGCGGGCCCCCGCGGTATATATATATATATATATTGCGCCACTCCGCCAATCCCCCGCCCGTCCCGCACCGGAACTACGTAATCCGGCTCCTCCCGCGTCATCGCGGGCCCCCGCGGTATATATATATACGGGCCCCCGCGGTATATATATATATATATATTGCGCCACTCCGCCAATCCCCCGCCCGTCCCGCACCGGAACTACGTAATCCGGCTCCTCCCGCGTCATCGCGGGCCCCCGCGGTATATATATATATATATATATAGTAAATACTCCGAACATGCTATAGTATATACCTATATATACCTATATATACTATATACCTTCTATGTACATACTATGCACATACCTATATACTATGTACATACTACATACTATATACATACTATGTATATACTATGCACGCACCTATATACTATCTACATTGTACATACTACATACTATATATATATATATATATACTCTAAACATAGCCTAGTATAGCAGTATATTAGTATATATGAAAGAATCACCCCTCCCCATATATTTCACGACATATTCACGCTTACCGTGGTTGATCTATTAACTAAGTTAATTATTATTTTTAATTCGCATGCCAAAATATATGATAATCGTGGATCATACCCGGTGCAGCTGTTCGATGTCCACCAAGTGTGTTTCATTATATTGTTTTTCAAAGTTAAATTAAATTTAATAAATAATAATAATAATAATGACGGAACGTGACGTTCAACTGCGACTAGACGGAGATATGTCGCTCGCCGAGTTAATCGATACCAGCGATTTCGTCATAGACTTTATCAGTCGCAAGACTATCAGCATCGGACTCGACCCGTCTATGGATTTCAACGTATCTATCAGGATAGTCACGCCGTCGCGGTTCGTATGTATAACAACCGATTTTTTACGGCGCCTTTACTCGTTGATGGGACATATTCTATCGATTATAACCGATCCGCCGGTTAAAAGCCTCGAGAAACTGCTACTCCGGGATGAGACGATTACACTGTGCAAAATTAGTTATCGCGGTAATAATATGCTTGTAATCGAATCCCACCGCCAGAAAGGACGCCGTGTATTATTGAGCAGACGAAATCTATTAAAGCTCCAAGACATGCAGTGGATTATCAACGAGGTTATCGCCCAAAAATCTAACATTATACGTCACATGGTGATGGGACAAACTGATCTTATGGCCGCATATTTATACGCAAATGTACCCGCAGAAAAATCCTCGTCAGTTGAAGAAATTACAGCGATCATATGCAATATCCACAGCGATTTATCGACACTGAATATCGTCCCGAAAAATGAATACTGTTTCGCGAACCAGATCAAATTGTTTGCGCGCAAACAACTCGCCGAGTGTTGGCACAAGAAAATGCGCGAAGACGGTACAGCTGACTATCTGATCGACGCCACCGCGGCCGCCGCAGCCACCGCTGACGTCATCGAATGGGTAATATATTATTATTATATTATATTATGCTATATTATAAATTAAAATATGTCGTACGTTATTTTTGCAGCCGATCAGACTCGAAGAAATTGACGGGTCAGCGATGTTTTCTTATACAAACTATTGATGTGCTGTTGTCCACACCGAATTCCACACGATTCATTCAACCGCTGGCGCCAGGGATATAGGAAATATAGTCGACTAGACATAATATAATATATATATATATGTTTACGTTGTTATATTGTCACACAACGTCGCATTCATATTATTCACACCGAATTCCACACGATTCATTCAACCGCTGGCGCCAGGGATATAGGAAATATAGTCGACTAGACATAATATAATATATATATATATGTATACGTTGTTATATTGTCACACAACGTCGCATTCATATTATTGCACGTTGCTTGTATTATTGTAAAATAAGATTTCTATACCTATAACTATTAACTATATACATACATACATACTCTGTCAAAATCACTGTATAATATATTATAATATTATATAGAAAAAACAAAACGCGTTATATTTATTATTATTATTATTTATTCCACAAACATTATTAATACGGATATCAGATATCGTACGATACATATTATATATTATAATTATTATTATTATTATTATAATTCAATCATAAAATAATAGTAAACATTTTAAGAAAAAACATAAATACAATATATACATATATATATAGGTACATGAATTATATTTTTCTCACTTCGCCCGTAAATGGATTATATTGAACAATGCGATCGTGTATGACTAGACAGTAGGCGGACGTATGGGCTGGGAAATTATTAGCAGCCTCTATCTCAATACGTAAATCGATACTTGAAGTCTTGGCGTCATCGTTTTGACGCGAACAATCTATGCAGATAAATGGACCCATCTCTTTATACTGTTCCCGCGTGAGACACGGTTGGGCGTTAAATCGCTCATAATAATGTTTCTGAAAATCGACGTAATTCTGATAGAACATGGTGAACAGATTTTTATCGAAACTTTCGTTGAAATCTTCATAAGGGTATTCCACTGAGTTTATATATGCTTTAACGTTTGTCAGTGAGCACGCATCGTAATCAACGTTATAACCGTCTGACACGGTACCGGGTGCATTCGTGAGAAAAGCTATTATTAAAAACCTAGGCCTCTCCACCTGTGAGCATGTTTTCACCATCCAAGAGTGTTTGCTCGTCTGAGGTAAGTTGGGGTATTCACACAACTCCCAGTTCCTGAACGCGCAATTTAGCATTTTTTTGCTATCAATGATTTTCAACAGTTTCAATCTCTCTCGATCGTCGACTTTAATAACAGGTATTTTCCACGACACTCGCGTCAGCTGTACTTTGACTTTTTTCACCATAGTCTTAAATGACGTGCTAGAAGTTTCCTCCCCCGCAACGGCAGTGAAATGTAACGAACTCAAATCTGACATTGATCTATTCAAAATCAACTGTTGGCTACAATTCACCAGTATTCGCTTGTAGTCCTCACAAAAACCAAAAACATGATTTAACGGTATACATCCGCTGAACGAACCGTCTTTAACGAAATTAGCATTTTTGCTAGTGATATCCCAAGCAGCGTTTTGCATGATATTTGCGTCGGTAGGTGAATACGAACAATAGCCCTTCATCGCACTGGTTATGCCGGGTTTTTTAACCCGTTGTACTTCGATAGAGTTTATCTCGTATTTCATCTCGTTGAATAAATTCGTTAACCCATTGTGGGCTAAGCTTATTACTGTCTTCATTTCAACGGGCTGCGTTATTTTACCCTCGATATAGATATAACTTTCGCTCGGTAGCGTATGTGCGTCCCGATTTTGAATTGCGATACGGATTTCGTCCCCATTATCCAACGCGCTCGCGGAAAATGGTAGGAAAGAATGTACAAACATTTGTCGAATAGGTGATTCGTTTACATACGCGCCACTCACGTCTAGGAACGATTTGTCCATAGTGTTTATGTATAATATAAAGTAACAGATAAAAAATTACTTCTTGTTTGCGATCAAACGTAAAAAATTACGATTATCGAGCGTCAGCGTTTTGTTTTTTTTTTTTTTTTTATTATTACGATTAACTTTTTTACGAACAGCTGTGACGTGTTGTAGTCCGTGCCTGTCGGTGGTCACCGGTTTAATGCGTGCCTCACTATTGTTCGTAGCATAATATCTACCGTCATTAAATTTCAAACCCATTTTTTATAAGCAGTCTGATGTTTACAGCTTCGCCGCCAGTCTGTTCCGCGGCATCTACTACACACCATCCGCCTTCTATATTAACATCTATTTTCTTTCCGACTTACACAGTTTATTTTGAAGTGTTTAATAAAATGGATTTTGTATTAATGTTTTTCTCGTTTTTAACGACCATCCTGAACAATCGTGTGGAAATAAGGTACTATGTTTAGTATTATATTATCATAATAAAATAATAATTAATTTTTAAAAAATTAATTATTATTATTATTTAGCAAATCTCATCGTGAAGATGAGGATGAAGACACCGACCATCCCTTCCCCAATGAACTGATGCAAATTGGGAACGGGTCCGACGGAGAAGAAGAAGAAGAAAATCAGTAATTATATTTATCATATTAGAATATGTTTTCATAAATATGTTTATTTATTTATTTATTTATTTATTTATTTTTAATAGAGAAGACGGGCTTTGGGACACGATACTTTTGATGGAGCTCGACTTAGCCTACTACTCGCTGATAAATTGGGGAAATCGCAATACTTTGGTGACAGAATTATGGGTCAAAATAATGTGTCATTTCGAATATTGGAATTTGGAACAGACAGTAGCGCTGCTACTGTTCCGCGGGTCTAATTATATCGAGTACGTAGATTGTGATATCGAAGGTGATACAGGACAAATTTTAAGAGCGGAAAATGTTGTAAGTACTAAAATCGTTATTTCTCTTATATTATTTTAAAACAAATATAAATGCTTAGGCGTACTTGGGTGCATCATCGACGCCGAGGGAGGTCAGAGACGTGGTGATGGCGCATTCGCAGGCTGAAGTCTTACTTCAGCTTAAATTTGAACACGCTTTTTTGTCACGAGATGAAGATGAAATAGAGGAATTTCATATAAAAATTAACATGATAGCCTCGGTATGGGAAATGCCCCACAATGTATCATATGATGTTTTCAGTAAATTATTTAGCGCATAACTCCTATATATTTTTTTATTGTGTTACGGGTTTTATTACTCGTTCACACTAGAACCTTGCATTCTTGACAGACCTTTTAAAAATAATTCACAGAATAATATAATTTCCGTTTCTGTATACATGACATTACAGTATATTACTGTATAAACTCTAAATAGTCATAATATTATAATGGTGTAAGATTATTGTGTTTTTTCACCCAAATAAGGTGTATCCGCCCGCAAGCGGGGTATTTTGCGGTATTGTTTGGTTGCGCTCAGACCCACGTTCGAGCGCGAACAATACAATACATCTTGTCTTGCCGCACGTCGCACAAGACCAACACGCTTCAAGTGCTTCAACCTTAATATATATATATTATATATACACACACACACACAAAATAAACAATATAATATGTATAATACTGGGACATAATGTAATACTCGCGTTATTATTGTAATGACGAAGTACATTGTACATGAATAATACTATCGACGAATATAATATAATATAATTCTATTTTTATTTAGAAAGTGAAAATGAGGTTATAATAATTATTATTTTTACCTCGTTTTTATCTCTAACATGGTTAAATAATATAACTTTAGAAGAACATACTCATATATTGGTGGAGAGATTTTCTATAGTTTATTCAAAATAAGTACAGATTATTTATATTATTTTATATTTACAATACATCTTATTTACAGCATAGGAATTTACGACATGGTTTATTTGCAATATATTTTCAATTAGTCTAAAAAACATTTATAGTATCAAATATTTGATCGTTTACTTCTAATAAACTGAGAGACACAGTTTATTCACAATATATTTTACAATTCATCTAGAAAACATTTATAGCATCAAATATTTGATCGTTTACTTCCATTAAACTGAGATCAGACCCTATAATCTCATAGATTTTGCCTAGCTCTTGTTCTCCTATCCATATCTGCAAACGACGTCCGCAAACTTCACACGTCTTAAAATCTTTTAATAAATCTAACAACATTTTTTTATCTTTTACTAACACATTATTCTTTTTATTACGAGAACTCAACTGCATTTTATTTATATTTGTACGACTGAAAACTGTTCTACAACGATAATTACTACTATTACAGAAGTATATATCTATAGGGCTGTCATTAATCGAGCTTCCTGCCACGAGGTATTCCACATTTAAATAGCTGGTGAAAATGTAATCTTCCTCTTTATTCAATATGGCTGGTATATTATAACCGAAATTTAATATGTATACCATCTCGACATATGTATAACAAAAATAATTGGCTCTTATTACATCAAATTCACAAACTGTATTAGATATCCTTAAATCTATTAAAATAGGATTATATTTAATTTTTCTTATAATTCTATCATTCCGGGTAGTATAATTCTCCGTACAACCAGTACCCTCAACCCAATGTATTTTTTCTTGTTCCAAATTAATCGAAGTATAAATATAAAACCATGTCATAATATCAGACTTAAAAATAATTTTATCTGCATAATAGTTCACATATTCCCATAGGAATCCATCTAATAAGTTATTAAGAAATAGAAACGTTTCACCTAATTCGTAATTACTAGTTGTGAAAACCGGTGAAAATGTTTCCGATCGCATATCTTGGTCGTCGTCGTCGTCATCGTCGGTAGATGTTGGCAGCTCGCTAGTCTCATCATAGGGAGTCGTGGACTGTTCAACAGCTTCATCGTAGTCAATGTCAGCCCCGTCTTCGCCCGTGTTTTCCAGGTCCAAGTCATCGATTGTGTTTTCATAGTCTTCAACTGCTCGCCTCCTGACCCTAGAATGTGAATGATTAAATAGAAATAATAAAATAATAATAAAAATTTAAAAAATAATATAAAGTCTATACTCACAGTTCTATACCGTATATATTTATTAAATCATCCGTATTTAGCAAAGGTTCGGATACTCGACGTGTGCTCTTCGATGTAGGTAATGCAAACATTAATAAAGATATAAATGATATTATCGAAATCATTTTATTTTGTCGAAAACAATAATATTTATCTCCGTGAATAAAAATGTTAAAGACTGCGAGAATGAATGATAGAGTTTAGGATGAGTGTTTATTTGAACCGCGTACTATGTACATATAATTGAATTTTTACACTACTCAGATGGTTTCAAAATAATATGGTTCACCCTTCCATTGAACTTGGCCAATGCGATAGACACCGCCTAGCCATACAACGAGGACGACCCGCTTCGACCGTAATATATACACGACACACATGTTATATGTATATAATATATATTATATACCTATTATATGTGGACATCAATATATTAAGAGATGGTAAATGTAACGCATTACAATATAATATGTATTTAATATGTGCTATCTGTTAGCGCGGCCTATATGCTATTCATTTTACCCTGTATATATCAGAATTGTACAATCTGTATGTCGAGACTCGCATATGGGATATACAACATATGTATAACATTTGTCAATATTGTAATACTTATATTATTATTATTATTATTTATAAAGGCTAAACGTTGTTACAATAAGTGTATGTTATATTATATAATCGTGAAACGAATTTTATTACACATATATTCGTGGCTGTGTATTTTAACTGCCTGCAAGGGTTCTACGTCCACCAGACCTCGCCGCCGTTCGTGCATACCATAACACTCCTTACGTGTGTCGGAGGTCCTTACGCGCAGGAACCGAATGGTCATGTTTTAAACGACCGGTGAACTATTTTGTGTGTAATATTGAGCAAATACACCGATTGATATGCACATGAACCCTTGATCGGCTCCTGCGCGTCTTACAGCTAATCGAAATGTATTGTCTTGACAAAGTCCGAGCGTCGGCCCGTCACGACGCGTGGTAGCAACGTGGCTCACATCCCTTCTATGTGCAGCCAGATGCGTCCTATTTGTGTGAAAAACTCTGTATCCACGCTCATAATATGAATACAGATATTTAGAGAATATAATATTGCATATAACGAGTCAAAATTATATTTACTCTTAAATTATATTTAAAAGGAGTGTTATGGTATGCACGAACGGCGGCGAGGTCTGGTGGACGTAGAACCCTTGCAGGCAGTTAAAATACACAGCCACGAATATATGTGTAATAAAATTCGTTTCACGATTATATAATATAACATACACTTATTGTAACAACGTTTAGCCTTTATAAATAATAATAATAATAATATAAGTATTACAATATTGACAAATGTTATACATATGTTGTATATCCCATATGCGAGTCTCGACATACAGATTGTACAATTCTGATATATACAGGGTAAAATGAATAGCATATAGGTCGCGCTAACAGATAGCACATATTAAATACATATTATATTGTAATGCGTTACATTTACCATCTCTTAATATATTGATGTCCACATATAATAGGTATATAATATATATTATATACATATAACATGTGTGTCGTGTATATATTACGGTCGAAGCGGGTCGTCCTCGTTGTATGGCTAGGCGGTGTCTATCGCATTGGCCAAGTTCAATGGAAGGGTGAACCATATTATTTTGAAACCATCTGAGTAGTGTAAAAATTCAATTATATGTACATAGTACGCGGTTCAAATAAACACTCATCCTAAACTCTATCATTCATTCTCGCAGTCTTTAACATTTTTATTCACGGAGATAAATATTATTGTTTTCGACAAAATAAAATGATTTCGATAATATCATTTATATCTTTATTAATGTTTGCATTACCTACATCGAAGAGCACACGTCGAGTATCCGAACCTTTGCTAAATACGGATGATTTAATAAATATATACGGTATAGAACTGTGAGTATAGACTTTATATTATTTTTTAAATTTTTATTATTATTTTATTATTTCTATTTAATCATTCACATTCTAGGGTCAGGAGGCGAGCAGTTGAAGACTATGAAAACACAATCGATGACTTGGACCTGGAAAACACGGGCGAAGACGGGGCTGACATTGACTACGATGAAGCTGTTGAACAGTCCACGACTCCCTATGATGAGACTAGCGAGCTGCCAACATCTACCGACGATGACGACGACGACGACCAAGATATGCGATCGGAAACATTTTCACCGGTTTTCACAACTAGTAATTACGAATTAGGTGAAACGTTTCTATTTCTTAATAACTTATTAGATGGATTCCTATGGGAATATGTGAACTATTATGCAGATAAAATTATTTTTAAGTCTGATATTATGACATGGTTTTATATTTATACTTCGATTAATTTGGAACAAGAAAAAATACATTGGGTTGAGGGTACTGGTTGTACGGAGAATTATACTACCCGGAATGATAGAATTATAAGAAAAATTAAATATAATCCTATTTTAATAGATTTAAGGATATCTAATACAGTTTGTGAATTTGATGTAATAAGAGCCAATTATTTTTGTTATACATATGTCGAGATGGTATACATATTAAATTTCGGTTATAATATACCAGCCATATTGAATAAAGAGGAAGATTACATTTTCACCAGCTATTTAAATGTGGAATACCTCGTGGCAGGAAGCTCGATTAATGACAGCCCTATAGATATATACTTCTGTAATAGTAGTAATTATCGTTGTAGAACAGTTTTCAGTCGTACAAATATAAATAAAATGCAGTTGAGTTCTCGTAATAAAAAGAATAATGTGTTAGTAAAAGATAAAAAAATGTTGTTAGATTTATTAAAAGATTTTAAGACGTGTGAAGTTTGCGGACGTCGTTTGCAGATATGGATAGGAGAACAAGAGCTAGGCAAAATCTATGAGATTATAGGGTCTGATCTCAGTTTAATGGAAGTAAACGATCAAATATTTGATGCTATAAATGTTTTCT
Source organism: Macrosiphum euphorbiae (assembly GCA_949089665.1). Lineage (NCBI taxonomy): Eukaryota > Metazoa > Arthropoda > Insecta > Hemiptera > Aphididae > Macrosiphum > Macrosiphum euphorbiae. Next base: position 5,976,455 of record CARXXK010000002.1, on the reverse strand, counting down.
AGATGAATTGTAAAATATATTGTGAATAAACTGTGTCTCTCAGTTTATTAGAAGTAAACGATCAAATATTTGATACTATAAATGTTTTTTAGACTAATTGAAAATATATTGCAAATAAACCATGTCGTAAATTCCTATGCTGTAAATAAGATGTATTGTAAATATAAAATAATATAAATAATCTGTACTTATTTTGAATAAACTATAGAAAATCTCTCCACCAATATATGAGTATGTTCTTCTAAAGTTATATTATTTAACCATGTTAGAGATAAAAACGAGGTAAAAATAATAATTATTATAACCTCATTTTCACTTTCTAAATAAAAATAGAATTATATTATATTATATTCGTCGATAGTATTATTCATGTACAATGTACTTCGTCATTACAATAATAACGCGAGTATTACATTATGTCCCAGTATTATACATATTATATTGTTTATTTTGTGTGTGTGTGTGTATATATAATATATATATATTAAGGTTGAAGCACTTGAAGCGTGTTGGTCTTGTGCGACGTGCGGCAAGACAAGATGTATTGTATTGTTCGCGCTCGAACGTGGGTCTGAGCGCAACCAAACAATACCGCAAAATACCCCGCTTGCGGGCGGATACACCTTATTTGGGTGAAAAAACACAATAATCTTACACCATTATAATATTATGACTATTTAGAGTTTATACAGTAATATACTGTAATGTCATGTATACAGAAACGGAAATTATATTATTCTGTGAATTATTTTTAAAAGGTCTGTCAAGAATGCAAGGTTCTAGTGTGAACGAGTAATAAAACCCGTAACACAATAAAAAAATATATAGGAGTTATGCGCTAAATAATTTACTGAAAACATCATATGATACATTGTGGGGCATTTCCCATACCGAGGCTATCATGTTAATTTTTATATGAAATTCCTCTATTTCATCTTCATCTCGTGACAAAAAAGCGTGTTCAAATTTAAGCTGAAGTAAGACTTCAGCCTGCGAATGCGCCATCACCACGTCTCTGACCTCCCTCGGCGTCGATGATGCACCCAAGTACGCCTAAGCATTTATATTTGTTTTAAAATAATATAAGAGAAATAACGATTTTAGTACTTACAACATTTTCCGCTCTTAAAATTTGTCCTGTATCACCTTCGATATCACAATCTACGTACTCGATATAATTAGACCCGCGGAACAGTAGCAGCGCTACTGTCTGTTCCAAATTCCAATATTCGAAATGACACATTATTTTGACCCATAATTCTGTCACCAAAGTATTGCGATTTCCCCAATTTATCAGCGAGTAGTAGGCTAAGTCGAGCTCCATCAAAAGTATCGTGTCCCAAAGCCCGTCTTCTCTATTAAAAATAAATAAATAAATAAATAAATAAATAAACATATTTATGAAAACATATTCTAATATGATAAATATAATTACTGATTTTCTTCTTCTTCTTCTCCGTCGGACCCGTTCCCAATTTGCATCAGTTCATTGGGGAAGGGATGGTCGGTGTCTTCATCCTCATCTTCACGATGAGATTTGCTAAATAATAATAATAATTAATTTTTTAAAAATTAATTATTATTTTATTATGATAATATAATACTAAACATAGTACCTTATTTCCACACGATTGTTCAGGATGGTCGTTAAAAACGAGAAAAACATTAATACAAAATCCATTTTATTAAACACTTCAAAATAAACTGTGTAAGTCGGAAAGAAAATAGATGTTAATATAGAAGGCGGATGGTGTGTAGTAGATGCCGCGGAACAGACTGGCGGCGAAGCTGTAAACATCAGACTGCTTATAAAAAATGGGTTTGAAATTTAATGACGGTAGATATTATGCTACGAACAATAGTGAGGCACGCATTAAACCGGTGACCACCGACAGGCACGGACTACAACACGTCACAGCTGTTCGTAAAAAAGTTAATCGTAATAATAAAAAAAAAAAAAAAAACAAAACGCTGACGCTCGATAATCGTAATTTTTTACGTTTGATCGCAAACAAGAAGTAATTTTTTATCTGTTACTTTATATTATACATAAACACTATGGACAAATCGTTCCTAGACGTGAGTGGCGCGTATGTAAACGAATCACCTATTCGACAAATGTTTGTACATTCTTTCCTACCATTTTCCGCGAGCGCGTTGGATAATGGGGACGAAATCCGTATCGCAATTCAAAATCGGGACGCACATACGCTACCGAGCGAAAGTTATATCTATATCGAGGGTAAAATAACGCAGCCCGTTGAAATGAAGACAGTAATAAGCTTAGCCCACAATGGGTTAACGAATTTATTCAACGAGATGAAATACGAGATAAACTCTATCGAAGTACAACGGGTTAAAAAACCCGGCATAACCAGTGCGATGAAGGGCTATTGTTCGTATTCACCTACCGACGCAAATATCATGCAAAACGCTGCTTGGGATATCACTAGCAAAAATGCTAATTTCGTTAAAGACGGTTCGTTCAGCGGATGTATACCGTTAAATCATGTTTTTGGTTTTTGTGAGGACTACAAGCGAATACTGGTGAATTGTAGCCAACAGTTGATTTTGAATAGATCAATGTCAGATTTGAGTTCGTTACATTTCACTGCCGTTGCGGGGGAGGAAACTTCTAGCACGTCATTTAAGACTATGGTGAAAAAAGTCAAAGTACAGCTGACGCGAGTGTCGTGGAAAATACCTGTTATTAAAGTCGACGATCGAGAGAGATTGAAACTGTTGAAAATCATTGATAGCAAAAAAATGCTAAATTGCGCGTTCAGGAACTGGGAGTTGTGTGAATACCCCAACTTACCTCAGACGAGCAAACACTCTTGGATGGTGAAAACATGCTCACAGGTGGAGAGGCCTAGGTTTTTAATAATAGCTTTTCTCACGAATGCACCCGGTACCGTGTCAGACGGTTATAACGTTGATTACGATGCGTGCTCACTGACAAACGTTAAAGCATATATAAACTCAGTGGAATACCCTTATGAAGATTTCAACGAAAGTTTCGATAAAAATCTGTTCACCATGTTCTATCAGAATTACGTCGATTTTCAGAAACATTATTATGAGCGATTTAACGCCCAACCGTGTCTCACGCGGGAACAGTATAAAGAGATGGGTCCATTTATCTGCATAGATTGTTCGCGTCAAAACGATGACGCCAAGACTTCAAGTATCGATTTACGTATTGAGATAGAGGCTGCTAATAATTTCCCAGCCCATACGTCCGCCTACTGTCTAGTCATACACGATCGCATTGTTCAATATAATCCATTTACGGGCGAAGTGAGAAAAATATAATTCATGTACCTATATATATATGTATATATTGTATTTATGTTTTTTCTTAAAATGTTTACTATTATTTTATGATTGAATTATAATAATAATAATAATAATTATAATATATAATATGTATCGTACGATATCTGATATCCGTATTAATAATGTTTGTGGAATAAATAATAATAATAATAAATATAACGCGTTTTGTTTTTTCTATATAATATTATAATATATTATACAGTGATTTTGACAGAGTATGTATGTATGTATATAGTTAATAGTTATAGGTATAGAAATCTTATTTTACAATAATACAAGCAACGTGCAATAATATGAATGCGACGTTGTGTGACAATATAACAACGTATACATATATATATATTATATTATGTCTAGTCGACTATATTTCCTATATCCCTGGCGCCAGCGGTTGAATGAATCGTGTGGAATTCGGTGTGAATAATATGAATGCGACGTTGTGTGACAATATAACAACGTAAACATATATATATCTATATTATTATGTCTAGTCGACTATATTTCCTATATCCCTGGCGCCAGCGGTTGAATGAATCGTGTGGAATTCGGTGTGGACAACAGCACATCAATAGTTTGTATAAGAAAACATCGCTGACCCGTCAATTTCTTCGAGTCTGATCGGCTGCAAAAATAACGTACGACATATTTTAATTTATAATATAGCATAATATAATATAATAATAATATATTACCCATTCGATGACGTCAGCGGTGGGCTGCGGCGGGCCGCGGTGGCGTCGATCAGATAGTCAGCTGTACCGTCTTCGCGCAGTTTCTTGTGCCACACTCGGCGAGTTGTTTGCGCGCAAACAATTTGATCTGGTTCGCGAAACAGTATTCATTTTTCGGGACGATATTCAGTGTCGATAAATCGCTGTGGATATTGCATATGATCGCTGTAATTTCTTCAACTGACGAGGATTTTTCTGCGGGTACATTTGCGTATAAATATGCGGCCATAAGATCAGTTTGTCCCATCACCATGTGACGTATAATGTTAGATTTTTGGGCGATAACCTCGTTGATAATCCACTGCATGTCTTGGAGCTTTAATAGATTTCGTCTGCTCAATAATACACGGCGTCCTTTCTGGCGGTGGGATTCGATTACAAGCATATTATTACCGCGATAACTAATTTTGCACAGTGTAATCGTCTCATCCCGGAGTAGCAGTTTCTCGAGGCTTTTAACCGGCGGATCGGTTATAATCGATAGAATATGTCCCATCAACGAGTAAAGGCGCCGTAAAAAATCGGTTGTTATACATACGAACCGCGACGGCGTGACTATCCTGATAGATACGTTGAAATCCATAGACGGGTCGAGTCCGATGCTGATAGTCTTGCGACTGATAAAGTCTATGACGAAATCGCTGGTATCGATTAACTCGGCGAGCGACATATCTCCGTCTAGTCGCAGTTGAACGTCACGTTCCGTCATTATTATTATTATTATTTATTAAATTTAATTTAACTTTGAAAAACAATATAATGAAACACACTTGGTGGACATCGAACAGCTGCACCGGGTATGATCCACGATTATCATATATTTTGGCATGCGAATTAAAAATAATAATTAACTTAGTTAATAGATCAACCACGGTAAGCGTGAATATGTCGTGAAATATATGGGGAGGGGTGATTCTTTCATATATACTAATATACTGCTATACTAGGCTATGTTTAGAGTATATATATATATATATATAGTATGTAGTATGTACAATGTAGATAGTATATAGGTGCGTGCATAGTATATACATAGTATGTATATAGTATGTAGTATGTACATAGTA